>OX463816.1:1200000-1713378 GCA_949825045.1 Argyresthia goedartella | reverse complement strand
GAAATCGCTTGAGCTACGAACTATTCTAAAAATTTTGGTATCATCAGGAGTAAATTTGAATGTAGTATGTTTTTAGATATATTATTAATATATAAAATGAATAGTTGGGGTCCCAAATGAGATCCTTGAGGTACTTCTAAACTTATAGACTTGTATTGTGACGTATAACCTTTACAGACCACTGCTTGTGTGCGGTTTTATATGTAGGACTTAATCCATCGGAACAAATCACCATGAATCCCAAGTTCCCAGAACTTTGTAAGCAAGGTGTGATGACATATTTTGTCAAAAGCTTTGGCAAAATCTGTATAAATGGCATCAACCTGCATGTTATTGTTTAATGCTTCCAAAATAATTTCAGTAAATGACAACAGATTTGTGTCAACACTATGCCTCCTATAAAAACCATGCTGTTTTGGTATTATATGACGTCGAACTGCAACTGATAACTGATCAATGACATTTTTTCCTGGATATTGCCGAATGGGCACAGTTTAGAAATAGGTCTATATTTTTCTATGTCCTGACTAATAGCCCCTTTAGGTATTGGAGTAACAAGTGCACATTTCCATATACTCGGAACATAGCCTTCTCTAAAGTATTTTTCGAAGAGAATTGCAATGGGTACAGTCAACGTGGATGTACATTTTTTATAAATAATGGATGAATGCCATCGGGACCAGCCCCTTTATGAGTAATTATGTTATTGAGAGATCATAACTAGGGACCTCAGTAGGTAGATAATGACAGTTTAAATTCACTTCACGATCGTTCGGGCCTACGGGCTCGACAGATGGATCGAAAAACCTATCGACAGAGGGATCGAAAAACCTATTGACAGTTCAAATTCATTTCACGATCGTTCGGGCCTACGGGCTCGACAGATGGATCGAAAACCTATCGACAGATGGATCGAAAAACCTATTGACAGTTCAAATTCATTTCAATATAATTTCGGAAACTTATAATCACTCATTTGGTCCGTCTTCCGGCTAATACAATGTAGTACTCATTTTACGTACTACACTTGCATCCAGACAAGTAATTTTAGTTTTCAATATAATTTCGGAAACCTATAATCACTCATTTGGTCCGTCTTCCGGCTAATACAATGTGGTACTCATTTTACGTACTACACTTGCATCCAGACAAGTAATTTTAGATTTTCAATATAATATCCTATTTTTAACTTACCATTTTTCTGCTCAGCTACACAAATGACTCTACACTTTCACTTTGACAATGTAAATATATACTAAATAACAACTGAAAGGAAGCTGAAACATAAGATGTTTGTTTAGTCCGTCTTCCGGCTTATACCAGGTAGTTCTCCTTTCATGAACTACCCTAGTATCTAAACAACTACACCATTAGTTTTCAGCAACACAGAGACCATCAATGCGTATTAATCCAAGAAATAAGTTCGTTTTGTACTTATCCCAACCAGATCTGCTTTGTCTTTCTTGAAAGCCTGGTTCTTCAGGGAGTTTTGTAATCAAGGTGATCATAATTTAAAGGATTAACAACACACGATGTGTCCACTAACTTCACTTCACATAAATAAATTTAAAATCTACTATTTAAAGTAAAATTTGGTGTTACCATCTTCTAAATGTTCCTTAACTGTTGCAACTTTTATCGAAATGAGACTATACAAAAACAAAACTTTAATGTTAAAGTGAGTTTGTAACGTTAACTGCACCAACTAGCACGCTGTAAGTATCAAATATACTTCGCATGGTAAAGCGAGTCATTGAATCGTATAATATCCATGGTAAGTACAACGTATGTAAGTAAAGTACGTAATGTAACATATAATTAATGATTATAGCTTTTACACGACACATTTTATGTGATGTTAGACGTAGGTACGATAGGGCTAGCTCATCGCCACAGTTACCAATGCCGGTTTTAATAAATTGTATCTGGTAACCCTAGTGTGATTTGCTTTCGTATAACAATGCAATCGATGACGGATGCCGGTCTCACGTTACCCGCTGGCGGTATTGTTTGTCATCACATTTAATTGATTTTATTTTACCTCTATTATTTTTTGCATAGTCGCAAGTGTATGCAATCGATGACGGATGCCGGTCTCACGTTACCCGCTGGCGGTATTGTTTGTCATCACATTTAATTGATTTTATTTTACCTCTATTATTTTTTGCATAGTCGCAAGTGTGCAAATTTATACAGGGTGTAAATGAGTATTATGTTGTAAATATAATAGAGTTTATTTTTGCTAACAGCATAGGTTGTTGTTACTAGGTTAGGTATTTATTCTGAACAAGATTTCCGAAGGTATAACTGATAACGTAAATGTGTTATTTTTTTATTTTTTTCTTGTCCTATGAGTTGATTACTTATATCAAACGTAAGGAGTAAAACGTAAGTAATTAACTTTTCTTATGATTATTTGTTCATTACACCGCAGTGAAGTTTTGTAAATATACATACCAGGAAAATATATTTATAGTTAAAATTAAAATGTTATGCATAGATAATGCTAATAAAACTTTCTCATGAATCTAGTTTTTCACGCCACTGAATAGGTATCGACAAACAATGACTTCATTATTACACCCTGTAAATTACTTGCATGCTCATCATTTATTTCCAATAAAACTGCCAAAATCGAAAGAAAAATTTTCAATTACTTTTGTACCATTGTTGGCAGTAACACCAAGCTACAGACGTTCACGCTAGTGCTCGCGCTCCAGGTCCACCGCGCCCCGTCTTCATATCCCTGCTGCAAGCTGCGTATCCACTGCGTTACAATCATGTCAGTAAGTTTTTTAAGTTATTTTTATAGACATAGTTCTTGACTAATTGTATGTTTTTTGTTTTGCATAGATGGTGTACAAAGCTTATAACTATTTGTTTGGATACTAGGGTAGTTCATAAAAGGAGAACTACCTGGTATAAGCCGGAAGACGGACCAAATAAGTAGTTATAACTTATTCGAAAAGCTTTATAACCTGTTTGAATGCAAGTGTAGTACGTAAAATGGGTACTACATTGTATTAGCCGGTAGACGGATCAAATGGGTTATAACTTATAATAATCGAATATACCTATACCATGTAATTATTTGATATCTTACTAGTCTCTCCATGTCTTACGTTTTTACATTGTAACTAATTAATCTTAGGTACTGCAAGAGTGTTGGTAAGCTAAAGTTTAGTTTTATTTTCTCATTTATCTACATATGTACTTCTTTTTATTTTTAGGTCGGACACTGAGTACTTCACGAAGAAGGCTGCGACTAATGAGAAGCGGAACTCGTTTGAAACGGACGACGAGGCTGCTTTCTTATGGTAAATATCATTATACCTGCTATACGTATATCTTTATTATGCTCTCATAATATTACGTCACCCTGGTACTCACATAGACCATCATCATATTTTATTGTTAACAGCAACAAAAAGAAAGCCGCTACAAAGTCAACAAAGCGTGTAGTCGAATCGGACGAGGAATCGGAGATTGTGAGGTAATTAACTTATTATTTTGAACTATAGATTTTGATAAATAGCATTTTACAAAATTGAAATATGCTACAGTGATGTTTATGTTTTCAGGAACAAAAGGAAGGTTCTCGCTAAGCCGACGGCATCAAAGCGTGTAGCCGAATCGGATGAGGAATCGGAGATTGTGAGGTAATTAAGTTTTTATTTTCAACGATAGATTTTGATAATTACATTCTACACAATTGCAATATGCTACAGTGATGTTTATGTTTTCAGGAACAAAAGGAAGGTTCCCGCTAAGCAGACAGCATCGAAGCGTGCCGCCGAATCTGACGACGATACAGTACAAAGGTGAATATTTTTTGTGACTTCTAATTCATGAATCCTAGTTCGAACCGAGCAGCAAGTATGAATAAAATAAGGCTATGTCACGACATATTATCTCTTTAGTTTTAACAGGGTTTCTAAAATCTCTCTTTCTATATTTTTCTGTCAAAATTTAGGTATCTAGACGTCCAGTAAATAACTTTTGTTTTGTTTCACAGACGCAAACCGCAAAAGGACCTGAAGCCTCCAGCCAAACGCAAGGTGCAGCAGAGCGTTGTTACTAAGAAGCCTGAAGAGAGTTGGCGCGCTTTGGATTCCGAAAGCGAGGACGAGGTGATCTGTAAGAAACCAGAGCTGAGGTCTTCATACTCGAAGCGGGTTGCCGACGGCGTCGTGCGGCGAAGTATTAAACTGGAGGGTGACCTCTACTTGGACCTGAAACTCTACCAGGTGGCGGATATCAAAGACGTGGAACCTCGCAAACGCTACGAGAAGGCGGTGCTGGCATTGAAGTATCAAGCTGACTTCAATTCACCACAACTGGGACTCCTGCGAGAGCTCTTAAAACTCTGCAAGACGTCTTTTACTGAAGAGGGATTTTTCTTCGGTGATAAGAAAAACTTAGATTAGATTTATTGGTTAATAAAATTTATTTAATGAGTTTACTATGTTTACTTTATAATTTATTAGGTAGGCAGGCATCCTTTATTGTAGGCCCCACGAAAGGTAGGTAGGTAGTAAAAATTAGGTGTAACTTAGGTACAGTCTTCACAAAATAAAAGGCTCGGTGACAGCGTCCGTGTCACTGACGTAATAAGGTTAAATTTAGTTTGGGCTACCGACCCTTTTATATTGTGGAGACTTTAGATAGGTTTTATTTATCATTTCTTAGGTTTTGTCCTTACATATAATTAAGATGTCTAATAATAGATTAGTATATTGTACATCCTGTGATGTCTCTGTAAAAAGTAAAAGTTTGTCAGCTCATTTGCGCAGCACTGTACACAAAAATAATAATGCTGTTATTAAGGGTGAGGGTCTTGAGAAGATATCTAGTGCTTTCCGCAGTCGAATCGCAACGTACAGACTAAGCAACGTGGACTCGGGGGCGGCGGCGGACGGCGCGGGCTCTAATGCTTGCCCTCCGAACATCTATCTGCGCTCGCTGCGGTCACGCGTACGTGAGCTGATAGAGGCGCGGATCGGCTCCTTTAACAGCGTTAAGGTAAATTTTGAACTGTATGCTGAGTTCTCCTTACCTAAGAATGATGAACGGGAGATTAAATCGTTCGCCACGCCCAATATAGTGATTCACAAACATTATGACTTTGAAGATATTTATAAAAACGCTGTAAATTTAATTGTTGCAAAAATCGATGAATTTCAGGAGAGAGACAGTGGTTGGAGTTTTGTAGCAAATTCGTATCTGGAAGTCAATATCAACAAATATAATCCACTAAGAGGTTCAAGGTTTATCGATCTTCCTAGACCTATTAAATTAAAACGAGCGTGTGTCAATATTCAGAACTCAGATAATTTCTGTTTTCTATGGTGCATAATGGCAGCTTTATTTCCTGCACAACAAAATTCACACCGAACGAGTTCATATCCTCATTTCGATACTGTGCTTAACACAAAAAACATGAAGTTTCCAGCAGGTTTCAGGGATGTAAAGATTTTTGAAAAGAATAACGATAACATAAGTATTAATATTTATGGTCTCAGTGAAAAGTCTGTTGTTGTAGGACCTTTATACAAATCTGTTCACAAGGGGCGGAAGCATCGTATAAATTTATTGTTTTTGGAATCGGGTGCGCTAACACATTATTGTCTTATTAAGGATTTGAGTAGGCTTGTAAGGTCTCAGATAACTAAACATGATGGTAGAATATTTTTTTGTGATGATTGCTTGTTATTTTTTTCTAATGATAAAAAGCGTAATGAGCATGTGTGCAGTGGAGTTAAAACGTCATTGCCTGATAAAGGGACATTGATACAGTTCAAACATTTCGAACGCATGCATGATATGCCATTTGTCATTTACGCAGATTTTGAGTCTATGTTACAACCCTGTTCGGAGAAAAACTCGAATTTTACGGAGTCGATTCAAAAACACGTTCCAGTAGCGTTCGGATATTATATTGTTTGCTCCTACGATGCGTCTTTAAATCGATATCAATCATACCGAGGTCCGGACTGTATTCAACAGTTTTTAAAAATATTAGGCGAAGACGTTGAAACGATAAGTAAAATACTAAACGATCCTATCGACATGTTACCCCTTAATGAAAATGAGCTGAAAAACTTTTTAGAGTCGAAAAATTGTTACCTCTGTAATAAGTTGATTTTTGAAGGAAAGGTTAAAGATCATTGTCATTTGACTGGACGCTACCGCGGGGCAGCTCATGATTATTGTAACCTTCGATTTAAGCTCCCTAAATCTTTCGTCCCAATTTTTTTCCACAATCTGTCAGGCTATGACTGTCATTTGTTTATACGAGAGCTAGGTGAAATGCACGGAAACATAAATGTTATCGCAAGAACAAAAGAAAATTATGTGTCTTTTACAAAGTTCTTTCCTGTTAACAATAATGACTATATGGCTGTTCGTTTTGTTGACTCATTCGCATTTTTAGGTACTAGTTTAGAAAAAGTTGCAGAAAATTTAGCAATCGAAGATTTTATCCACCTCTCTCGTTGCTTCCCCGATAAACAGCAATTCGACTTATTGAGACGTAAAGGTATTTATCCTTACGAGTACATGAATAAATGGAAACGTTATGATGAAAATAAATTACCTCCGCGTGAGTGTTTCTACAGCAGTTTAACTGATGAGGTTATTTCAGAGTTAGATTATGCTCACGCACAGTGTGTGTGGCGCTTATTCCATTTGTCAAACCTTGGTCAATATACCGATCTATACTTAAAATCAGATGTAATGCTGTTGACGGATATTTTTGAGAGTTTTAGAAAGACGTGTAAAACTAATTATAGGTTAGACCCAGCCTTTTACATAACAGCTCCCAGCTTAAGCTTCGATGCAATGCTGTTAAAAACAGAAGTAAAATTAGAATTAATAGATGATCTGGAAATTATCAGAATGATACAAAAAGGTATTCGTGGAGGTGTTTGTTTATGTTCTACTCGCTATGCCAGTGCTAATAATAAGTACCTCTCGAACTACAACCCCTCGAATCCTGATAATTACTTATTGTATATAGATTGTAATAATTTGTACGGATTTGCTATGTGTAGTTATTTACCACACTCTGATTTCGAATTGATCGAAAATCCTGTGTTTCAAGTTTCTGACATTCTCTGTTTACAAGACAATTCAGATGTAGGTTACATTTTTGATGTCGATCTAGAATATCCTGAATCTCTGCATGATCATCATAACGATTTACCTTTCTGCCCACAAAAATTTGTACCGCCTGGATCGAAAACGAGTAAACTGATACCGAATTTGTATGACAAATATAATTATGTCATGCACTATATTCATTTGAAAACGTGTCTGAAACATGGACTTAAATTAAAAAGCATACACAGAGTTATTAAATTTAAACAAGGTCCATATTTGAAACAATATATTGATTTAAATACGGAATTGAGGCAAAAAGCTAAATCTCAATTTGAACAAGACTTTTTTAAATTATTAAACAATAGCATTTTTGGTAAAACCCTTGAGGATACGGAAAAAAGGTTAAATGTTAAATTAGTAAATCAGTGGTCTGATAAACATAACAAAACGAAAAAACATTTAGGCGCAGAGCAACTAATAGCTCGACCTAATTACCATAGCTCAACTATTTTTACTGAAAATTTTGTAGCGGTCCAGATGAATCCTGAAAAAATTACTCTCGATAAACCAATTTACATTGGTTTTTCTGTTTTGGAAATATCTAAGAGTCATATGTACGACTTTCACTATTCTGTTATGAAACCTTTTTATGGCCCTAATATAAAAATGTGTTACACAGATACTGACAGTTTTCTGTATTCCATAACAACGAAAGATGTCTACAAAGACATAAAATACAATTTCCCTCAATACTTCGACACTAGCAACTACGCGTGTAATAATATGTACGGTATAAGGAGGCATAATAAAAAAGTGCCTGGGTTATTTAAAGATGAGCTAGGAGGTCAGCTTATAGCCGAATTTGTAGGCCTACGGTCTAAACTTTATTCCATAAAAACTGAAGATACTGAATTAAAAAAAGCTAAAGGAACCAAAAAATCTGTTGTGAAAACATTGAGTTTTAAGGACTATAAAGGTGTTTTATTAGATAATAATTTAGTTAGGAAAAAAAATATGGTATTCAGGTCATTAAAACATGAAATTTTTACACAGTCGCTTAATAAAATAGCTCTCTCAAGTAATGATGATAAGCGCATCATTCTAAAAAATAAAATATCAACTCTTTCATGGGGTCATGAATCAGCATTTTGAGCTGTATATGTATGAATATAACTTGTCTCTAAACTATAGCTTGTAAGTGAATATTGTTTTAAAAATAAAATATCGTGCTTAGTGAATATTGTTTTAAAAATAAAGTATGAATCAACATAGACTCTAAACTATAGCTTTTAAGTGAATATTGTTATATTAAAATAAAAAATGTGTTCTCGGATTATGTTTCGTGTTTCTTTTTAAGCTTAATGTTACAACATACCCTACTTAATGTCAGATATCAGCCGGAGTGGACTTGTATGTAGAGGTTAGGTACTTTAGAATGGTTTTCTAAAAGATGGAACATATCGCTTGAAAGCGATAACGTTGAAATGATTATGATGACTAATCACAACGTGAATATTGCACGTGTTGCGTTCAATGAACTCAATTTGAAAAACATGATAATATGTCAATGTTGCATGTGAACGTAAGCATAATTTTATGAAATAATGCAAGGTTAGGTGATTTGTGTAATTACGTTACAATGACCATTTCTAAAGAAGGTAGCTAAAGAAGAGGACGCGGTTCATTACACCAAGATAATATGTCTATATTAAACGAGGTAAAAACATACTGACTATTTTTATATGATTATTATAAAGTTTATTTTCACAGGAAACTATATTATGTTTTTCGTTTTACAGTCAATGGATCCCTCCGCCTTGTGGTTCCAACACGCTCAGCCTCAGAATTATGACGACGTTCTGCAAGATTCGACACCCATTCAAGACACTAAGGAAAAGAAAAAGAAGAAGAAGAACAGATTGGACAGAAAGAAATTAAATCCTGCAGTGTTATCCTCATACGTTATAACAAAGGCCCCGAAACGAGCTCTTCGTATGATTAAAATAGAAATTCATGATTTAAATGGACCTCAGACTTCTACAAATTCAGATGATAGTGTTGTAAGCGTACAGTACATACAATCGGAAGTGGTTGATGAAATAATGGAATTGTCAGAGAATTTAGTTAATAAAATTTGTAAAAAAATATGCAATGATTCTATTTAAATAAATAAAATTCACTATTAATTTATTTTGATGTTTTATTTATGTACTTTAAGTCTTTAACCCTTGTGTAGTTTTAAGGGATGCTGAAATAAAATCAATAATTTAGGTAAACAAACATTTATTATTAATCATTTTTTAAACTAATCGATAACACATACACTCATAAAACAAAAGTAAAATAATTACATAGTTATTTGTTTATCTTTAAACCATTTTTTAATACATAATACGTTTCTTAGAGCACAATTGGATTTGTGAGTTATACAACTGAAATCATTGAGATGTGATTTAAACATCTCAAACAACTGTTTTAAATTTGGACATCCTTTTTCTTCTATGTTTATTATTGCACAGTTCTCACACAATTCTTTCAACCATTTTACCTTTTCTAAACCTTTAACTATTAAAAGTTTGTTCTCTAGATATGGTTTGATAATACTTTTGAACTGCAGAAAATCAACGTGTCCCTCACCCCATCTGTACCCGAGACTGTTTTCAATCCATTGTACACGTTTCTTTTCCACTTCTGATAAATATCGATAAGGATACGGAGGCTTGATGAGAAATACTTGAGTGTATTCGGCTGTAGCCAACGCAAGTTCTTTAACAATGAAATCATTCTCAGCATTTTTAAAACCTTGTACATCTACAAATAAAGTTTTTGTATTCATGATAATTTTCTTACAATATTACTTAATGGTTTATATTCAATTAAACATTCATTCAGAATAAGACAATACGCCGACGTTTGATCAGGTATTTCTACTTCACTCTCGAGCTCTAGGCGTACATTAACCACAGGTCCAGATTTCAGATTATCGCTTTGTCTTGAACAGTCTATAACAAAAAGAGGAGCCAACTCTTTGAACTCTTTTGCACTCAACAATGGCTCAGTTCTTCTGCCGTAATAAGACTGCTGAAATCTAACGTATTGCTCGTATAATATAGCAATATTGTCGTTAGTAAAACTTACGTTCATATTGTCGTACGGAAAGTAGGTTGAGTTTAGATATACTTTTACATCACGCAAATTACAATGATCGAATTGTGACATGTCTTTGTGAGCGTCGTTTTTGCGATTGGTCTGCAACCCTAGTATAACATATCGTGGTTTTTCAATCTGGGAAGATGTTTTGATTGACCATGTATGCTTTGTAGTTCTTGGCAGCAAGGGATATTCATACAAATCCCAATTTCTAAATGGTACTTGGATAGATCTATCCTTTTCCAACAATCGTAGAAGATTGATTCTTTCCGCGTCACTCACTTTTACATGTGGAACTCGCCATATAATTTTATGAATTTTTACGTCTTCTACGACTTCACCGGTATTTAATTTTAGAGCATTCAGGTTTGTGTTACTGCGAAGAAGAACAAGTTCATGTTTGCAGTTGATTATAACTTTCTTATAATCTTCTGCAAATCCTAGGATGTTACACAGAGGTATCGACGCTGAAAATTTTCCTGATTGCATGTTTTTCGTGCCATTGATATCCCAACCCCACGCTTTAGACATCTTTGACTCACTATCATTCATAGACAACAGTGACTTCATTGTAGTAGTAATTCCAGCGTTTTTAACCTTATCTACTTCAACTCCATTCAATTCATAACGAATATCTTGAAAAAAGTATAACAGCGGATTATTTGTAAACTGCACACTAGCAACCGTTTCCTTTGCAGCGTTTTTCGAAACGTTGACGACACCTTCCAAATATAACGTGCTCGCCGATGGGAGTATGTACAGATCTTGTTGATTAATCGGTATACGAATTTCATCATTACGATTGAATGTAGTGACATAAGGTTTATACGAATGAATCTCAATACCATCAATGCTATTATCATAGACAGGCGCACTCAAAATATCTAGAATGTTACTCATGATAAAAGTCCAATTTGTTTAAGGAATTTTATATTTTTTGCAGTTAGTTTCTTCTTCTTCCAAGTCCTTTCCTTGTGAGAGATTGAAGTGTGACTAATCGTTTTTGGTAGTCGTGATAAGTTTTTATTAAAATCAATCATTTTTTCTTAAGGTGTAAATACAGTTGAACTTCTTCACCACGTAAATTAATTAAATTATTCTTAATGTCCAATATCCTTACAGTTATGGTGCTTATGTTATTTTGGTTTACGGGAAAATAAATAACGTTCTTTGGTATTTCTATTAACCTATAACCTGGTGGAACGTTAGGAGCAAACTCATGTATAATGTGACTTGATATGCCATTTATATATGATCCACTCACTATATCACATTCTATTCTCACCACAGTTGTTGAAAGCATATTAACAGGATATTGTGATTCGTGTAATATATTAGCTTCAAGCGGTTGATTACCAAATCCTAACAAATTTCCTAGACTATTTTCTTTCTCAAAATGAATAGCTTTGTTGCTGATAATGTACGTTTTCAATGTATTGTTGTTGCATGATAAATTAAAGTTGATGTCTTGCAATTTTCCTTTCAGGTAGTCGTTTATATCTTGCAATTCGTATGCTCCTTCAGGAATTTCAATAACATCATTTTCACCGTAATAAAACTTGTTATTTGTACTATCAACGTTTGGAATTGAATTAAAGGTAGATAGGTATAGCAGAGCGCACTCATATTCTCCCTCTAGTTGTAATGTAGGAGAATAATTCGTAATTAAAAGCGACGAATTGCCTGTTATTGATATGGTGAATGACATTTTAACAATGGTGAAAATAAACGCTAACATCAATACTTTATATGTTTATTCCAAAAATCTTGCAAGTACTTTAAACATAAATGTCCACAGTTCACACTTTCATAAGTCTGATATCGAGTATAATTGTAATACAAATTAGGAGTATTGAGATATTTCACAACTTCTACCGGCGGCTTCAAGTTTCCGAAGCTGTCAAAATATTCATAATAGTCTTTCAGTTTTATGTAGGCTACCCAGTGTGTTCCGGCATTGTGCGAATCGTCTAAATTTATAATACCACATTCTATACTTCTTGGTTTTCGTGGTAAAGCATCTTTCATGTAAACTCCACGGAAATATGGTATTTCTCTACCATATTCGATGATATCTAAATTAGTCAGAGCACGCTTAGGCAGCCTGTTTATTAGTTTTTTGATTTAATAAACAAGCCACTACCTTTTTTGTAAGGTTTGATGTATAAGCCTCGACCCACTGAAATTGATTCCATCTTTTGATTGTGACGTTTTGATTCTCGCAAACTTTCTTGAGCAGCTTTATAATCATTAACACTTTTTGCTATTCCAGCTGCCCCTCCAGCAAGACTTCCTAAAGCAGACAACCCAGCAAAGATAGGTATTAAAGGAAGAAATCCTCCACTTTTAGGGAGCGGAATAATTCGTGGTATCCTTATGTTGTGTTTGGTATCTACATCAATTAACTTTTTGGCGACTGCATAAGCAACTTTAATAGCACTATTACTATTTTTTGGTTTTAATTTCTGAAGATGACCTTTTATTTTAGATACCATATCTTTAAAACGTCGTACCCCAGAGCCGGTTTTAAGTTTTGTCTTCATGACTTTATTAACCAACCAAGAAGCTATCTTTTCACCACGCTTAGCGTCTTTTGATCGTAGTCTCTGTTTTGTCATATTCAGTAAATCCAAATCAGCTTTATGTCGGTTTTCTAAATCAGAGAATTTCGTATACGCTATGTCGTGATGCATACATGCGTTGTCCAATAGATTGATGCCCTTATCTCCACGTGCTAGACGCTTCACCAGCTTTGTTCCAGGACCACAATAATTATAGCCAGGTAGATGTAACTCGATCGGTAAATTATTGATAAAACTGTTAATAAGACCTCCGCCATGCATTACTGATAATAGACTAAGGTTATAGTTTATACTATTACCTTTTTATCGATCCAACTATTTTGAGTTTCATCTAAACCTAACCATTTTACAAACAACTTATTCCCTTTTTTTCTTATGACTTTCTCAATTAAATATACATCAGGATATTTGGTCTTCTGGAGTTCTTGATCATAAAAATTTCCTAAAATCGGTTGACGACGACTATCTTCAATCAAATAAGTTACAGGAATCGTGTTGTTTACCTTCTTGATAAGAAATATTTCTGTCGACCAATTAGGCGTATAGCCTTTTTTAAAACAGCTTTTGTATTTACTTATTCTTACGTTATCGCCAACACAAAATTTAGGTTTCTTAACGTGATTAGTTTTACTCTGGAACTTTTTGATATTGTCTAATACTTTGCTTGCATTTAACTTTGTTACTTTTGCAGGCTCCTCTTGCGTAACACGATGTTTTGTATGATTGTAAGAATGAACTACACTTTCTAATGGTTTACCTAGCCACTTGTAACTACCTTTAAAAGAAAAATTCTTATAGAGATGTGCTTTTAATGTTCTGATTAATCTTTCCACTATGGATGCTTTTTTAACTGAATATGTAGAATAGTGATTTATTTTGTAGGTTTTCATTAGTCTTTTGAATTCATCGTTGTAGAATTCAGTTCCCATATCTGTTTGTAGATTATTTGGTTGTCTTCTACTTTTCTGCAAGATGCTTTCGAAGACTTGACACATTTCTTGTTTAGATTTAGTTTTAAGAGGTACAGCCCACGCATATTTTGAGAAGCAATCAATAACGACAAGAATAAACTTATAACCTTTATTATAAATTTTCAATGAAATAACATCTATCAAATCTGCCTGCCACAAATCATCAATTCCCTTGAGAAGCACTGATCGACGAGAAAAATTTTTTCTTGCATTTTTATGTATTTCGTTTACCACCTGCTGCTTCATCTTTGTTCAACGATTTAATGATATTATCTAATTCACTCCTCGTATAAACATCCTTTATAAAGTTATTCAGCACTCCTTGTATATCTTTAATTGCTTCGTTCAGTAGAAATTGACAATCTTCCCGTAAATCTTTACTCTTCATATCAACGTACTCCTTGTTTACGGCGTCGTCTGACTCTTGTGGTGCCTTTAAACCTTTTAATCGTGACGACTGAAGATCAAAAAGTCCTTCTTCGTTTTTGGTCAACGCATTGTCAGTAAAATCAAACAATTCAGATAAACGTAAACGTTTATGTACATGGTGACCGAATTTATCAATATTCATAGTACTGAGGTAGATTACCCTAGTTATTAGTAGAGAGTTGAAGATGAAGTGCTCAAAATAATTTAAGTATGATTATTTATTCTAACCAAGCAAACCACTTTCTTTGAGTTCTTCTATGATGGATATTATTTCATTATCAAGTCCAGTGTTTCCAGCGTCACGAGATGCTATAAGTAGTTTTAACCTATCCACTAGCTCATTTGGATCATCCCAGTAGACATAGTCTATATTTTTATTCCATTTTTTTAGTACAGGTAAACCTGAACCTTGAACCTGATTGCTTTCACTATTGTCATGTTTATTAAATAGCGGTTTAATAATGTTTATGTATTTTATTCCTTTGTTGCTTTTTACTGGTTTATTTGAGTCGTAATCTCGCCTATGTGCATTTGTCTCCAACAGCATTAACTTGTAATTTGCCAAGTCTTCCTTTGTTATATCTGCCAAGTCTGGTAATTTTTTGGTTAGCAATTCCATCAAGCCTCGAGTCTTATTGTAATCAGATGTTCCTATTGTAATGGTTTTATCGGTGATATTTACATTCGCTGAGCCCATCAAAAGTTTTCCTCTTTCGACTCTTACTCCAAAAGGAGTATTCTTTAAATACTCAGATGTAAGCGACCATGATGAACAATTTTGGTTCTGAGTGTTTGCATCAGACTCAATCGAATTTTGAGATATATCAGATTCTTGTCCTTCATTAAAGTCGTTGTCAGAATCTTCGCCTTCCATTTCCGCTGCACGATCTAAGCTATGAGTAGGTGTCATAAATTGATCAGAACGTCTTATATTTCGTAAAGTGTCATCGGCTGCACTCCAGTCAATGGAATCGTCGATTTCATTTTCAAATTTCATCTCTTCATTTTTGATAGGACATGTTGTTTCTTTGCTCTCTGTTTGCCTCATAGCATCAGTAATTTTATTAAGGGGGCTAAGAACTGGTTTGAACACGTTTCCTATAGCTCTTTCATATTCTGATTCAACGTTACGCATTTTTTTAAACTTTTTCTTTACTGCTTCGGCAGCAGTTACGATTTCCTTTAAGTTATTTTCCATATCTAAATAATACCTTGTATGCTCGTCCTCTTCTAAGCTAAGTGCTAAGCTATCGAATAAAAAAGCATTTATATATACTTTCACTCAGGTAAAAACGACGAACGTGTCAAACTGTTTACGATAGCACCCTTTATTTTTTTCACAATCTTTGTTTATGACCAAGTAGCTATAAGAATCACTCCATATTTTTGAACACATTTCTCGAAATTCGTTCCATGTCATATCAGTGTTAACATGTTCATCATATATATGTCGTAAATTAATGTCATCTTGTTTAAAAAGTACAAGTAGGTTTGCATTGTCTCTAACAAGTTGTTTGGGTATTTTAGTATAAGTCTGGTTTAAATAAAAACAATCAATATTTTTGTGTCTGCCCATTGCGAAATAATCACGCATGTTGTTTTGATTTTCACATGAGACATCATCAAATATAATTACTGAGTTTGATTGCGCTTCCTCCGTGCTGAGTACTTGCTGATTAGCATGGAATTTAAAGAACGATATACTCGGAACTAAACTTAAGACCTTCTCAAGAAATTCGTATTTTGGTTGATGTAAGGTTTTTGAATAAACGTAAACATTCTGGAAGTGGAGCCCGTTTTCATGTAATAGAAGACCGACCATCAGATTTGTTTTCCCGCAGTTTGACGGCCCGCATATCAGACATCGTATGGAATTTGGTAACAGGTTACCATGGCGAAGTATTTTAGTTGAGTCAGAAGTACATAATTTATCTAAGTGTAATGTACTTTTTTGTTTTAAAAATTTCATATTGAAATCGGTATGATTCACTTGGGAATCTGCATAAGACTACAAATATTTCGAATATTAATAACATTATATTGTGTAGCAGCCTGGTTCTGGATCAAGAATCATCCGACCCCGAACTTAGGCTCTACGTCGTGAAATGAATTTGAACTGTCAATAGGTTTTTCGATCTATCTGTCGATAGGTTTTTCGATCCATCTGTCGAGCCCGTAGGCCCGAACGATCGTGAAATGAATTTGAACTGTCAATAGGGTTTTCGATCCATCTGTCGAGCCCGTAGGCCTGAACGATCGTGAAATGAATTTGAACTGTCAATAGGTTTTTCGATCCATCTGTCGATCCCGTAGGCCCGAACGATCGTGAAATGAATTTGAACTGTCAATAGGTTTTTCGATCCATCTGTCGATAGGTTTTTCGATCCATCTGTCAAGCCCGTAGGCCCGAACGATCGTGAAGTGAATTTAAACTGTCATTATCTACCTACTAATATTATTCAAAAGATAGAAGTCAACGGCGTTAAATCTGATGGATTGGTTGTAAAATTTGGCATTCCGCAAGGTTCCATTTTAGGCCCTTTCTTATCCCTGGTATATATTAACGATATGCCTCTCATGGATCATACTTCATGTACATGGTTACCGCATATGAGTCAGTTAAGCAAAAAATTATAGTTTTTCTACAAACCTACCAGGGTATGTTGTTTCTATTCTAACATATGGTATTTTACAGTGGAGAAACTCATTTCATGTAAACAGAGTTCTTATTTCACAGAAACAATGTTCGCGTTCAATTTGCAATGTACCTTTCTGTACTTCTTGTAGACCACTTTTTAAAAACTTAATTAATACTTAATACATGTACTTAATACATGTCACGAAGATACATACATTTGGAATGTATGCATCTTCCGATATACATGATGCAGGTTCCGACACGATTGAGACTACAGACGTACCAGAAAATCTGCTTCCCTGTGAATGACAAACATAAAAAGTCTTCCCGTGCCTTCCTTTAAAACTTAACTTCGTGACCTATTGATTAATTAATATATTTTGAATGAATTATCTTGTTGTAGTAAGAATGCACTGAACCTTGAAAAAATTGCTAACCTTCTAGACGACAGACGGTCTAGTAGAAGGTTAGCAATTATTTCAAGGGTCAGTGCATTCTCTATTACAACAAGATACCTCTGGAGATTTTGAAATTGCCATTTTAAAACCAAATTTATTTATTACTGTATATATTCCTTTGCTGCTAATATTACTCCATTGGAGTGATATATAGCAAGAGGCAAAAAATTACGTTTGCGAAATATACTTAGCAAACGTCATTTTTCGGCTCTTCTCTACATTTTGAACTTTGAACTTTTAACCGAAGGTTCTAATTTCTAGCTCGTGGCTTTAATTGGTTCAGCTGAAACGCCTCTGGAAACGGTGAAAGTAAATAACCCACTTTCAGTCAAACAAAACGCTGGCTTTTGCAGCACTTGGAAATTGCATTTAAGTTTACTATCTTTAGGTACATTAAAGAAATAAGCATCTATCTACCTTTCCAGTAACTGTGAGTTGGTAACGAGGCTAAGTGATAGTTAAAAGTTTTCGTTCTTGTTCCCCGTCCGCCTGATGTTGAGAGCTACCGAACTAACTTGTATTCAAATAGTTATTTATTGTATAAGAGTTTATTTTTATTTTCCAGCAAACGATTTGACAAATTTTAACATTATATGAGGCATTCGATGGTGTATGAGCCTAATAAGGTAATAACCTACCGCATGACCCTATTACTCAGTGCTAAAGTAGCAAGGTAGGTCACACGATGCGGTGCGGTGCCGAAGCGTTACTGCCGGTGCGTACCGTAATGCGCCGGGTGGCTGCCATGGATATTTGTCGGACATTTGTACAAACAGCGGCGCAGCAACGCATTGCGTGGCCCGGCCCTCAATCTTACTTTCCGAATGTGTTAATATTTATAATTTTTCAGAAGGTTACTTAAATATATTACCTACGGAAGTATAGTTGAAATAGATAGATTCTTGAGATCTTAGATATCATGGGACCAAAAGTTTAACGAAACACAACGTAGTCGCATCTCTTCTCATTATTTTACACCATTGTGTTCGTATTTTCTGAACTCTTGGATCTTGAAAAAAAAAAACTTTATCTGGTGCACTTCTAAATTTGTTATTGCACTTTGGCACGATGCAAAGGTCTAATGCACCTATAAAAAGGTTTTCTGGGTTTCTTCCATTGTCTCACCAAATAAAACTGTTTTGGGTAACTAATAGGCACCGGTAACAAACAAAACAAACAAGGAGTGTGGCGTTTCCAAATAAAAAATACGTATTCTCAACATCTACATTATTAAGTATTTACTCAAAAGAAAACTTCTATGGGGATGGGGAATCACAATGGTAATGGTAAAGAAGAAGAAGACATATTATCCGAAATCCGAAAGTATATTATCCGAACGTTTAATTATACTTAAATCAAGTTCTAATGCCGGTAGATTACACGAAACGGCTGAATGTCTCAGTCGGCTTCCGGCAGATACAGTTTGTTTGTTAGCGACTTGAAATTTGGCTCAGCAACTAAATGATGCCATGTTGCAAGCTATTGCTAATCCGGAAATCACATTCAAAGCCACAGATAGTGTCGATTGTCCCAGATATCTTGTAAAAAGAGCTCGCGAGTCCATCGAAAAGTATGAGCAGGATGATTCTATGACAGCAGGCTTAGAATAAACTATGTATGGTTATTAAACTAGGTATGGTTATTAAAAAGGAGTAACAGAAATGTTTTCACGAAATATAGACGTTTATCTGGGCCTTGTCAATGGTGCTATAGGCATTTTTGACAAAGTAGAATGGGATTCCAATGACAAGAACATAAACATATACATTTATGTATAGGCACATACATTGCTCCTGGCCCCACGATAGGATACCCTATGTCGTAGGAACCAGAAACAGCGATGTCACACACTTATAAACATCCAAGACCTGGGGATTTTTTTTTCTGTATGCCCAGCCGGGGATCGAACCCGGGAACTCTCGCATGGTAGGCAGAGCCCAACCGCAGCGCCACAGAGGTCGTCAAAGAGTTGTGATATTTTTTAATAACGGTCTTAGACACGAACTAGCATCTGTAAAATCAAAGTTAGGAATTATCAATAGAGCAATCGTTCACCGTGAACAGTTTCCAATCTGTGTCGCCTATACTATCAGTATACATAATTGTCTAGGGCTAAGTTTGAAAAATGCTTTTATTGATATTGGACCACCCACGTTCTCTTGTTTGCATGCTTATGTAGCACTCTCAAGAGTGCCTAATTTGCAAGATGTAGCATTCAGCATAATCGAATATATTCGTTTAACCTCTTGAATAGACCGGCGTTAGATAACGCTACTTTTCCGATATAGGTTTTACATTTTATTACCATGGAATAAGGTGCAAAATCGCGACCCGTCCCAACACCCTCGGTTTTTGAGAGGTTAAGAGCCAAATATCGCCCTGATCTGCTTATTGTAAACGGTAAACCATCAAGGAATATGGGAAAGATAGAGAGTGGGCTATCTATGAAATAATGAAATGTTTATTCGTTAACTTACATCAATAAAAACATTTAAGTGGTGAATGCGCAAGAGGGTAGCTGTAAAATTGCTGGGTTCATCGCTGGAAACCACGATAGGCGAAAACCTGTGTTGTGATTTCCAAAAGCTATGATAAAAGGGAGCTCTGATGTGCAAGAAATACACCCCAAAAAGAAAGAAAAAATGAACCAGAAAAAAAGGCTTATGCAACTTACAAAAAGAAGTGAATTCCCACCAAAACATTTCCATGTAAAATGTTAAGACGAGACGATATGGCTCGCAGTGAAAAAAAAGCTTCTAGCTCTACACACCCTAACTCTGCAAGCCCTAACTTCACAAACTACACCTTAGTCAAAATATGTGGCTTGGCAGTTTCGTAACTACAAGAACTATTGTTAACCGGCTTAAAAAAAGGAGGGAGATTCTTAATTCGTCGGGATAATATTTATTTTTTAAACTTTTTAGACTTTTTTTTATGATGTTTTGCAGCAATCTCTCAAAGCTGCGTGGACCGATATGAAAATATATATTTTTTTCGAGAGGGAGACAAATACACCGGTGTACGAAAGGCCTCACTCGACATCTTTTCAGCCAGATGTCCTCACAATGATTATCAAGAGTACTGCTTTTTTGATGTTGTTAACCTGTCTTGTTTACCCTACTCTTACATCTATTTGCACCGTCCTCAAGTCACGAAATGGAGACAGGTAAGTAATGTTCCACCAACCCCTAAGGTCTCAGGGGCCATTTTCATCTTTTATTTAGTTTTATTGAGATGGGTAATAAAACATATCAATTTGGTAAAGTAGTTCTAAACGTAGGCGTCGCATGTGTGAGTTCTATGTTACCGTGAGTAGAGATGCAGGGTTGAATAGAAAAGGTCTTTAGACAGGGTGTAACAGAAAGGTGAAGCCATATTTTAAGGGAGAACCGATTTGACCAGAGAGCCACTTTATTCAGCTGTTCGCTCAACCCACAATGGCTGTTATGGGGAAGTCAAAAATAAAGTTGCTCTGATCGAATCGAACTCAAACTTAAAATCAGATAATTGATTGAAAGTAGGCCAAAATAATGCACTTTTACAAGTCAAATACGTCTTATATACATATACATATCCGTTCAATAAAAAATAAATCAAATATTATCAACAAAATTACGAAGGTTATGGTTGTGGAAGTTTATGAATAAGGAAATTTCCATTGATTGTTTTCAAGGCTGAATCTGGCACAGGAAAAGGAAATTCCATTAGCTGTACCAGTGCTTCGAAAATACGCCCGTCATAGAAGATAGCACCAAGAAACTCTACGAGTTTTTAATTTTTTATTTCATTTTTTTTGCCGCAATGTAATCTAATCTCATGACAATAATATAACATCGTATCTATAAGTGCTAATAAGATGTCTCAAAATGACAATTTTTCAAAAGAAATAAATTAGAACAAACAAATGCTGTAATGAACATAACTTAAGTTTCATTATGAACGTTGTTCAAAATTGGCATCCCTAACATTATGCCTTAAGTATGACTACACCTATAAGTTACATCCTGTAGAAGAGAGAACGTAACAAGGTTGATACTGTAAAACGAACACCATTTTACGATACCTTGTTATCGTAATGCGTTATTATTTCAAGAGTCGCATAAATTTTATTAAGGAGTTACATGGCAGACCACGAGCCAGATGGACGGATGACGTCATCGCCATAGCTGGTAGGCAGTGGATGTGGAAGGCTCAGGACCGGAGTGGATGGCGTGATAAAGAAGAGGCCTATACCCAGCAGTCGGTGAATGTGGGCAGACTGACTCGATGATGAGGAGTTCCATTCAGATGTAGACAATTATCTATCACATTAGGTAAGAGTTAAAATAAATTACGACTTGTAATAATAATACTAGATTTGATTATGTTACCACAAAATAAATAGGTACAGAAGTTAACCACATGTATGTACTTCACTTTTCTTAGCTACGCTCGGCGATGACTAGGGTGGTCAACTACGGCTTATGCACGAAAAACTAACATGGTACTGGCGCTCCAAAAAACAAAACAATAGACCTGCCTACTATTAAAATACAAAAGGTTTACAGAACAGAAAAATACCTACACAATTTTACGTTTGTCAATTTTCACTATCGAAAATCCCTGATAACTTCTAAACGGACTACCCGAGTTACTAAATTTCTATTGCCCTGTCCGTTTTAGACCTACACCTGTCAAATGACACGCAAAACAACACAATATCTATACAAACAAAAAAACATGTTTTTAACTTACGTAACTAAAGTGGCGTGAATTTACCTAACAAAATATTTGTTAATACTTATTTTATTATACTGATTGAAAAATAGGCAACTGTTATTTATCTAAACCGTCCACTGAACAGTTATAATAACTTTTTTTCCGTTGCTCCATTGTTGCATTATTTGCATTAACAGACGCGACTGTCAAGCGGATGGCACTCACGCTCGCACTGGTTTGAACTGCTCTGAGATATCGTGTCCGTGAGCAGTATCTATGTGTGCGTTGCTCGAGCGCGCTTGTATGTAGATTGATTTATGTACCTATTTATTTGTGATGTTACTTACAGTGCCCAATTTTCCAATAGCTAGTACATGCTTAAACTTTATTTTAAAGACTGTCTACAACTCGGCAATGTTCTCATTTCCTTGTTATTATTATGGGCCAGCCTAACATTTCATTTTTACTATTTTTTTATGATCCGTCGTAATCTGCCAGCGCCCTCTTTACTACTGCCAGATCTAGGTCAGCCGGAATGTTACCTACATGCATGAGTAGGTATTATGGTATTCGCAGTAGTTGCGTTATGAATATACATTGCATATGCTACGGTCATACTTAATGATTAGCGATAATAGCACGAAAAAATTGAGAATACCTCTCGCCACGAATTAAGAGCGCTGGGCGACGTTGGCGGGAATAACTGCGCATATGTACAGGTATTGAAAAGTGGCTACTCCGCATTCAAGGCCACCGCTCATAACGTGTGGCGCGACGTATACCTAGGTGTTAAATAACTGGTTAAGAGTGGGCACAATTGTGCCTCCACCACCCTGTACGGGAAAAGGCGTTACGCAATTTTATAGACAATCGCTGGACAATATGAATATTGACCAAGGAGTTTGGTTAATGTGAGAAATATGCGGAGTGTTGGTGGCTGTGAGCCGTGCGCTAGCCTCTGAGCAGCGACGCAACTGGAGCTCTCTACTCGTCGATGATACCAGTAACTCAGAGCTATGGGTTAGCATATCACTGGGCCCGGCAGCACGACGCTCATCAACTCGTACTAGATACCTACATATATGCTGCGTATATTATCCTCACCGTCAAAACCACCATGATATATTAGAATATTTTTTCAATAAAGTGAGCGAACTTGTCTCTGACCACTCTGATGATGAGTTTTTATTGTTAGGTGACTTCAATACTACTGATGTCGTATGGACTAAGAGCACATTCGCGGATTTATTGCATATCACATCAAATGATAAATTATCCTGTGAGATCACAGATTTCTTGGCATTAACCAATTTGAATCAATTTAACAACTGCTATAATATAAATAATAGACTACTGGACCTGGTATTTTCGAACGTTTCGTGTCAGGTATCAAAATGTTTTCTACCCATAACAAAGGAAGATGCACATCATCCCAGTTTATTAATCAATCTGAACATATTGTCTGACTCCTTTCTTAAACCCAACTCATATGAAAAACATATGTTCAATCTTGGCGACTATGCGGAAATTAATACAAACTTATCTAAAACGGATTGGAGTGTACTCTCACATATGGACACAGAAAGCTCAGTTTCTTATTTATACTCAATAATAAATAACCTTATTACTCAATACATCCCTAAGCGTAGGGTGTCAAACTCAAATGGCTACCCTGTCTGGTTTAACAAACCACTCATTAAACTCAGTCGTGAAAAGCGGAAGATACACAAATTATGGAAAACTTATAATAACCCTATAGATTATATTGAATTCAAAAAATTAAGAGCCAGATTCAAACTTATAGAACGTATTTGTTATGAAAGCTATATCAGCTTAATCCAAGAAAAAATTGTAGAAGACCCTAAACACTTTTGGTCATTTGTCAAATCCCGATCTGATTCAAATAAAATTCCTAATATAATGACTTTCAACAACATTAGTTCTTCAGATGGTCAAGAAATAAGCGATATGTTCAATGACTACTTTTATTCTGTCTTTTCTTCTGCAGGCAGAGCTAGGCCCGACTTGGATTCTTCCGCGCATTCGTCCACGAATAGTGTCGTTGACCTATCATCAGTCATAATCGATGATAATACTGTACTCAAAGCACTTAAATCTGTAGATCCTCACAAAGGTCCTGGACATGATAAAATACACCCTCTGTTTATCATCAAATGCGCCGACCAGCTCTGCAATCCCTTAAAGATTATTTTTAACAAATCATTAACCGAACATAGATTCCCCGATTTCTGGAAAATAGCACTTATCACACCCATTCATAAGGGTGGCAATAGACAATTAGTAGACAAATACAGACCAATTTCTAAACTTTGTATCTTTGGTAAACTCTTTGAGAAAATAGTCTCGGATTATATTACTTCCGTTATCTTCCGCCATATTATTCCTCAGCAACACGGTTTTGTCCGTGGTCGCAGTGTTGAAACAAATCTTATTAACTTTACTGACTCTGTTATCCATGCAATGGAAGCGGGAGCACAGGTAGACACCATATATACAGATTTCTCTAAAGCATTTGATAAAATCAGTCACTCGTTACTTCTTGAGAAACTAATTATAATCGGTATTCATGGCGATCTGCTGCGTTGGATCGCATCTTACATTAATAACCGTAGTCAAGCTGTAACAGTGAAGGGATTTACATCATCTTTTAAACCAATTCCTTCAGGGGTACCGCAGGGATCTCACATGGGACCTTTGCTTTTCACCATATTTATAAATGATTTTGGTAAATTTCTTAATTTTAGTAAGTTTCTCCTCTATGCAGATGATGCTAAACTATATCACATAATACAATCAAATAATGACTGTCTTAACTTTCAAACAGATATTAATAATCTGTTGTTTTACTGTAGCCAAAACCATTTAACACTTAATTGTGACAAATGTTACGTCATTACTTTTACAAGAAAACATAATGTCATACGATTTAATTATTCCTTGGATGGTAACATCATTAATAGAGTCGATCAAATAAGAGATTTAGGTGTAGTGTTGGACAGTGAATTATGCTTTAACTTGCATATTGATTCCATAATTGAGCGAAGCTTCAAGCAGCTTGGTATTATTCTGCGGCAATGCAAACCTTTAAAATCAGCCAAAGCCTATAAGACTCTTTACTTTGCCTACGTTCGGAGCATCCTTGAGTTTTGTTCTGTTGTGTGGAGTCCACAATACGAAACCCACATCAACCGGCTCGAAAAAATACAAAGAAAGTTTTTGAAGGCGCTTGACATAAGAACTCATTATTTTGTCTCTTCTGAAATATCAGCTGAATTTCATAGGATCCCTCTATTAGCAAGCCGTAGACAGTTCATGGACGCATGCTTCTTGTTTAAAACCCTCTCCAATATTGTTGACTGTCCATACATACTTGAAAATCTAAATTTTAAAATCCCTCGATTATCTAGCAGATCCCACGACGTCTTTGAAGTTACTCGCTGTCGCACCAACTATGCTCAAAATTCATACATGAGGCGAACCCCTAATTTTTATAACAAAAAACTTTCTGGCCCAGATATTGACATATTTAATATTTCTTTAGGCTCATTAAAGTTGAAATTAAGGCATATATTGTTTAATTTTTAGAATAATATTTTTATTCTTTCATGTTGTTATTTTAAATGTTTTCATTTTAATTGATGTTCCAATAGTTTGCCAAAACCACTAATTGGCTCTCGCAAGGCATGTTACTTTAATTAGAATTTTTTCATGAAACTCAAGGTCTACTTTATAAGCTTATTTATCTAGTCATTGTAATTATATGTGACCGTTTGTTTTCTTACAAATAAAATAAAATAAAATAAAAAAATAAAATACATTAACCGGTCGTTATATCTTAATAATCACTGGCTGACTGACCGACGGATAATACCTATAATAATAACCACTGATAAAGTGATAAATATGTACAAAGTAAAGCGTGTAAGATGGAATTACACACTAAACAGATGGATAAAAATATTTTATAATAAAAAATAAATCATTTCGTAACTAAACCAAAGGGAAATTTCATTAAAATAATAAAATCATCATTATAAAAAAAACCTAACAGACGTAGCCATAGTCTTCTAACCTGTATGTACCGGATGGATTTTTAGGACAATAGTTTGATCAAAAAAGGGGAAAAGCCTGAGAATTATCATGCATTGTTGTTATTTCTTACTTTAACCAAAGCGTACAGGAGATTTAAACAGTAACCGGTTAATATGTGAAATTCTGCCTTATTTCTTACTTTGACCAAGTTAGTTCATTATCTATTTATACCATAATATATATATATATATATATATATATCTGTAGCAGTTCTACTCTAGTCAGTATTATGCACTATGGGGTCAGCATAGCGTGTATTGTTACCCCTCCCGCACCGCTCCACTACTGCAGGAGCCCGTTCTGATAAACAATTGTTATGGATGCTCCTTGAATTTCAATTTTGAGCATGCTGTTCAGCTCACACCAACTACCTGCACTCAGAGAAAAATCGGCTAACAAAGCGACAATAAAAGCTTTGTTAGAATTTTATTGTTACCGCACGTAAGTGCATCGTCGATGCAGCTATAGGGCCATAGTTGCTGTGGCAACTTTTTTATTGTTGGAATGATTTTTGTTATTTTAGCTAAAGAAACGTAGATACAGTAACTATGGTAAAAATATTTAAATGGGATAACAACGGTACGTTGTCAACTTATCAACGTTGTGAAGTGATATTGTAGCAAAGTTTAATATATCAAAATAGCCGTTGTTACTATGGCTAAATGGTGTTGTTGACACGGCAACGTTATGCAGTGATGTTACAGACAAGTTTAATCTATCAAAATAACAGTTGTTACTACGGCTAAATGGTGTTGTTGATACGGCAACGTCATATACTAACAAAATGCGAAGTAGATGTTTTGACAAAGTATTCTTAGATAAAATTACAAAGTGACGTATGATACTTGTTATCGCAAGCGCAAACTGTTTCTCCTATTCTGCCAGTTTCAACATGGATGTCGGGCAGAGAAGTAGTGTTTGTGCTCAAGAGTGATATGAAATATAGCAATGGAGACTTTTTTAACAGAAAATAAACTGCAGCATCTGCTGCAGTCTATGGTCGGTGAGTAACAGTGCCCTAATAAATTTATGAGGTTCATGTCGTTGCTTCGCGATATTGGCTGTAACCTGTGCTTTGTTTCGAATCACACTTCAAACAAATATCTTCGAAATGTTTTAGGACCTTTGACTGCAGCTGTTGGGGGGGCGAATTACCTTTCTGCTAGGAATTTAGGTTAGGTAGCTGGCTCCATTCATATTTTGCAGGATGAAAGTATCCTTTTTTTTCTCAGGGTTACTTACTTTCATTGCAATCATTTTAGTAGGTATGCCTCCCCTCACGAGTTATGAGCGCTGAGCAACAACTGGCGCCTTGGGGCGGGGGTGACTTCGTATTTTTTAACATAATCAGCACCCGGCCGTAAGTGCCTTTGTCCATAGTTCGGTATATTACGGCTCCGATCACGTCCATTAGTCAGGAAAAATGACGAAAATTACAAATAGTTCAGTCCTCAAAAGTAGCCAAATGTATGAAACTTCCAACAATTTGAGTACTTAACTAAATTACCCCATAAAGTTGCTAGATCTGGCTACAAATTAGTCAAGATGGCAACACTGGCCGTTCGTTGGCCCGGTGAACAGTCAGAATTTGGTTTTTAAAGCCACTAAAATAACCTAACCCAACATATGCCTAAATTATCACAAGTCTCAGATAGCTTAAGCATAAAATAAGAACTTTCTTCTTTTTCAGATCAAGAACTGACGTTTGAATTTATAATGGAATCTGGAAAGCACACTAACTGAACACATAGAAGAATTAAGAAAGTACTTCAAAATTTGGCGACTAATACCTAGTTCATGCAAAACAGAGGTCAGACGCTTCCATCTACACAATCAACTAGCCAAACGCGAGCTTAAAGTGGTACTCGGAGGTTCCATACTAAACCAGCACTTTACTCCTAAGTACCTTGGCGTCACCCTGGACCGCTCTCTCACTTTTTAAAAACATCTAGCTGGTACTGAACCGCAAGATTCGTGATTAATATTAACTTGTAATTTGGTATGAAATAGGATTAAATAAGTAAACTAGAGAATAATACATACTTTTGATATAAATATTTTCGTATTTTCCTTTAGAATTCTCAAATACCTCTATCCTCTTTATGCTACCCAAGCAATGTAACATTGTAGATTTCAATACCTTCACTTTGTAAATGGTACACTGAAAAAAAAAACCCCTAAACTTCTGCCTATATATTGTTACGGGTATACGTACCTTGACCGGAGTTCTCTGTGTAGACGCCATACAGATGTATAGTGTACAGTAAACATAGTTCAATGTACGCATACCTCTCGAATAATAGTCAGAAGCTTCGGGGAGTATATAATATTTTTTCATAGTGTACCATTAACAAAGTGCAGGGATCAAGTCTAGCTATGTTACTTTGCTAGAGTAGCAAAATATATACGAGAAAAGTAACTTTGTCGGAGAAGCAACGGTGAATTGATAAAAGCACAAAAGAAGATAGCTAATTCAACAAAACAAAGTTAGATCCACGGACAGTAAATCTTTGTCTTTTTAGCAAAACCCCTTGTCATCGGGACAATATACCTTTGATATGATAGCTAAAGGCATTTGTCATGGGAACAAAAGGACAAGAAATCATATAGTGACTCGAACAATTTTAGCATTGTAATTTCAACAATGTTTTATTGCTATTACATCAAAATTGGTAAATTTACTTAGTAACAATAAAAACGTTGCCCTCATAACTATGCACCTTTGACGGCTGTCCAGCATCAAAGTTTTTTTGTTGCAATGGCAATATTTTTTTGAGAGTGTGGGCACAGGTCTTTCTCTACAGACCTACAGTGTTATTTATAAAGATCCAATTTCTCTAAAACACTCATAATATGGAGTCTTACAACCCGTTCACACAAAATTGTGATTTACAAAATAAAATCTGTAGTTTAGTTTCGTTATAAACCTTCTACAATTTAAGGCCCAAGATCACACAAAAACACTGAAGAGCGTTTTAGAAAAAAAATAAAAATATTTTCACTAATAATAATAATAATAATAATACCTTGGACACCTTTTACACACATTGATCTAGCCCCAAACTAGGATTCCCTGTATCTTGGGTACTAGACAACGATATATATACTTATATAGAGAAATATTATACTTAGATAGATAAACAACCATGACTAGGGTACAAACATTCGTTCTCATCAAACAAACATTTGCCCCCACCGGGACTCGAACCCGGGACCCTTGGTTTCGTAGGCAGCGTCACTACCGACTCGGCCATTCGGGTCGTCCAATCTATGAATTTAGTGTTTTTTTGCTGAAGCGCTCTTCAGTGTTTTTGTCTCAAAAAATATATGTTATTCACAATGAGATGATCTAGTTTAAATACTATGTCGTTTCGCGATTGGATTAATTTGTCTCAATCGTATAAAATCCATGAACATAGTCTATATTAAAAAGGAGATACAATAATTTTTATATTATTGTATTGTATTGTTATTTTACATTATGTACTTTTGTTTAAATATTTTTTTTAATTTTCTGTGAATATTTTAGTTTAAATTTTCTGTGTAATCATTTCTTATTTATGTTGTGTTTCATAAAATAGCTTAGGTCCTTTCTTGTATATTTTTAAAATAATTTATTTTAATTTTACCACTGTAGTTTTTAAAATGATTTGATATTGTTGACAAGGCTGTGCGCATCTATAATTGATGCAAACTCTTGTATTATTTTTTGTAATATTGTCTTTCTGTGTTTATATCGTTGATGTGCCTTATATAAATAAATTAATATAAAATTACTGATTTTTCTCATAATTTTTTTAACTAAAATTTTCGTATTAATCCTTAAATTTTATCAATTAGCTTATTTCCGTTTTTCAGTAAATTCGAAAAAACACCTAATTTTTAACGTCGCCGGGCGACCCGATGCTATTCCGCGCCGCCCGCTACCCCGCCAGAGGACGACGGGTGAATGCGGCGCCACTCACCTCAACAGAACTGGGCCTTAAAGTAGCCCAGACCCTTCGATAACTGTCCGATAAGCCCATTTTAAGCATTATCATACATTATATTCTCTTTGCTGTTCATCACAAAAGCAAATGTCAGTCAGTTGTCCATATATTAATTTAATTGTTGGAACACAGAATAAATTTTGACACATATACACAGACCTTTTTTAAGGTTCCGTAACTTAAAAGGAAAAAAGGAACCCTTATAAGATCACTTTGTTGTCCGTCCGTCTGTCTGTCCGTCTGTCACGACCCCTTTTCTCAGGAACGCGTGGAGGTCTCATGTTGAAATTAATATCGATTACTCAGGTATGGTCCCTTGGAGCTGTGAAAAAATTAAACTTCTAGGTCCACGCAATCAAAAGATACCGCGATATTATGTCATAATTTTGCTGATTTTGCTGAATTTGTATGAACTCGCGTGTAACTCGCAAGGGAATCAAAACCTATAGGGTACTTGCGGTTGGCCTAGGGTCATAAAATTTGGAATGAAGGTAGGTCTTATAGCACAAGTAAAGTTTTATTGTGTTACAATTGAGGAGTGTCTGTTCAAAAGGTCCTATTTCTATATTCTTGTCATAGGGAAATAGGAACTTTTAGTGTCAGGCTATTTTCCTATGGCAAGATAGATAGGACAATTTGAAAATGTTTTAACAGAATCCTTAATTACAAATAGGTAGTATATCTAATTGTTGTGTGAAAGGCCACTGCAGTAACCACGCACGCCTATAATAAACTCACTAAATACCACGCTCTGCGGGGAAAGGTCATGGTTAAAAGTCTGCTTTTATTAAGTACAAAGACTTCTCACTAGACAATAGCTTTTAAATATTAATTCATAAATTACTGCGTCTCTATTTATGTTGTAGAACTTGAAATGAAATGAATGAAATAATTAAAGAATATACATTGTTTTGAGCTTTGTTTTCCCGGGAAATTTGTAAACAAAGACGTTATCATAAAATATAATAGGGTACTGACAGCGTGTACGGAACCCTTGGAGAGCGAGTCCGACTCGCACTTGACCGGTTTTTATTTTAAATTAAGTTTACGGCTTAGGATTCTCTTCCTTCAGCTGTCATCCACAGACCCTAAGAATAAAAGAACTTACAACAGTGATTTAATTAAAACTGACTCGCTGTACTTTTATAAATCACAAAAACCTACAACGCTCATTAAAGGTTTAAAGAGGATTTTGCTCAAACAGGTCTACAAACATAAATTTGATATTTTTTATTGGTAAGACTGTAATTTTTACTGTCCTGTAACAGCTAACCGCGTCCAGTCTTACCATTAATATTACCTAATATTCGTACTTTCATATTATGAGATGCACCGGCTTTTTCTTTTTACAGCACAACTCCTGAGCCCACTGGCTGTGACAGCGCGAAATTAAATCCAACTCCGAGCAAGAATTTATTAAAAATATTCGCCAAAAAGTGTTCTTTTCACCGGCATCGCTATAATCTGCGGCGCTGGTTAGGGTTGCCACAGCCTCAAAATGACAATAATCTGATTCTTCGTTCTCCTGTCCATAATGTCAACTCTCTGTGAAGTATAAGACTAGTATTTTGGACTGGACTTCATCACACACAATACGCTAATTAAATTTTTCGCCTTTATCGCCAGTTCTTTTGCTATCTCTGCCATTTATTATACTGTAATTTAGAGGTAATTTACAGGGTGTAATTTAGAATCGAAGTCATATTTTGGGTGGTTGTTAGGGACATTACTCTGAACAATTTTTACTATCTCACCGATTTGATCAGAACTCTATTTTTCATTCCTCTATTCGTTTTGACCCGGGAGATCAGCTGATTTGTATCGAGAAGTAAAAATAAAAAGTTGTTCTGATCAAATCGGTTTCATACAGAAAGAATTAGTAAACGACCACCAAATTGTTTTTGGATAAATGATCACCAAACTTCTTTTTTGTTTTGTGTACTTAAGTTAATATTTTAAGTATTTTTAGTTGTTCAACATTCATGTTCAACCTAACACGAAGGATAAAGGGGGCTTCGCTTCGCTCACCCCCCATACCCTTCACCTAAGCTACCGCAGTATTTTGCCCTGATATTTACTGCAACTTTTGGTGATAATTTACCCATTTTGGGTAAGAAAAATTATTTTGGTGATGATTATTTTTGTTGCCATTGTCAATTGTCAATTGTAAGACTGGCTGGTTTCCGCAACTCGACGACGAAAGCGCCTATTTTGCGTGTGGGTGGGAATGCGATATCATTCGAGCCAACCCAACTCCTCCAGGAACGCCAGCAGGCCCTTTACGTTACCGGCTATCCCTGAAAGGTCCCTCGATTGACCGAGGTCTTTAGCCCTGTAGTCCGCTACTCCTGTGCACTCCATGAGGACGTGAGCAGCCGTTTCTTCTGCCTCCAAGCAGGCTCTGCAAAGGGGGCTGTCGGTAACACCTAGGACATATAGATGTTTATTAAAGAAACCATGGCCAGTAAGTGCTGCAGTCACCAGTCGCAAGCGCGGCCTACTCAGTCGAAGCAAGGTCTTAGCAAGCCTAGCGCTAGGGGACGGCAAGGCCAGATTTTAATTGTAATTTTATTTGTATTTAGGCCATAAATATAGTGCAACATTATCCAAAGAGTATATAATTTACTACGTAAGAATAATTGTAAGTGTTTATAAAAGGGGGACAAGTGTTTGCGGCCAGTTTTCTCAAGATTGCATCATCCACCGAGCCGTTACCTACTCGAATGTGAATTTGAATAACACAAAGGAATTTACCAGCTGAGTATTTTTGTTTCATAATCTAATCACGCTCAACACATATTTTTGACAGAACTAACCAGAACCACGCGAATTCCATATCACAAATACCTCAAAATCAGTGTAGTACAATGCAAATTGAATACCGACCAACCTAGTGCCAATGTAAATTGTGTAAAGTAGATGCGCGGAGCCTGAGGTAGTTCTATGGTTCTACAGTTCTCTGAACTTGTACACACCTGTTTAAATAAATATATATCAGCTGTCACACCTACAAGGCTAGCAGAATTGTTGTAAACCATCACTGTAGAACTTTATCACCTGGTTTCAAAGTTTCACTATCCCTTCTGAGGTCATCATACACAACATAGTTAGTATAAAAATAGCAACATTAAGACTAATTAGAATAAAAATTGAATAGTGTACTGATAAAAATAAATAAGTACCTAAATTTAATAACACCACTTTGATTTAGTTAGGTAATAGAATAACAATAAACTACTTAGTATCTATTAAGAATAAAGTCCATTTATTAAATTCTACCTAGACTGACTGATTTGTTATTATATAATAAATATATACATTAAAGTTTTGTGTAGTTATTAGGTAAATTATTTTTCACATGAATTGGTTGCCAGTACTAAAACAATATACACACACAGCACATACACAAATCGCCTCTCTTTATTAGAACTATATTGTATTGGTGTCCAAGATGACAACGCGCAGAGCTGAGACCGCACTGCAGCTGCACAACGCTCTTCAAGATCTTTTGACCTCAAGAGAACTAAATGCTAAATATGAACAAGAGAGAGCTGACAGTGAACTTGAGATTGGGAAAATTCTTATCTCAAATAAGAATCTTAAAAGCCAGTTGAGCCAGCTGCATAGTGATTGGGTCGATGCCTGTGCGGAAAGAGACCAGTTTAGAAATCTGTTAGACTCACTTGACGAGTGCTACCATACTCACGAGTTGAGCCTTCAGAGAATATCATCGCTTGAACAACAGTTACAAGAAGCAAATCAAAGTATACAACAGCTGATAAACCAAAAGGCTGAGGAAGACACAGAAAAAAATATCTCTCTGTACCATGAGTTGGTCGGGCAAATTCATTTGACTCCAACACAGCAGCCAAAACCAATAATAAATGACTTAACAAGTACTAATAAGAAAACTACACCGCTGTTAAAAACAAGAAAATACTTTAAAAAATCCAGAAAAATAAGTAAAGCTATTGTCCAGACCCGGAACCGGCTACAGAAGCTTAACAGTTGCCAGACACCGGAAAATAATAAAAAATCAGGATTTTCAAGATTGCTACAGGAAAGAACTGAAGAGTATCAGAAAATGGTCACTGATTTAGAGCTGAAAATATCGCAACTCGAGATTGAACTGCAAAATATGGCTACTGCTTACTCACAATCAGAAGCAGAACAAATAATAGAACTAGATAAAATAATAGCAGACAGCAACACAAATTTACAGAGAGTACACGAGCTTTCGCAACAATCACAACAATGCCTTCACAAGAACTGCCCGGTATCTGAGGTCGAGCCTAATACCGCTCCCTTCGAGATTACCGCCAGAGAGGTCACCATCATCACATCTGACACAGGTAACATACCACCGGTGGAGTTGGAGGCTGAAAATGTAGGTTTACAGTCAGACCTCCAAGATGCCCGAATAGAAATCCAGCATCTACGTGACCTCCTGTCAAACGCACTCCAATGTTATGCCAAAGAACAGAGTGAGTTAGTCGAACCCAGAGCTGCAACATCTGAGCTGCTACAACTACAACGCCAGAACGTGGAATTGGTAGGCATTCTAATTGAGGACGAGGAGGATGAGACCAGCAAGGAGGATGACACCAGCAAGAAGGATGAGCCCACATCACAAAATCTGGTCTTGACCCCCCTCAACGTGAGTGTTGCAACGCCCACTGCTGTCCCGACCAAGAAACAGCGTCGCCGTCGTCGTCGAGGAGGCACCTCACAGCTCATCAGCGCGAGCGCCGCGCCGCTAAGTGACGCGCGTGTCGCGCTGCCTGCTGAGTCGTGTGTCATGCTGCACGCTGCTGCGAGGGCCGCGCCGCTCGCCGTTACACGCGTTGCACCGCTCGCTACCGCGACTGCCGCGCCGCCCGCTGGCACGTGCATCGCACCGCACTCCAACACGAGTGTCCCGCCACTCACCTCAAATCGTGCTCCGAGAAGAACAATAGCAAACAAAAGAACTGTAGTTTATTCAGATAAGATAGGTGTAGATTTTGGTATGTTTTTGCATTATGGCCTTAAGCAACAAGTGACAAATAATTGTTGTCCTAATAGTTCCTTTGAGGATATTATAAAAAAGATAGCTGTAGGGAGTTTTGATGAAAATACTACCATTGTTATTATGGTAGGAAACCACTCAAACATTAGTCGGAGTGCATTGGATACCGGTATAGAGGTACTGCTCAATTTATATAATAAGACGAAGTGCAAGTTTATTCTATGTAACTTTCCTTATTGTTCTAATTTATCGGGGAAACAAAATAAAAGTGTACATAGAATGAACATGCATCTATACAATATAACGTGTCATCATAGTGATGCTATTTTATATTTCGACATGAATAATTTTATTCATAACTTTACTTTGACTCAGGATACTATGTACCTGTCTCATAAAACAAAAAAACGAGTAGCTACATTGTTAGCGTATAATATATGCGACACAGTTGTAAATACTATAACGCAGTCGCCTTCAGTTTTAGTTAGTATTAGTACTAATAGTAGTGTTTTAAACTAGATAGTTCGACAAAAGAGGACCACTCAAAACATAAGAAAATTTTACAAAATAAGCAGGGGTTTTCTGGCAATCAAATGAAAAATACTAGGACAAAGGGTAAGCCCCACTTAAATATTTCCCATCAAAACATGCAGGGGCTACCTGGCAAAGAACTTGTATTAGAATTATTTCTTAATCATTCAGACACCGATGTTATTTGTATTACAGAACACTGGTTAAAGGAAAATATGATGTCTTTTAACATAAATAATTACAAAATTGTCAGTTGTTACAATAGAAAGACTGCCGATAGAGGTGGTTCTTTAATCTTAGTAAAAAATAATATTAAGGTGAAACAACGGAAAAATATTCTTGCACTTACTGTAGAAAGACAAATAGAGGTATCCTGTGTTGAGTTGGATAGCCATATTATTGTTTGTGTCTACAGACCTCCGAGAGATGAAAACGGCCATGGCAATTTTGAAATATTCGAGAAAATTATGGAGGATGCCCTCATTATACTTTGTAATAGCAGAAAAAAGTTAATTATTTGTGGCGATTTTAATGTAGATTTGCTTGTAGATACAACATTGAAACAACGATGAATAACTCTTTTCAAATAATTTAATTTATGTCATATATTTCTAGAGCCGACTAGAATTACACTTACCAGCCAAACTTTCTTAGATAACGTATTTTGTGACTGTGCATTCACAAATAAAAATGTAATTAACTGCTTACCCTCCGATCACAGTGGTCAAACAGTTTCATTCCCAATCGCCAGTAAAAATAGGACTGATTCATCATTTTATAGGCCTATTACATCCCATGGACTAGAGACGTATCTGAAAAAGTTAGATATAAATTTGCCAGTACCGGATTTTGATGAACAGAACCCAAACAAAATCTACTCAGACTTCTTCAGCATTATTCAGACAGAATTCTATAAAGTTTTTAAATTAAAGAAAGTCAGTGACTACAACGGTAAATCTAAATTTAATGACTGGGCAACGTTTGGAATTCGTAAAAGTAGAGTTATCTTATATGACCTTTATGAACAAAAAACCTATAACTTTGATCGAAATTTTCATGACTACGTTAAAAATATTCCAAAACTTTCAAGTTGGTTTGTAGAACTGCAAAAACTTTACACATTAATATAAAAATTCATAATTCAAATAATAGAATGAAAACAGTTTGGCAAATAATAAACCGCGAAACTGGCAAAGTTATACCAAGGGACAATGATTTCTGCCTAAAGATAGGTGATGATGTTGTTAAATCCAGCGCTGATGTTGCTCGAGCTTTTGAAACATTCTTCACCAATGTACCCTTACTCACAACAGACCGTCTAAATTCATCTTCATATGAAGCAGAGACTTTATTAAAAAATAACACTAGCGCCAGTAATGTATATTTAAAATTTTATCATGTATATCCCCAGGAAATTGTTAAAACGTTTAAATTACTTAACTTAAAAAATACGGAAGACCTGTGGGGTATATCAGTCAAAGTCATTGGTTCAGTAATTCTAGTTATAGCCCCACACTTAGCTTATATATTCAATAAATGTGTTGACGATGGGGCTTTCCCAGACCTCATGAAACACAGTAAACTGATACCTCTGTTCAAGTCGGGAGATAAGGGTGATCCTTCAAATTTCAGACCAATATCTGTTCTTCCAACACTAAGTAAAATATTTGAAAAGATTATACTCAATCAAATGCTCTCACACTTCAACCATACAAAACAACTCCACGCCAAACAATACGGTTTCACTAGGGGTAAATCGACTACGGATGCAGGTATTACAATTATATATACCATATTTATTCTGCATGGGAGGCCGCACAGGATGCTATCGGAGTTTTTTGCGACCTGTCAAAGGCGTTTGATTGTGTTGATCATAATACGCTATTAATTAAATTAAATCATTACGGAGTTAGAAATAAAGCGTTGGATCTACTAAGATCACACCTAAGCAATAGAATTCAAAAGGCAGAAGTTAACGGCGTAAAATCTGATGGATCGGGTGTTAAAATGGGCGTTCCACAAGGTTCCATATTAGGCCCTTTCTTATTCCTGGTATATATTAATGATCTGCCTTTCATGGTGGAGAAATTAACTGACTTAGTGTTGTTTGCTGATGATACTTCACTGGTCTTCAAAATTGAAAGACAAAAAGGAGAATTTGATGATGTTAATGGTGTATTGTCTTTAACCTTGAATTGGTTCACAGTTAATAATTTATTGTTAAACGCTGGTAAAACCAAGTGTATCAAATTCTCACTTCCAAATGTCAGGAAAGTTGAGACCAGTTTAGTGTTAGACAACAGCACGTTAGAATTAGTAAATGATACGAAGTTTCTTGGAATAACCATTGATAGCAAATTGCAGTGGGGACCCCACATAGATAAATTGGCTGGTAAATTAAGTTCTGCGGCTTACGCTGTTAGGAACATCAGACAAAGCACGGATGTGGCTACATCTAGGCTAGTATATTTTAGTTACTTTCATAGTGTGATGTCCTATGGTATAATATTTATCTATATAAGTATGTGTATCGTTGTCTAGTACCCAAGATACAGGGAATCCTAGTTTGGGGCTTGATCAATGTGTGTAAATAGTGTCCAAGGTATTATTGTTATTATTATTATTATTATTATTATTATTATTATTATTATTATTATTATTATTATTATTATTATTATTACCTTGTTGTGGGGGAAAGCAGCGGATATTCAAACTATTTTTATTTTACAGAAAAGAGCTATTCGAGCAATTTATAATTTAAAACGAACAGACTCCTTAAGAGAGCTTTTTAAAGAAATTGACATACTAACAGTAGCTAGTGAATTTATTTTCGAAAATATAATGTATGTACGCAAGAACCTTACAACATTTTCCAAACTTAGCGATAGCTGTAATGTTTACCTAAGAAATAATCACAGACTATGTGCGCCCCGTTTTAGACTCGCGAAGGTTAGCAATTCTTTCAAGGGTCAGTGCATTCTCTACTACAATATGATACCTCTGGAGATTTTGAAATTGCCATTTGAGCAATTTAAAAAGCATGTTAAAGCGACTTTGTCGAAAAAGGGATATTACAATGTTCAAGATTACTTAAATGACAGGACTGTATGGGGTTAATCTGGCTCAACACAGACCTTGCTGTTAATAATTTTGTAATTATTTATTCCAGCTTATTAAATAAAAATAAATCATAATTGTATTAGTTAAGCACAACCTATTTTGTAAAAGAGATCTAAAAATCAATCTTTGGGAGTTTCTACGCCCTTCTTCTCCCACAGTGGTACAATGTAGAGAAGAGGCAAAAAATGACGTTTGCTAAGTATATGTAAATATCTACAGTACTAAAGTACTTTTGAGTTGAGTTTGAGTTTGAGCTTAGCCTGTCTGTACTCCTCATGGTTTGTCCAAAGAGTGGCATGATCATTCCTGGTCGACTCTCTCAGAAATGTGCGTACCATCTTGAAGGGAAGAGGGATGATAGGTTCGGGACCATACGCTGCCAAGCTATATTCTTTACGCGCCAACTCATCCGCTGCATCGTTACCTCTTGAACCGCTGTGTCCTTTTATCCATTGAAGGATTACGCGGTTATGTTGACATACCTCCATTAGTCATTTGTGACACTGGTAGATTAGCCCTGAGTTAATAGTGTTGCTATTTAGGGCTTGTAAGACGGCCATGCTATCCGAGAGTATTCGAATGGAGGAATCTCTTACCTTTCTCGATGCTATGGCATTAGCGGCCGAGATGATGCCCATGCATTCAGCTTGAAAGACAGTATTATGGGCACCCAGTGGAATGGCTATCTTGATGTTTAGGTCCTCCGAGAAGGTGCCTGAACCAGTGCCTGCTTCAGTTTTTGAACCATCGGTGAAAATTCTGAGCTCTTTAACGTCGAGCCCCTCAACTCGATGGTCTTCATGTAACTGTATATTGTATTTTTTGTCGAAAACAAATAGTTTAGGGATTCTGTCACTGCAAGCCATAAAGATGGGAAATTTTTTGTAAACTTCCCCTAGGATGGCGGTGTGTGAGGTCCTGTTTTTTCTCCAAAGTCCTAAGGTGTTGAGTCTCACCGCAGATGACGCGGCCTCCTGCTTTATGTACAGCTGGAGTGGCGGAAGACACAACATGGCCTCCATTGCTGCAGTTGGAGAAGTTCTCATACTACCTGTGATAGCCATGCAGGCCATGTTGCCATTCATTATTCGGCGCTTGGAGAATATTATTTTTGGGCAATTAATGGTAAAAATGAAGGTGACTTTTAATTAATTAGTTATTCACCAAAGGGAAAGAGTATCAAAAACGTCAGATAATAGATATCTACCTTCCTAAAGTTGAACGTCGTCAATTTATTGTCAGTGAGCGGTCATTGTGCTAGCGGAATTGGACCCCTTAACAAATGGCGTGCTTTGGGAGAGACTTATGAACACGGCAGTGAGCTGAAGTATAGTCGACTATCGATGATGAAGTATAGTCGACTATCGATGATGAAGATGATGCTAAAGCTACAATTGTTATTGTTGGGCGACAAAAAGCCCTTTGAGCGGCGTTTACACACAGTCAGTATTTATAGTCTCACAATTAGTTTTTTATTCTCCTGCTTTATAATTTCCTATTGTTTATGTATGTGTCACCGTAAAATAGTCAAAACCGTTAGTTGATAAACTAGATCACTATCAGATCGACAGGGTTTAGAATTTACGTTTATTTTGTTCTTACATGTCAACCTAACACGAAGACTGTTCGTTCGTCGCATTCGAACTTTAGTCTTCAACTAAGCTATCGCAGTGTTTGCCTTGGTATTTCGTTTGCAATTCAAGTTTAAACCAGTTAACTATTTAACGGTTTTAACCGTTAGTTTCTCAACTAACACGTCATATAGCAGTTTACTATCTGTCGATAGTTGACCGACTAACGGTTTTGACTATCTTACGGTGACATGCATAAATCGAGACACTTAGCCAGTGACAACCCTCTGCGGTTCTTTGTAGAATGCAATCCATTTCGCTTTGCGGCTGAAAATTTAGCGTTGAAAGTGCAATTTTTAATGTCTCCCTTACTGCTTTTTATTTATTGTTCTTATATGCTGCAGTTTAAACATATATATTCAGTTTAATGCTTCACTCGATACAATACACGGTGTAACAGAGGGGTGCAGTCATATTTTAAGTGGTCTCTAGGGATAGGGACATCATTCTGAACAACTTTTACTATAAAACCGATTTATATTCATCATCAAAATTCTCCACACAAATCAGCTGACCGCTCGGCCTAAGAAGTATGGAGGAGTGAAAAATAAAGCTGCTCTGAACAAATTGCTTACAGAGCAAAAGGTGTGCGAATGCTACATAGGTTCCAGGTGGAAAATCAAGAATAAGTTCCAGTATAAATATAGAGAAGGTTCTGTACCATGTTAGACTAAATGCTCTAAGGAACAAAAATATGTTTTACGGCCATAATTATGTTCCACGGGTCATAGAGAAAATTGTTTTCATAGGCTTCTATTGTATATTGATACCCAGATCGTTTTAAAAGTTCTAGACTTATTTTCGGGTTGGAGGTAGATAGTAGTTACCTGCTTATTAAAATTAAAACGAAGGTCACTGGTTACAGCTAATTGTAGGTCGCATATTTTATGAAAAAAGTATAACAGGAAAAGAGGGGAAATTTAAAGAAATTGCTTGAAGCAAGCGAGTAAAGAGCAATCTCTTTGATTGCAAATGCAGAGTAAAAAAAAGTAAAAGTATTTTCATTCTGCACATTATTTTATCTTAATCATAACACTTCAGAAAAAGGTTTTAAATGGTGGACTCTATGCAAAGAAATAAAATCTTTCTTTGGTTCAGATTAATATCACCTCACTACGAAAGTTAATTAACTAGTCACGTGCCAGAAACATTTTCGATTAAATAAATTGGTCCATTTGTGGATTGGTCCAATTGCGAATTGTTATCCATTCGCGTTTGGAGCTAATGCGTCGGAACGATTATTTTCTTCTTCATGTGGTTTTGGTTTGTGATGTATTTGAGGCCCTTGTTAATAAACCGCTCTCAGCTCTGAGACTTGTCTTAGCTATGTCACCATATCAAATCTGACATTTTAACGAGCTTGAGATAGTTCTCAGTGCAGATAAGGGATTATTATTATTATGGGCCTAAGAGGAGTTTGATGCACCATAAATAGCATGAGAAGAAATTGGTCCAGTTTATTTCAAACTAAACGCTGTGACGATGATTATCTAAGTTATAAATTGCGCAGATGTTATCTCTGGAGTCTGTGAATGGATAAATGTCTTAATCCTAGAATTTAGCAGTTCTTTCATACCAACTTGATAATATTGGGCCTGATTTCTTATTCTTTATCCCAGACATCTATCCCGATATCTTTCGACGATTCCTATCGCAATCGCTTTAAACCACAGCTGATGTAAAACAATCGTGTCCTGATTCGATATAAATTTCAGTGGCATCGTTATGTTTTATAAAGGGGCTGTTAATACATTAACGCATATTTAATCGATAGTCATTTAAAACATAAATCTTATCGACATTCCCTTCCGGAAGCCACATTTCCCAACACTAAACTTAAACTCCACCTAGAGGTTAATTAAAATTAATTAACTCCCTCGCTGTCACCTATACTAACTTCCTGCCATGTTGCTCAAAGTGAGAAAGACAATTCTGCTGAAGACAACATCAGAATCTATTAGAGTTAACATTGTGGAATTAGGTTATTATTTACCAAACTTGAATTAAATTGCCATGCCTCAAAAATATTGATTATTAAACCTTGATAACGGGAGGTAAAACTGCTCCAACAATAATGCCAGCATACTCGTAGCATGATAATTTTATTATACCTGCACCCCTAACACGCACACTCGAATATGCATTTGTGTAATGTAATAACGCACAAAAAACTTCATGTGGCGTCAGACAGAACATTGAACTAGAATATGAAGGTCAAGAAAAATCGCCATGTCAAAAACAAATCAAAGACCTATTGTTAAGTACCAAGACCAAGATAAAAACCGTAACATCGGCAAAAAGGTTTTTGATCCAATTCCGTTTATCGCTTTAGATATTAAGCGATTTAAGGGTTGATGAAACTTTAGGTGAAGGTACATTATTATATGATGGCCCCATTTATCCTCTCACACACAATATCTATATTTGCAAGACACTCCGGGTAAGCCATTAACGTCCAGTCGTATGACTCGTTATAATTCCAACAACCCCCATTTTTACAGCCATACTCGGGAGAGCGAACAAGATAAACTTTTTATATTCAGTTTAATGAAAAATTACGATCTGTTATACCGCCATGATGCCTTGTGTGGGAGTTGGAATTTGTTTTACATGAAAATGACCGTTTCCGGGATCGGTTCTGCGTCTGTTTTGGTCCGGAGCTGTGAGTTAGTGCAAAGTATGAAATATAAATTAATTATCGGACGGGTAAGACGTTACTTCTTGTAACTTTGTGGAAAAAATACTCGTGCAGCAGAGTACGTAGACGTCATCGACGTAGAACTCGTGCTCAGAGAATGTGTTGTCTACGGCAGAAGATAAAAGAAAAGGATGGTTGGAAGACTTTTGCCTATCCAGATGGATGAAGATTACAAAAAGTAAGCACAAAATGGCGCTAGTTTTTAGTCAGAGTTTTTCGAATAAATCTCTTTTTTTAATAATTATGGTATATTTATTTAATCATGTTGTACATTTTTACATTGACTTATTTTCAGAAACTTCATCCTCTGTTTATTATAATCTAATTTTCAACTTAGTTTGCTCCGTTAAGTAGCGTTTTAAATCAATACGCTTTTAACTCTCTCAAAACGACTCGTTCGGTGACAAAACGTGACATTTTTTTTTAAAATTCTATACAATTTACCCCAGTCACAACTCTCGAAATTCCCTTACAAGTTTTACTTAAAAAAAAACACAAACAATACCTACACAAGCCACAGACAATATGAGCATAATTTAGGAATACACTGAGATGTAGAGTAATGTTCTATTGCCATGAAATAAGAGTTTGCCTTTAAGCACACGCGGGCCATTTCGATTAGTAGATGAAAATCGATCGCTTCTCCGGGCTAATTTGGGGTCGGGGATTTAATTGATTTGATTAGTTTTTTAAAAAAAGGGGGGGGGGGTAATATTATTTTTATGGCGGTTTATATTGTATCAATGTTAAAAAAGATAAAAAAATCGTAAAAGTGGTAACATAATTTCATTTGTTAGTTACAGTTTTATTAATTTTTTTGTTTTTTTTTCCATGGTTCACATGTTATTTTTCGTCATAAAATAAAAAGTGATTTGGCACAAATGTAACCACTAATTTGTAGCACGAAAAAATTCTAATTTCATCCAAAGTCATACCAAAAAACATCACCCACAATAAAAACATGATTGATTTTGTAAGAAACTTTATTATTATATTATCTATTATATAGACATATATTTAAAAAAAATCTTCCATTTATAATCTTTTTTATTCATTGTACGTGAGCCAGTATTTTTATAAAGCGATCATATTTTCGGAATGTAATCGGACAACGTTAAAGCCCAGTTATAGCTGTTGATGCGAGGGGCGCCGCATTCGCCCGTCGTCTTCTGGCGGGGTAGCGGAACTGGCGGGGTAGCGGGCGGCGCGGAATAGCATCGCGCCGCCCGAATACTTTAAAAAATAGGTGTTTTTTCGAATTTACTGAAAAACGGAAATAAGCTAATTGATAAAATTTAAGGATTAATACGGAGCTCTAAAAGAGGAAAATTAAGGTATAAAAATGATGAGAAAAATCAATAATTTTATATTAAAATTATTGAATCTCCTTTTGAATCTATATTCAATCATAGTCTATACTATGTTCAGGATTTTTTACGATCGAGCCAAATTAATCCAATCGCGTAACGACATAGTATTTAAACAAGATTATCTCTTTGTGAATAACATATAATTTTTTGAGACCTATGAATTAATTGTCTTTTTTTTTTTTGCCAAAGCTCTCTTCAGTGGTTTTGTGTGATCTTGGGCCTTTATTTACTATCTATTATTTGGACAACCAAAAAACATATAAATACATGCTTAGGCGCCACTAGTAGGTCCAAACTACCAAGAAAAAAGACAATATCACATATTATATTAGAAGGTACGGAAAACTTTGTTGAACAGATCTCACGAATTTGTCGGATCAGCAGAAAAGTGTTTTTTTTTGTAAAAAATTCGGTTGATCAACTTTGAGATCGGTTGCCACTTGACGTTACGAAGTGAAATTGTGACAGGAAGCAAACCTGGAAAAAAACTATGATTTGCTATGCCCTAGAATGGAATCTACTAATGTTGCCATTCAAAACTATGAGAGATTTTTGGATGAAACATCATGTAGTAAGCATATGCCCCTTAATTTATTAAGGGGTTTAACGACCAGTTAAGTTACTATCCCAATATCTCTTCATCCATCTTCCGAGAGTCATGGTAAGAAAACTATTTATCTGCCATAGTTTACAACAGCGAAACTCACATCAATTAATCATCCCACGAACATCAGCCGAGCGGGGTGCACAAAACTGTTTAAAACTACACTCCCAATTAACTAACAACTTAATCTAAGCCCGTTAGCAGTTGTGAAGCCACAGGACCGTGGTCTGAAGTTATAGTTCAAATGCGGCGACGGCGAGCAAAGCCGGGGTTAAAGTGGTGCAGATCTAGTTAGGCTCGACAGATTAAATGCGAGTTAGCAGTAATCTCGGGTTAACTTTGACAGTCTATACCAATGTTCGATGAACTGGCGTTCCATCTGTCTGACCTTTGTGAAAGCCGATGTTACTGAGTAGCTGCTGATACTCTTCACAACATTTACGTAGACATGGAACTTGATTCATTATTGGGCAAAATTTTAACTCGACTGCGACAGAACGTAGGCACTGTTTTACGGTATGTAAGTGTTTTTATACTTGAGTTAAGTAGTAAATAAATATTACTCGGTCACATATCACGACGTTTCGAAAAAATCACGCAACGTATATTATGGACACTAGTTTAAACACTCACGCACGAATTACTACTGAAAAATGCATTTAATTGACCTTTTAAATAACATTTTTATTCAGAAACGTATTTTGACGAAATTACTGCACAAAGATTATTAAAAAACACAGATGAGTTACACATTCCGTTTTGGGATGGGATTAAGTGATGAAATATTTTTGTCGATTTTCTCTTTTGTTCAAATAATTCGATGAAGCGCGATAATTTTCTTCAAATCGATAGACACTCGACTAAAATATCTAGTTTTCTTATGTTCCTTGATTTATGTCCATTTTCTTATGTCCATTGATGCTATACATCCTGGATTTCTTGTGGATTTGTTTTTACTCTTTGATTTGGACTGTGTTATTCTCCTGGACTGACGTCCTATTGGCTACCCTTCACGGACATCGATATTGGAAAGGATTGGAGCTCTTAGTGTACGAATTTAGAAGGTAAGTCATATATAACTAAGGCTGGTGTGAATTTAAAACGACGGTTGGTGGCTGTATAAAATCTTATTTACTACATCAGAAAACGTCACGAGCGTACAGATCACTGATCAATTGACGCGCACCGACCACCATTTTGAATACACCTCAAGTGGTTTAAAAATACACTTATAATTACAACGACACATCACTTGTCGAAATTTCAGCTTGCTTGCTTGTGGAATTAATTACCCTTTATATTTTATAAAACATATCTAAAAAACCCAAGCAATATCGGCGATTGTAATTTTTGGTTCACTGATCAATACGAATCTACCTATTAATTCATTCAATAATAAACATTCGATAGTTCATTCAGTGATACCCATCCCTATGAAATGTCAAATTTTATTGATACGCCATTGTTGTTTACTACTTATGTCAGGTATAAAAACATAAACTATATGTATGACCATTACGTAAAACGCTACAGCCCAAATGCCTTAACGAATTTTAGGGTTGGCTATACCGTTCACACATTTATAGTACACACACCGGCACAATTAGCGGAACAGAAAAAAAGGGATATTTACGCATTTTTGCGTGTTACTGGCCGGCTAAATAAAGTTTTTTAAATTTGGGTTTTAATTTAAAAATGGAATACTAAGCGACTGCCATTTTTTTCATTCTTTGTTTTAATTTTCATTGATTAATTTTATTCGACCGCTTGTCCGTTTTTAGAAGGTTCGTGCATTCCATTTGAAAAGCTTTGAATTGCAGTTTTTTGAGGCTTTTGAGTTTTTTCACATATTGATAATTTACGAGCATCTAAGTATGCCTGATTTAACGCCATCAGAAATCATTAGGATCAAATGAGGAGAAATGTTCAAACCTACAGATCGATTGCCAGAAGCCTTCGTCGATCGTTACCAAACAGGCACCGTCAGAGTGGAATGTGAGGAGATCGAAGAAGTGGAAATATGCAGATAAGGGACTTAATATGGCCAGAAATGCATCTTTAGCTTCAATTCTAGGCTAAACTAGACAACATAAAAACTTGAGAGACATCATCGCACAAACCGTCTACACTTTGGTCGTGAACATCGTGATTGGGACTTCGACGACTGGGGATAGGTTCTTTTTACTGATGAATGCAGAGTTATGTTAAATCAAATTGATGGAAGGCAGCGAGTATGGAAACTCAAAGGAGAACGGTATATCCAGTCTAATTTTGAAAATACAGTGGCATATGGCGGCGGTTCAATTGTGGTCTGGGGAGGAATATGTTTAGGAGCTCGTACGGAGTTAGTAGTGGTCGATGGCGGGAATCTGAATGCAGATCGGTATATCAGGGAGATTTTAGAAGAACATGTTGTGCCATTTGCCCCCTTTATTGGTAACAACTTCATTCTAATGCAGGATAATGCTCAGGCTCACAGTGCTCGCACAGTACAGACATACCTAAACTATGTTGGTATAACGGTGATGGAGTGGCCAGCACGGTCCCCCGATATGAACCCTATAGAACACGTCTGGGACTTGCTAAAGAGGAGTGTAAAGTCAAGAATGCCACCTCCCAATAATCTCAACGAGTTGCGAAACGCATTACTTGAAGAATGGCAGAGGTTGCCCCAAGAAACCACTGATAACATCATCCGCAGCATACCCAGACGGATGGAAACCCTCATCAGAGCATGAGGAGGAAACCCTCGATATTGAACAGTCATTGAAATTGTTGTTAACCTTCGGAAAATCTTGAATTTTCTGCTGTTTCTCTATAATTAAAAAATCGAAGAAAATTGCATTTTGTTTAATTTAATTTTTATTTTAATTAAACTTTAAGTATGGTGTTACAAATGAAAGTCAAAACATGTAAATTTAATTTTTGTTTCATTTTAAATAATATATTGTTTAAAAAATACATTCATTGTTTTAAATTCCCTCTTTTTTCTCCCTTTTTTTTCTGTTCCGCTAATTGTGCCGGTGTGTGTATATTGTAAATGGCAGGAGTTTATTTGGAGCTCCCCTGTCCCCCTAGTATAGTTTTTTTACGAGGAAATGTATAGTTTTTGAGAAATAAATGAATTTTGATAAAACTCGAGGTTATGTTCACATAATTTTTGCTATAAAAGTGATATGATGCAAGTATGCAACTCAAAGAGGGTTGGGGGAGAGCTTCCTAGACCGTCTTGAGTTATTTTAGCGTAGTTGTTTTTATTGCCGTTGACACGTTATTTAATTACGATTAAAATTAAAATTCAAAGACTTACGCGAAATGAAACTCAATTCAGCCATTTATGAAAAAAATAAACACTATGAAGACTGAGTTCAAGTAGCATTATATTTTTGTGTCAAATTTGGCTTGAGTCGGTTATTGTGACTAAATTTCAATGGGGCTATAGGTAAGGTTAGAACTTAGAAGAAGCAAAACCGGAGCGTAGTGAAGTGGAGCGGCGCGAAGCGTATACAAAAAAAAACAACATTTAATGATAAGACCTATGGGTTGCTTTATGTCACTTTCATAGCAAAAACTTTGTAAGTATTACCTCAAATTTAAAAATTAAATAATTTATTACTTAAAATATATTGTTTCCTCGCAAAAAAAAACTATACTAGGTGGAAAAAGGAGTTCCCCCCTAACCCCCACACCAACTCCATCCCGCAAATTAAAGTGAACGATATCTATAGTTTACCCGAATTTTAAATTATGAGATGTCGTTGGATTCGTCTCAATTGCCTTATTAAACCAAAGGCACAAAGTTACGTATATGTATGACATACACATACTACTTCCTCGGGCCCACACCACACTAGGATATCATCCCCGGTCTATCAACCTCACGCATGTCTACAACAAGCAATTCAACTAAATCCTGTGTGAACGTAATCTCCGTCGTCAAATATCCCGCGCGTGGCGATAACAATAATTCAACCAACGGATTATACTGAACCCTGAAACTGAGACCGGAGATATGGAGGGAAATTCAGTGATTTAATCACAGATTATGATTAAAATAATGTTGATTGTTTGACTGCATATATGTAATGTACCTAAGTGATATGTAAGTAAGGTCGCAAACGATTTTTTGAGTGTTTGTGTGTGTGTGTGTGTGTGTTATAATTGTTGATATTTAGGATAGTCTACCACCTACGGGAAGTGTTTTTCATTTAAATATTCCTCAATAGTGTGCTAGGCTTTTTGTAAGTAGGGTTTTTGTTTTCTTAGAAATGCACAATATGTGTTGGAGGATTATAATGTCATGTGGATTACGAAAAAGCCTTTGATCGTATTCAAAACAAAGTACTCATGAGTCGACTAAAATATATCGCATTATACAGATCGTAGATAGATAAACGATGGACGGCAAGGACATTGAGGATAATCCAAAACCCATACTGGTACCAAACAGGCACCGTCAGAGTGGAATTTGGGGAGACCGAAGAAGTGGAAATATGCAGAGGCGTACGTCAAGGATGCATCCTGCATCGGCTAATTTTTAACTTGTACTTGTCTTCTAAACACCCGCACATCCGCGACATGGCGCCGTACCACGCGCGCCCGCCCGACCGCCGCCGCCTGCCACGCGACCTGGTTGCCTAGCCGGCGATCACCCAATGAAATATCTCAAGTGAGAAGATCTCCACCGCCCGCGAGGGCCCCCCGATGACCTGTCCATAGGAGTGGACAGAGGCGCTTCTTCAGGAAGAGATCCGATGATCTGACCCTGACTCCACACGCCCCAGAATGGGTGCGTGAGAAGATTACCTGACTTGACTTGTACTTGGAGGCCATTATCAGTGAAGCGCTCGAAGAGAGCGAGTGGGGCGTCAACATCAACGGACAGGTTATCAATAACCTCCGTACAGCTTATCAATAACCTCCGTACAGCTTATCAATAACGTAGATGACACTGCGCTGGTAGCCTCCACGCAGGAAGATATTCAGCTTATAGAGAATCACGTCCACGAGTGCAGTCAGAAAACGGGTCTTTCGATGCACTTATCTGATATTCAGAGCTGACTGCCAACCTCCTGTAGTGGAGGGGCACTGAAAGAAGAAGAAGAAGGAGATGGATTTTTGGTAACAAAAGTTTGTTTTGATATCTGAAAGAATATAAGTTATTAAGAGTGTCTCTGGTGGTGTGTGGTGTGGATAGCAGGGAGGGTGAGTATGTGATATTTTAGGAAATACGGTTGCAGCTGTCTGTAAATTTAATGTTGGCTATAATCCTGAGTATCTTTTCTGCAGAGTAAATAGTTGCGGAGCGTCAGTGCTCTCTCCCCGCAGTATGACGCCATAGTTGATTTGATCGATTTAGGTACTTGTGTTTAATTGATAATACAATCATATACTGAGGGCCGTTATTTTTTTTTTCATTTGCTACCGTATGTTCCATAGGGAAAGTTGTTCATGATGATTACCATAATAATGTTTATAATAAATAACACATCTACCCACATCCACTCGAAATACATTATCCTTCTTCTTAGGCAGTCGTGTAAAATTCTACCCATCACACGCTACAGATGGTACAAAACTGGTTTCGGAGTTTTAGACACCGATCAGAATCCCTGTTCAATTGTAGCACGTCCTGGGTATTGAGTGACGGATATAATATCTCTCACACACACACAAATGCAGACGCACAACTGGGACATCCGGTCTGGATGTCAACCTATCTGGTTGTAATGCATCCCCTTCACGATTACTACAATGGCTGTTGAAGTTTAGATGAACAAAACAAAAACAACTTAAAGAAACGTTACGTATTTTCTCATACGGTGTGGCAGAGGAACAGTTGCACCAACGGTCAGACAGTTATTAAATTTCTAGTTTACGTTACAGGGGTCAAGCCTATTGCCGCCGCTATAGCGATGCCAGGCTACGCTCTATTTATTATTAGAATAATCAAACCATTGTAAATAATTGTAAAGTGAAGTACAGTGAAGTTGAAATATCGCAAATTAGTATAACAAATTGACTGCGCCAAAATCGTGCTAAATTGGGTAGATTAATCACGTTGGATACGAATTGATACGATGCACGGAAAATTTATCAACTATGCACATGAAACAAAAGCCAATCGATAACCAGTTCATCTCAGGCTGTAACAGAAACGTGTTGTCATATTAATTAGGATCTAAATGAATAAATATAATTCTGAACTTGAAACTCAAACCGGCTCGAGCAACTATCATGATACTTCAAAATTTCTTTATAATAGTAGTTTATGTGACTGCTACATAATGGAGGGCAATAATACTCGAGAGTGGGTTTATGAAACGAGCCGAAGGCGAGTTTCATAATAATATCACTCGAGAGTTTTAATGCCTAATTATGCAGTTACATACACTAGTGTATCTACACACATATCATAAGCTCTCTTTGATGTGTTCAGGAACCGCATGATTGACCGGCATTGGGGCTCTGTAGTTGTTTACCTTGTTCTGTAGTACCAACTTCACAGTCAAACTAGGGGCGGCACGCGGGCGGGCGTCGGCGTTCTAAATTTGAATGTCAGTACCAACTTCACAGACAAACTAGGGCCGACACGCAGGCGGGCGTCGGCATTCGAAATTTGAATGTCATAATATGTAGAAAAATTACATATTATGGTCAAAATGTGTAATTTTTCAGATAAGAAATGAGTTTTTACCAAGTATTTTAACATTATGCTGATCGTAACGTGCGGTTTTTGTCCGCAGTAAAGAGGGTTTATGATACGTGTGTAGATAAAATAAATAATATACAGACAACAAGAATTACATAGAAATAAGGTACTTTTTATTAATTTTTTATTGATTTATATTCATCACTGTGTTTTGTAATATTATACATATTAGCGGTTAAAATAACTAATACAATAAAGCTTAATAACGCAACTAAACCTTTTAGGTTACCTATACTAAATCGATATTAAATAGGTATTAAAAAGATTTTCATATTACAAAAAAGGCCCATTAGTATTCTTGATGACCTTGAGCATGGATTCGTGCCGCTGGTCTTTAAAAAACCTCCAGATTCATACCATTTCAGCACTCCACATAACAGAGTTATGCTAGTTGGTTAGGCGCATCCATATGCGGGCATATCGTACCAAATGTCTAAAACGTAAGCCTAGCATTCTGTGCGTCAACTAGTGATTGTGGCTCTGTGATTTGCATGGGCCCTTACCCGCCGGTAATGTGTTATATTCATATATCACGCGCATGCGCATCACCCGGCCACAACACCTAGCTTTCCCCACGATTATTATAAAAGATATTTCTCCTACAAAACCCAAGTAAATCTCCAGTCTAACTAGTCTGAAGAGTGTATTTAGTTTAATTCTTGGACGCCACAAAATGAACAATATACGAAATTGTCATTATCTAAATGTACCCTCATCGGTCACCAACCAGAATTTTGTTAATATTCAAAGAGACACATATACATACCATTTATTAAGTCTTAGAAGGTGTATTTAGCCTGTAGCACATAATTCTACATTTATGTTAGGTGTCACTCTGTATTCTGTGCGCACAAATCTGTAAATTGCATTTAAATAAACGAACTTTTAAATTGAATTGAAATTAGGCGCATCCTAATGAATTTCCTCAGAGGCTGCCTGGTACAAGTGAAAAACTGAATAATAGAAACCAACTGAATTTAGAAGTCCCATTGAGCAGAACAGTCTCGCTTACACGTACCTACTACAAAGGTGACCGCAATTAAAGTGTACAATAAGCTCCCTGAAGATATCAAAACTTTATCTGTAAATTATTTTTTTAATAAGTTTAATTTAATATCTGATAGAAATGATTCCATATGACTTACGTGAACATTACAATTATTTAAGTTGACTTAAATTTATCTAATTAATATCATAATGTTAAAAAATTCTACAAAACGACATAAAAAATTATATTATTTAGGATTTTATCTACACACGTATCATAAACCCTCTTTACTGCGTCCAAAAACCGCACGTTACGATCAACTTAATGTTATACTACTTTGTAAAACTCATTTGTTATATGAATATTGAATATTATGACCGTAATGTGTAAATTTTCTACATATTATGACATTCAAATTTCGAACGCCGACACCCGCCTGCGTGCCGCCCCTACTTTGTCTGTGAAGTTGGTACTACTCTTATTCGTCCAAGTGCTCAAGCCAAGCGTCCAAGCTAAACAAGTGCTGAGCAATTATCAATGCCACCATGCCGGTCGAAGATGCGGTTCCTGAACACAATAAAGAGAGCTTATGATATGTGTGTAGATAAACTAGTGTATGTAACTGTACATAATTAGGCATTAAAACTCTCGAGTGATATTATTATGAAACTCGCCTACGGCTCGTTTCATAAACCCACTCTCGAGTATTGATTCCCTCCATTATGTAGCAGTCACATAAACTACTATAATGATTCAAAAGATCGTGTGCAGTTTTATTTTTGTTGGACTTCGTGACTGTACCTTGTCTGTTATCTAAATTTGGTTTCGTATATTTTATTATATTGTATTTTCTATAAATTCGAAATTTCCAAATTCCAAATGTCTTTATTACTGTAGATATTTACATATACTTAGCAATCGTCATTTTTTGCCACTTCTCTACATTGGACCACTGTGGGAGAAGAAGGGCGTAGAAACCCCCACAGATTGATTTTTAGATCTCTTTTTAAAAATTGCTTATGCTTAACTAATACAAAATATAATATTTAGTCATTATCATAATTAATAAGCAGGAATAAATAATTACAAAATTATTAACAGCAAGATCTGTGTTGAGCCAGATACAGGCCCATCATTTAAGTAAGCCACTTAACATTATCCTTATCTTGTATCTTGCACGTTGTATTTTATTAGCTACTATACCGGAATGGGTAAAATCACGCTGCTACTTTACTACCCCATATTCTAAGACCTATATAAGTAATTTATGACAATAAATATAATATGAATATGAAATAATAGGAACCTCAAAATCGCTGTCAGGTGGCAGGGTGCCCAATAGGCTGGCACCACTTTTGATCCACACCAAAATTTTGTTTTTACTCTTATTATTTATACTCCTATTGAGATTTTTTGAAATTTTAACTTTTTTAATGTTTTAGTGATGTGTTTTTTAAATTTTAACATATCTTTATGATTTCCCTTTCAAGTGGTGATTCATGGCTGAATCTCGCAGAGGAAATGAAAATTCCTTCTGAAATACGCCCGTCAGAGAAGATTGCACCAAGATACTCTATGGGGATGTATTTTTTTAATTTTCTTATATATGTTTTTATGCCTCATGTACGATATAAAATTAATCTAATGACAATATTATTGCATTGTATCTTTATGTGCCAATAAGATGTCTCAAAATAAAAAATAAACAAGAACAAAAAAAGATGTAATTAACAAAACTTATAATAAACCAGACTGGAGCAGTCCCCCCAAGCAGCACCCGTTCACGAGTATGACTTGTGCACCAGCCATCACCCCCCTCGCCATATTTGAGGGAGAGGAGCAACCCGCTACACACAGCCGCCGGACAAATGGACGGTAAAATCTTGTTTTCAAAAGCAGAGCAAACTGCTCTATACCATTTATCATTCATTCTATGATCCCTTTTGTGACAGAAACCTAGCTAAACGTGTGCGTACATGCCTCTGCCACCTCCTATGGGAAAAGTGGTGACGCTAACTTTGTATTTGTTCTGGGTACGTCGGAGAAAACTTGGGCCGTTGTCGGCTCCATTTCCGTGCAGTTAGTTTGAGCACTACAAGTTCTGTACTACCACTCGTGCTATCTAGATACAGTGTACCACGCTAACACTCGAATGGACGATGCATTCGCTCTCGAACACAGAATAATTAGTACTGGAGCCGGCTGAAACCGCAAACACAAAACTCGCTCATTCGTTGCGGGGGCCGAGGTTACACCAATTTGGCATTGCGAATTAAAATTGCGCGTAACGTCAAGATGTGTGACGCCGGTTTCTGTACGTACGGAATTGAATTTCCAACCCACTTAAGGTTGAATGTCGTATTTATTTATTTATTTATTTATGTATTATATTTGGGACATCAACAGCGAATAATACAGATAAGTTACAATATTAAATAATACAAGAATAAAGCCAGTTACAGATATCCACAGAAGATACAGAAAACAAGTAGAAGAAAAACATAGCAATAAGAATAAATTTATTAATTTTTTATTATTATAATAAAATTATTATTATATTATATATAAACATACTATACAGGTTTAAGTGAAATGTGAGGAGTATAAATGTATTGTGAAAGTGTGTGTGTGTGTGTGAGTATGTGTGTTAAATCACTTGTTTCCCTCATCATATATCACGATAATAATGATATCCTGACGGAATTTGGCTTTAGAGGTTGAAACTGATCTAAAGCGTTATTTTTTTTATTGAATTCAGAGGCAAAGCGAACCATGGTAGAATTTTGGGCATAGTTGGTGTACGCGAGAGGGATGGAAAATAGCCGATTATATGTAAGGCGTATATGACATTTTGGAACACAAAAATTAAATTCGGATAGCAGCGCAGGAAAATCGAGACGACCAGATAAGATATCGTGCGATCTACAAAAGTGGCGAGGTGATGATGTTGACAAGATTCCTCGTACGAGCGACCCTGGATATTAATAAATTTGGATTTAATACGATCGATACGTTGGATGTACTAAACTTGGATGAATAAACTAAACTGAAACTGAAACTGTAGGTTATATAGTTCGAGGACCAAAAAAATGGTGCGTAATCCAAGATAACCCTAACATACGCACAATACACCTGCTTTATGCATCCCAGGTCGCTGAAAAGTTTGCAGACGCGAATGACAAAATCGAGACCTCGAAACGCGTGGCCAACGATGTTCCCAATGTGCACCCAGACCTCGGACCGTGTTGACGCGAGTGAGTGGTTGGTTATTAATATTGTAATTGTATACAATAGGCTCTTTACGTCTAGAGTAGGATATTTGAACACAATTGCGTTTACAGAAATTCTGTTCAGAAAGGCGGTCGAGGTCGGATTGCAGCCTAGCACAATATGTATTACTGGTCACTTCAAGGAAAACCTTTTTTCATGGGCATATAACAAAAACCTACATTCACGAAATACTGTGTATATGTCATAGAGATAGACATTTTAGAAAAGAAGACCCAAATGAAAACCCCCGATGGTATATTTATGAAGTTGAATTATGTCCCCAAACAGCCACATCCTGCTGCCTATTAGATATATACGAGGTGATCCACCTAAAGAGGTCACCGTGAATTCCCAAGAGGAATAATTTGCGTAACAGGATGACGTGGTCCACGCTATCGAAAGCTTTCTCAAAATCTGTGTAGACCACGTCAACCTGTCTGCGTCTGTCCATCATGCTGAGCACAAAATTCAGTAAGACTACTAACAGTAGATCGACTCTTAAGGAACCCATGTTGTTGTGGTGGGATTCCGTGCGAAACAATTGGGTAGATGCAACTGCATCTAACTGCATCTATAGACGGCTTTTTCAAATACCTTACCAAAGACATTGAGGATGAATATTGGTCTATAATATTCAATATTATTTTTAGTGCCCTTTTTATGGATCGGGAGTATATGTACTTTCTTCCAAATAGTCGGATACGAGCCTTCTATTAGCGATCTGTTGAGTGAGATGCACATAGGAAAACATAATTGTTTCGCGCACAGTACTATGAAATATGGTGGGATATTGTCACTGCCTGTACACCCATGTATATGGAGCGACTTAAGTAATTTAAGTATAGAGACAGGATGGAACTGAGTGGTACTGATAATGTTGGTATCCTCACAAACCGGTGGAGCCAAAGGTAGATAAGATTTTGCTAGTTGACTGAAAACTGAGCTAAACAAATCTTTAGAACCTTTGAAAATGCTAGGGCCATCGGAATACTGCATACCACTGTAAAATAGTGATTGCGATTAAGCCGAATTACGCCTACGTGCTTTAACAATCAACCACAATTTATTAGAGTTATTTTTGATATTTGTTTGCACTGTTTTAATGTAACGTTTGAAACATTCATATTGAAGTACTTTTTCCGTGCGAAAAAATTGTGTAGATGCAGTTATAGATGGCTTTCTCAAATACCTTACCAAAGACATTGAGGATGGATATTGGTCTATAATGTTCAATATTATTTTTAGTGCCCTTTTTATGTATCGGGATGATATGCGCTTTCTTCCAAATAGTCGGATTCGAACCTTCTTTTAGCGATCTGTCGAATAAGACGCACAGAGAAAAACATATTTGTTTCGCGCACCATACTATGAAATATGGTGGGATCTTCACACTGCCTGTACTCCCATTATAGTATAGAGTATAGAGTCAGGATAGAACTGAGTGGTACTGATAATGTTGTTATCGTCATAAAACGGTGGAGCCAAAGGTAGATCGGGATAAGATGTTGCTGGTTGACTGAAAACTGAGTTAAAATATCGTTAAAACATTAAGAAATGCTAGGGCCATCGGAATACTGTACACCATTATAAACTAGTAATTGCGGGTAAGCCTAATTACGCCTTCGTGCTTTTACAAATGACCACAATTGCTTAGGTTTAATTTTGATATTTGTTTGAATTGTTTCAATGTAACATTAATCTTGAAGTACTTTTTGTCTTTTTCGCATTAGTGATAATTCTATGAAATCGAATGGATTATTGTACAGTTTCCACTTTTTGTGATAGATGACTTTGACTCTATTTATTTTAATAAGTGCCTCACTAACATAGGATGCAACATATTTTTCCTTCTGGTGTCCATAGGTATATATTCACTGATAGCTTTATTAATAATAAAGGTATCTGTACCAGTCGGACTCACCGAGTATATTAGAGATTGCGTCATAGTCGCCCTTATGAAAGCAGTATCTTGGATAGTTTGCTTCAGTAAGAGGGTTAGATGTTAGGTTGTTGGCCAGTATTTCTAGAGATGGGTGGGCTACATCCTCCTTAATGAACGGGTCGAGGAACTTTTAATTTCCAATGCGACATTGCTAAAAACTAAGTCTAAGGTGTGCCCGCTGTCATTTGTAATAGTGTTGAACTGATTAAGTTCAAGTACCTGAAATTCATCGACAAAATTAGTAGCTGCTTCTTGGACTGTTATACGTTCCAAATGCGTTCCAAATTCCAAACGCAAATTTTTAATACCAATGGGCGACCATCGCAAGCAACTGAAGTTAAAGTCACCGGCGACAATGAAATTTAAATCAGGGTATAATGTTTTCCTTTTAGAGCTTCGTGGTCTAACGGGTTTCACGCTTGTTTCTCACACAGGAGAAGCGGGTTCGATTCCTGACCATGTACCTATAAGATTATTTATTTATTTTAAGTACATTAACGGACGTTCAGTGTTTAAGATGGCACGTTAAGCTGTAGGTCCCGGTTACTATCGCTATGTGGTAGTGGTCGTTAAACCTCTCCATCAACCCGCACTAAGCCAGCGTGGTGGAGTATGGCTTGATCTTACTCGTATCCGGGTCAAAGCCTGTGCCCCTCGGTGGGGACATTAATGGACTTCATTATAGATAAAGTTTTCACAGAGTTCACGGATGAAATTAAATTATTTATGTGGAGATCGAGGACCGGATTGCGGCCACTTTTTTCGGGAAGTTATGCAGCGCATACGAGTAAGTCCTTAGACGTACCACAAAGTGTCTTAGCGGGCATGGTAGCCCATAGTTATTCTGTATTAGAAGTGTATTCAGGACGCGCAACCGCGTTTAGTGTGTGCAACCGCAACCAATACTCCGCCACCATGCATTCCCGTGGTGACACGGTCGCGGTCAAGGCGAAATACGTCGTAACGGTCATCGCATTATGCTGAGTCCAGCACTCCATCTACAAGCCAGGATTCAGTAATTATTATCAACTCAAAATTGTTTGCTAAAATTCTATTATATAATGTTAATGTTTTGGTCCTCAGTGCTCTGACGTTCTGATAATAAATGTTAAATTCATTAGCCGCGAATGGAATATAAATATGGAGAAAGTAGTTAAATTTGTGATGAAACAATACTTAAAATACGTCAAAGCCATGAGGCGGAAATACAAGTGAGGGAGGTGTGTGTGTAAAAGTGCGTTTAGAGTGGTGATATTCAAATATAATATTAAATTGTGGAAATGAATAGCGACGAGAATACTAATCACACGGTTTTGTGAAAATCCACCGGAAAGCGAATATGAATCAGGGGGCAGTTATCGGCTTTTCGAGCATAAACATTCTAAGTTTTGGGTCATACTTAATTGTAGTTGTGCTTATGCTTATGCTCTTTTAGATCCATAAACATTTTTTTGTTGGATTATGTGAGATTATAGTAGACATAAAGTTTTTGCTCGTCTCCAGAAATGTCAATGTCCGATGTTTTGCCAAATTCCAAATTCAGCTGCTTTGCCCCACAACAAGATACCATATGACACCATGAAAGTAACTAAAATATACTAGCCTATACATTCGTGTTTTGTCTGATGTTCCTAACAGCGTAAGCCGCAGAACTTAACTTACCAGTCAATTTTTCTATGTGGGGTCCCCACTGCAATTTGCTATCAATGGTTATTCCAAGAAACTTCGTGTCATTTACAAATTCTAACGTATTGCTGTCCAACACTAAACTGGTTTCAACTTGCCTGACATTTGGAAGTGAGAATTTGATACATTTGGTTTTACCAGCATTTAACAATAAAACCTGACGAATATGAAATTTAACATTTGTGTCATACCAAGCAGTGTGTGTTGTAGTCACTACAGCCCCCAATCCTTTAAAAAAAAGTCGCGTCTTACTCCAAACATCCTGTTTAGATAAACCTTGTACTTTGGCAGGAACTTAAGCAGATGCGTGACGCCTCCATTAATAATTGTTCTCAGCTCCCGGATGTTTAGCTAAACAGTGCGGTGCAGGCGAATTGAGTATGCGGGTTGAGGGTTCTATTCCACTAACCCAATTATGTATACATATTGAGCGTCACCGTGCCTCGTAGATCAGGCTTTAGAGAGAGGGAATGAACAACGGGGTCAAGCGACAGCTGTCTATTTTGATACGAGATGGGAGTTCCGGTAGAGAATAGGTTGTGGGGAAGTCAGACTAATGCTAGAGATATCAATGTTTAACGATCCATATAATTCATAATTTACCTTTTTAACCGACTTCACAAAAGGTTTGCAGTTCGCCGAGATCTATGTTATCTTATTTTTGTATGTTCATCGACTTCTCCAAGACGGATGAACCGATTTGGAAAATTTATTTTTGTCTGAAAGGGTTTACCTTCCCATTGGTCTCATAGACATCAGATCAGGGTCTGATGATGGGATCCTGGAGAAATCGATAAATATATTATTTTTGATACATTGATATTAGATTTTTGTATTTTCCATATTAACTTTTTCAGTTCAGTTCAGTTCAAAGATTTTTATTCATAATAGCACAAAGATTGAGACTTAATGAACGTCATAACACAATCCAGCAAGCATAATAAAACACAATATACTAATTATTAGTACATAATATAAAGGGTGCAATGAACTGGTTTAATTCCAGATTTCGATGTCTTGTAAAAAGTCATTAATTTTGTAGTATGTGCATTTACTCTCGGGAAGCAACAGTTGTGAAGATAATGAAAATGCTTACGTAAGCGTAAGGTTACTGTAAGCACCAGGAATCTAAAACCCTGGGGGTTCAATCAGTGGAACCGTGTAACCAGACGATTAACGAACAAACGCTACAACCAGTATCCATTTCATGTACTCCCTGACATCTGAGAATTTATATGGGTATCCCTTCCAAATTTAGAAGCCTGTAGACTTACCATGTAATTGTTTTATCGAGAACATTCGATCGCTTAAAACCCCAAACTAGGATATTCCCTGTATCTTGGGTACTAGACAACGATACACATACTTATATAAGTAGATAAATATTATACTTAGCTAGATAAACAACCATGACTAGGGTACAAACATCCGTTGTCATCAAACAAATATTTGCCCACACCGGGACTCGAACCCGGGACCTTTGGCTTCGTAGGCAGGGTCACTGCCGACGCAGCCATTCGGGTCGTCAGAGAAACATTGCAGACGACCTCTGTGGCGCTGGGGTTGTGGCTTGCCTACCAATCGAAACTCAAAAAACTCAAAACTCAAAACGTTTATTCTGTAAATAGGCCACAAGGGCACTTTCACATGTCATTTCATTTCATTTTTTACAGAACATTTGGTATTATTATCATATTATCAGAAAAAAAAAGTTTTTAATTATTGTTTCTGAGAGATGTAAAGAGTCTCAAATGTCATAATAAAATAATTAGAATATAAATAACAGAGATGTATAGTCTCTTTAGTCAATAATACAATGATAATAGGAGATGTAAATGGTCCCCACAGTCAAGAGTTGTATAATTAAATTAATCTTTGGAGGTGTAAAAGGCCTCCAAGTGTCCAGTAAAAGAAACTCTGGCAGTGAGGATGCTCACAATTAATTAGAACAATTCAGTCCCAAGCATTTTTATCGTCTATGTACTCTTTAATACTGTAGTAAGCTTTAGAAATAAGCCTTTGCTTGATGTATTTCTTGAACTTATTAATTGATAGATCTGTCAAAGTGCTTGGGAGTTTATTGTAAAATCTTACACAATAACCCTTGAACGAGTTTTTTATTTTATGCAGCCGAGTAGTGGGCACTGCAAGTTTGTCCTTGTTTCTAGTATTAAAGTTATGTATATCACAGTTTCTTCGAAAGTTAACAATGTTCTTATGGACATACATAATATTCTCGTAAATATATTGACTATGGACTGTCAATATATTTACTTCTTTAAACTTATTTCTAAGAGAATCTCTATAATTCATTTTATAAATCGCACGAACAGCCCGCTTCTGCAGCACAAAAATAGTATTTATGTCAGCAGCACTGCCCCAGAGCAGAATACCGTAGGACATAATACTATGAAAATAACTAAAATAAACTAATCTGGCTGTTTTTAAATCTGTCAAGTGACGGATTTTCCTGCATGCAAAAGCTGCAGAGCTCAGTCTGTTCGATAGCTTATCAATATGTGGACCCCATTGGAGTTTGGAATCCAACGTTATACCTAGAAACACTGTGCTGGTTACCAATTCCAATTCCTCATTTTTAATTGTTATACATGTCTGATTATTTTAAACGTTAGTAGTAAACCTTAACACATTTAGTCTTTTTCTCATTTAATAGCAAATTATTAACATTAAACCAATTTACCACTCTTGATATGGTATTGTTCACGTGATCATCAGTAGCGTGTTGGTTTCGCTTTGTTTTAAAAATAAGTGAGGTGTCATCAGCAAACAGTACCATATCATGACAGTCCCTTCCTAGATAGGGTAAGTCGTTTATATAGATGAGGAATAGGAAGGGTCCCAATATTGAGCCCTGTGGCACGCCCAAATAAACCAATGATCCTGGTGATCGTTCTCCGTTTACGTCTACCCTTTGTATTCTTCCGTTCAGATAAGATTTTAACAAATTCAATGACGTGTCTCTAACTCCATAATGATGTAATTTCCTGATCAATGTTTCATGACAAACGCAATCAAAAGCCTTAGATAAGTCACAAAAAATGCCTAGGGCATCTTGTGACTCTTCCCAGGCATCAAAAATACTTTCAATGAACTGAATTCCGGCATCTGTTGTTGAACGACCGCGAGTGAATCCAAACTGTTTGTTATGCATTAGCTTATTTGATTCAAAATGATGTAATAGCTGTGATAAGATTAATTTCTCAAAAATTTTACTAAAAGTTGGTAGTATTGATATAGGTCTGAAATTGGTGGGGTCTTGAGTACTACCTGCTTTGAAGAGGGGAATTATCTTACTTTGTTTCATTAAATCAGGAAATTCACCGCAGTCTATACAATTGTTGAAAATTACCGCTAGGTCAGGTGCAATTAATTCGATCAGGGATTTAACGACGTGAACAGAGAGTCCCCAAAGATCATTCGTTTTCTTAACATTTATCAATTTAAATGCCTTTACGACATCTGAACTTGTGACGTGCTTAAAATTCAAGTATGAAGCACACTCTGAGACATTATCTTTTAATATTGCAACAGCAGACAAAGGTGACGAATTTAAATACTTAGTCGTGGAAGCCGGTGCATTAGTAAAAAACGATTCAAATTCAGTTGCAACTTCTAAGCTAGAACTCGTAAGCTGTCCATTGATTTTTAGTTCGTAATCGTGACTCGCTTTTTTACTACGACCGGCCTCCTCATTAATTATTTTCCAAGTCGTTTTTATAACATCGGAACTATTCTTAATTTTACTACTCAGAAAATTACGTTTAGCTGTATGACAGTCTAATTTAAATTGTTTGGAGAACTGTTTGACTTGTTCTTTAAATTCGTCACTCATGTTGAACCGTCGTTCCTCATACAATGCATACAATGCTTGCCTGCGTTTATGCAACTCTGCAGTAGCCCACGTACTAAAGTCGTTTGAACCACTAACCACAACCGATTTTGAAGTGAATATCGCGCTGTCCTGTTTCATAAAGGTTTCAAAGAATAAGTTATACATTATATTAGGAGACTGTTCAGCAGCCAAAAACGGTAGTTCCTGGGCTAAAGAGTATCTCATTCTTTCTAACCGGTCAGCAGTTATTGGCACAAACGAAATTTTCTTTTTAATGACAGGTTCTCTAATAGAATCAAATTGAAATAATTGACCTAAATGATCTGAATCCAATTCACTGATAACACTTTTACTGATTGGAATAACATCAGTAAAAATGTTGTCAATGCATGTAGCACTAGTAGCAGTCACTCTTGTTGGCTCCATAAATAAATGGCTAAGCCTAAATGATGAGAAAAGATTTATTAATCTAACGCTGAGAGTAGTTCTTTCTAACAGATTAACATTAAAGTCACCACATATAATTAATCGTTTCGTACTGTGTGATGAAATAGTTAGGACGGATTCCATTATTTTCTCGAACATTTCAAAGTCGCTCAAGGGTGGCCTATAGACACATATAACGATGAATTGTTCTAAAGGTCCCGGGTTTGATCCCCGGCTGGGGAAACAGAACAAAAAAAACTGCAGGTCTTGTATATATGTATGTGACGTCGCTGTTTCTGGTTCCCACGTCACAGGGTATCCTAGTGTGGGGCCAGGAGCAGTGTACGTGATTGTGCCTATATGTAAATGTTTGTGTTTCTGTGCTGAACTCAACTTTAAGCTTTCAAAGCTTGTAGCAAATAGAGGTGTCGTCTATTTGTGTATGTTCAAGGTGACAATTAATTAAATGATTATTAATTATAACTTTACTAAGTATAAGTAAAATAGCAACTGCTGCTGTTGTAAAATAAAAATTAAACCATGGTGGCTCTCATCAGAAAGTTTTAAGTATTCAATGCATATTCTATGCAGTTTTCCAGTTTCTCGTATTCCACCGTATTCCCTGGCGCTAATCGCTGTGCGATGCGAGTTCCCCACTCTCGTGGCCTGGCAAACAAACTTTTATTTCTACTGCCACCGAGGAGATTTTGAAATGGAGATGCCATACCTGCGCTTGCATCACAGTTATTATTTGTGAACTTCCTGCGACCAAAACCTAGAACGCAATCATGATGATGACGAATCCAGTCCCATAACAGGTAATTCAAATCCATAACAAATCTAGCGCAGTTAGTTCAAATGGACGTTTAGTGAATGGAAAAACTGACATATTTAAACAGTTTTCAGTCCATTCAGTTTATTAATAAATAAATAAATGTAGCCCATTAATGTCCCCACTAAGGGGCAAAGGCTTTTACCCGGTTACGAGTAAGATTGAGCAACATATACTCCACCACGCTGGCTAACTGGGGGTTGGTTGGTGCTCTTACGACTAATACTTACTACCAAGTAGCGATAGTAGCCGGGACCGAAACACGGAACGTCCGATAATGTACGTAAGATAAATGAATTATCTCATTGGATGAATTGGATGGATTACATGGCCAGCACAGGATTAGACGCTGCATCTCCTGTGTGAGAAACGAGCGTGAAACCCGCTAGACCATGGGATTATCATTAAACATACAAAATAGAAACATTTATAATATAGGTAAGGTACAAGCACATACTTTGGCCCCACACTATTGGAACCAGAAACAGCAAAGTTACACACGGTATAATGTTGATTTTTATTTAAATAAACATCCACGTTTCAGCCTGGCAAAATATATTCCTATGTCTGTCCGGATTTCCGGCTGTTCTCCAATAAAGGTCGCATTTCTCAATCGATTATCTTGTAATTTTTGTGAGCACGTTCTATGTTATATGTTTTTTATCGATTCAGTTTTATTATTTATGTAACACTTATAAAATTTCCAACAGAAAGGGTCTATTGAAATTTGTTTATCTGGTTCCAAATTCTTTGCTAAAGCAAAAAGCAAAGTTAAATCTTGCTACACTTACTTACTCTGCGATTAATTTGTAATCATCAGATGAACGAAACTCTTTGCTTACTTACTCTGCGTTTGTTACAAACACTCTTAACTATAATTATAACTAACGGCACCTACGCCCGATTTTGCTCGCTCTTGGTGGTGCTGGCATAGTTGGAGGCAAAGAGTTTCAGTCTTTTGAGGTTAGGTTCAAAAACACGTCACGTGATCTTTCAAACACTCTTGACACTGGTAAAATTAACCTTAGATGGGGGCTAACACGCTATAAATTATAAGAATTATAATAAAATACAATTTGACGACTTTGACAGATAGACACCAGTGCATTTTGCAATATGTGCATAGAAGATTAGGTGACATTGAAAGATTGTTATTGTGACGGATTTCATTCGTAAGGCAGTTCCAGGGTTACTTTTCCTAGGACTACTGCACCGAGGTGTTACTAAGCTACTCCATTCAGCACGATTCTGGCCCTTATTACATAATCAGTAAGAACGCCAAAAACTGGTATAGCTTACCTGGAACCGCGGTTGTTTTGCATGTGGCAGCGGCCATTGATGTAACTTTTACAATTTACAATGGGCATTATCAGAAATACTACAAATGTGGGCAACATTTCGCGATATCATGTTATTGAACCATTTTTAGTACTGGAAAATTAAGAGACTGGAAAAAAAAGAGGGTTTGTGAACTAATAGTGGTCACACCGCTCGCATATTATTCGAATGTTCTAACGATGATGGTAATGGAAAAAGTGAGAATTGAATTGACCATACTGGATGATACTGGTAACGATCGAAACATTGTAATACAGGACAGCATAGGGTGCGGTGGAGTGAGAGAGAGAGATAACAGTTTACTGAAACGCCAAAAAAGCTGGCGGGGTCTGAACGGATCCCTCACAGACTCAGCTCAAACCTGCATTAATACCGTGTCTGACAAGTGACAACCCAACCTCGGGCTAAATCCATAGCAAAGGTCGACAGCATCCAAGTCAGATGTAGCTCGGCATCTAGTATTCCTAGTTTAATTAACATTAATAGCGTTGTTGTGCCGCCGGTGCAATCGAGGGGCGGTATTGACGTTGAATTTACGAGCGGTTAGCATTTGCCCCCAAGAGCGCAGATGGTACGACATAACATGAGTAAGGTACATACATACATACATACATTTATATACAGGCACATACATTGCTTCTGACCCCACACTAGGATACTCTGTATGAACCAGAATCAGCGACATCATACACATACAATCATACACATCCAAGAACTGTTTTTATATCCCCAGCCGGGGATCGAATGGTAGGCAGAGCCACAACCACAGCGCCAAAGAGGTCGTCAAAATAGATACTTCTTAGAGTTTCTTAGAGTTATGAAAATGCTCAATTTGCTCGTCAATTGTGTGTAAACATTGTTGTTCGACCTTCCACCAGGGCCGGACTTAGACTAGGGGCCCATAGCTATAATGAAACATTGTCCGATCGTAATAGTTTCAAACGCCGGCGATTCAAAACTTACGAACACCTAGCTATCCCCCCCACTGCGGTGACGACCTCCTTTCCCGTCGAGATGCCGGACAAATCACAATTCTTCGACGGAAGGAAGTTCTCCTGCGTCAGTCTTGCCGACAGCCAAAGGACACACACTGTTCAATTCACAATTGTGATTTGAACCGGCTTCGCTAGCCTTGACGGATAAACACTATGCAGAGGTTTTTACAATGTCTCGATACTTCGAGCAATGATCAATATATTATCACAATTAATACACTCGTGACGACGCGGGGTCTCCTTTTGACTAACAAAACACGCGTTTGGGGAATGAATCACTATAATATTAGCCGATTTCAATAAAAATAGCCTCAAAACATCTAAAATACTTATCAGAATTTGGTTAATGAGGTACTGTTAGAAGCGTATTGATCTCCTTCTGGTTACAGACTATGTAACGTCTTATTAAATTTAATATGGCGTCGTATAGAGGGCATAAATAAAGTAGGGAATAAAAAAAGTCAAAGTTAAAGCTAAATTAAAGAGCTTAATTAGCACATTCCAAAAAGACCCCTGCTTTGCTTGCATTTAGTCGTTAGAAGCGTGTCGACCGCTCGGTGGCCAAAGTAAACCTTAACACATTTAGTCTTTTTCTCATTTAATAGCAAATTATTAACATTAAACCAATTTACCACTCTTGATATGGTATTGTTCACGTGATCATCAGTAGCGTGTTGGTTTCGCTTTGTTTTAAAAATAAGTGAGGTGTCATCAGCAAACAGTACCATATCATGACAGTCCCTTCCTAGATAGGGTAAGTCGTTTATATAGATGAGGAATAGGAAGGGTCCCAATATTGAGCCCTGTGGCACGCCCAAATAAACCAATGATCCTGGTGATCGTTCTCCGTTTACGTCTACCCTTTGTATTCTTCCGTTCAGATAAGATTTTAACAAATTCAATGACGTGTCTCTAACTTCATAATGATGTAATTTCCTGATCAATGTTTCATGACAAACGCAATCAAAAGCCTTAGATAAGTCACAAAAAATGCCTAGGGCATCTTGTGACTCTTCCCAGGCATCAAAAATACTTTCAATGAACTGAATTCCGGCATCTGTTGTTGAACGACCGCGAGTGAATCCAAACTGTTTGTTATGCATTAGCTTATTTGATTCAAAATGATGTAATAGCTGTGATAAGATTAATTTCTCAAAAATTTTACTAAAAGTTGGTAGTATTGATATAGGTCTGAAATTGGTGGGGTCTTGAGTACTACCTGCTTTGAAGAGGGGAATTATCTTACTTTGTTTCATTAAATCAGGAAATTCACCGCAGTCTATACAATTGTTGAAAATTACCGCTAGGTCAGGTGCAATTAATTCGATCAGGGATTTAACGACGTGAACAGAGAGTCCCCAAAGATCATTCGTTTTCTTAACATTTATCAATTTAAATGCCTTTACGACATCTGAACTTGTGACGTGCTTAAAATTCAAGTATGAAGCACACTCTGAGACATTATCTTTTAATATTGCAACAGCAGACAAAGGTGACGAATTTAAATACTTAGTCGTGGAAGCCGGTGCATTAGTAAAAAACGATTCAAATTCAGTTGCAACTTCTAAGCTAGAACTCGTAAGCTGTCCATTGATTTTTAGTTCGTAATCGTGACTCGCTTTTTTACTACGACCGGCCTCCTCATTAATTATTTTCCAAGTCGTTTTTATAACATCGGAACTATTCTTAATTTTACTACTCAGAAAATTACGTTTAGCTGTATGACAGTCTAATTTAAATTGTTTGGAGAACTGTTTGACTTGTTCTTTAAATTCGTCACTCATGTTGAACCGTCGTTCCTCATACAATGCATACAATGCTTGCCTGCGTTTATGCAACTCTGCAGTAGCCCACGTACTAAAGTCGTTTGAACCACTAACCACAACCGATTTTGAAGTGAATATCGCGCTGTCCTGTTTCATAAAGGTTTCAAAGAATAAGTTATACATTATATTAGGAGACTGTTCAGCAGCCAAAAACGGTAGTTCCTGGGCTAAAGAGTATCTCATTCTTTCTAACCGGTCAGCAGTTATTGGCACAAACGAAATTTTCTTTTTAATGACAGGTTCTCTAATAGAATCAAATTGAAATAATTGACCTAAATGATCTGAATCCAATTCACTGATAACACTTTTACTGATTGGAATAACATCAGTAAAAATGTTGTCAATGCATGTAGCACTAGTAGCAGTCACTCTTGTTGGCTCCATAAATAAATGGCTAAGCCTAAATGATGAGAAAAGATTTATTAATCTAACGCTGAGAGTAGTTCTTTCTAACAGATTAACATTAAAGTCACCACATATAATTAATCGTTTCGTACTGTGTGATGAAATAGTTAGGACGGATTCCATTATTTTCTCGAACATTTCAAAGTCGCTCAAGGGTGGCCTATAGACACATATAACGATGAATTGTTCTAAAGGTCCCGGGTTTGATCCCCGGCTGGGGAAACAGAACAAAAAAAACTGCAGGTCTTGTATATATGTATGTGACGTCGCTGTTTCTGGTTCCCACGTCACAGGGTATCCTAGTGTGGGGCCAGGAGCAGTGTACGTGATTGTGCCTATATGTAAATGTTTGTGTTTCTGTGCTGAACTCAACTTTAAGCTTTCAAAGCTTGTAGCAAATAGAGGTGTCGTCTATTTGTGTATGTTCAAGGTGACAATTAATTAAATGATTATTAATTATAACTTTACTAAGTATAAGTAAAATAGCAACTGCTGCTGTTGTAAAATAAAAATTAAACCATGGTGGCTCTCATCAGAAAGTTTTAAGTATTCAATGCATATTCTATGCAGTTTTCCAGTTTCTCGTATTCCACCGTATTCCCTGGCGCTAATCGCTGTGCGATGCGAGTTCCCCACTCTCGTGGCCTGGCAAACAAACTTTTATTTCTACTGCCACCGAGGAGATTTTGAAATGGAGATGCCATACCTGCGCTTGCATCACAGTTATTATTTGTGAACTTCCTGCGACCAAAACCTAGAACGCAATCATGATGATGACGAATCCAGTCCCATAACAGGTAATTCAAATCCATAACAAATCTAGCGCAGTTAGTTCAAATGGACGTTTAGTGAATGGAAAAACTGACATATTTAAACAGTTTTCAGTCCATTCAGTTTATTAATAAATAAATAAATGTAGCCCATTAATGTCCCCACTAAGGGGCAAAGGCTTTTACCCGGTTACGAGTAAGATTGAGCAACATATACTCCACCACGCTGGCTAACTGGGGGTTGGTTGGTGCTCTTACGACTAATACTTACTACCAAGTAGCGATAGTAGCCGGGACCGAAACACGGAACGTCCGATAATGTACGTAAGATAAATGAATTATCTCATTGGATGAATTGGATGGATTACATGGCCAGCACAGGATTAGACGCTGCATCTCCTGTGTGAGAAACGAGCGTGAAACCCGCTAGACCATGGGATTATCATTAAACATACAAAATAGAAACATTTATAATATAGGTAAGGTACAAGCACATACTTTGGCCCCACACTATTGGAACCAGAAACAGCAAAGTTACACACGGTATAATGTTGATTTTTATTTAAATAAACATCCACGTTTCAGCCTGGCAAAATATATTCCTATGTCTGTCCGGATTTCCGGCTGTTCTCCAATAAAGGTCGCATTTCTCAATCGATTATCTTGTAATTTTTGTGAGCACGTTCTATGTTATATGTTTTTTATCGATTCAGTTTTATTATTTATGTAACACTTATAAAATTTCCAACAGAAAGGGTCTATTGAAATTTGTTTATCTGGTTCCAAATTCTTTGCTAAAGCAAAAAGCAAAGTTAAATCTTGCTACACTTACTTACTCTGCGATTAATTTGTAATCATCAGATGAACGAAACTCTTTGCTTACTTACTCTGCGTTTGTTACAAACACTCTTAACTATAATTATAACTAACGGCACCTACGCCCGATTTTGCTCGCTCTTGGTGGTGCTGGCATAGTTGGAGGCAAAGAGTTTCAGTCTTTTGAGGTTAGGTTCAAAAACACGTCACGTGATCTTTCAAACACTCTTGACACTGGTAAAATTAACCTTAGATGGGGGCTAACACGCTATAAATTATAAGAATTATAATAAAATACAATTTGACGACTTTGACAGATAGACACCAGTGCATTTTGCAATATGTGCATAGAAGATTAGGTGACATTGAAAGATTGTTATTGTGACGGATTTCATTCGTAAGGCAGTTCCAGGGTTACTTTTCCTAGGACTACTGCACCGAGGTGTTACTAAGCTACTCCATTCAGCACGATTCTGGCCCTTATTACATAATCAGTAAGAACGCCAAAAACTGGTATAGCTTACCTGGAACCGCGGTTGTTTTGCATGTGGCAGCGGCCATTGATGTAACTTTTACAATTTACAATGGGCATTATCAGAAATACTACAAATGTGGGCAACATTTCGCGATATCATGTTATTGAACCATTTTTAGTACTGGAAAATTAAGAGACTGGAAAAAAAAGAGGGTTTGTGAACTAATAGTGGTCACACCGCTCGCATATTATTCGAATGTTCTAACGATGATGGTAATGGAAAAAGTGAGAATTGAATTGACCATACTGGATGATACTGGTAACGATCGAAACATTGTAATACAGGACAGCATAGGGTGCGGTGGAGTGAGAGAGAGAGATAACAGTTTACTGAAACGCCAAAAAAGCTGGCGGGGTCTGAACGGATCCCTCACAGACTCAGCTCAAACCTGCATTAATACCGTGTCTGACAAGTGACAACCCAACCTCGGGCTAAATCCATAGCAAAGGTCGACAGCATCCAAGTCAGATGTAGCTCGGCATCTAGTATTCCTAGTTTAATTAACATTAATAGCGTTGTTGTGCCGCCGGTGCAATCGAGGGGCGGTATTGACGTTGAATTTACGAGCGGTTAGCATTTGCCCCCAAGAGCGCAGATGGTACGACATAACATGAGTAAGGTACATACATACATACATACATTTATATACAGGCACATACATTGCTTCTGACCCCACACTAGGATACTCTGTATGAACCAGAATCAGCGACATCATACACATACAATCATACACATCCAAGAACTGTTTTTATATCCCCAGCCGGGGATCGAATGGTAGGCAGAGCCACAACCACAGCGCCAAAGAGGTCGTCAAAATAGATACTTCTTAGAGTTTCTTAGAGTTATGAAAATGCTCAATTTGCTCGTCAATTGTGTGTAAACATTGTTGTTCGACCTTCCACCAGGGCCGGACTTAGACTAGGGGCCCATAGCTATAATGAAACATTGTCCGATCGTAATAGTTTCAAACGCCGGCGATTCAAAACTTACGAACACCTAGCTATCCCCCCCACTGCGGTGACGACCTCCTTTCCCGTCGAGATGCCGGACAAATCACAATTCTTCGACGGAAGGAAGTTCTCCTGCGTCAGTCTTGCCGACAGCCAAAGGACACACACTGTTCAATTCACAATTGTGATTTGAACCGGCTTCGCTAGCCTTGACGGATAAACACTATGCAGAGGTTTTTACAATGTCTCGATACTTCGAGCAATGATCAATATATTATCACAATTAATACACTCGTGACGACGCGGGGTCTCCTTTTGACTAACAAAACACGCGTTTGGGGAATGAATCACTATAATATTAGCCGATTTCAATAAAAATAGCCTCAAAACATCTAAAATACTTATCAGAATTTGGTTAATGAGGTACTGTTAGAAGCGTATTGATCTCCTTCTGGTTACAGACTATGTAACGTCTTATTAAATTTAATATGGCGTCGTATAGAGGGCATAAATAAAGTAGGGAATAAAAAAAGTCAAAGTTAAAGCTAAATTAAAGAGCTTAATTAGCACATTCCAAAAAGACCCCTGCTTTGCTTGCATTTAGTCGTTAGAAGCGTGTCGACCGCTCGGTGGCCAAAGGATTCATACTCTTTAGAGTTATTTTTGACGTGATAACGTCTTTAAAATCGTTTTAGTCGGGTGACATGTTCAGAAACTTGTGTCACACCAAAACCTCACGAGCGCGATCGCAGGTATAACGAGAGAGAGACGGACCGATCTCCCGTCTCATCTCGAGCGCTGCCAGTCATTCCGTGAAACTTGTCACGCGGAATCCTCACGAGCGGAGGCTTATCACGTAAACATCTCGATCGTAAACCTACTTTACAAACAACCAATTTTTTAACTGTCTTGTTGTAAATAAAGGCTTCAACGTCTGACAAGTACACCGACGAGCAATGAAAAAATTCCAGTGACATAGCACCAAATTACTCCTAAACGGGAAAGGCTAGCTTAATGACGCCGTCTGCAATATTGAAGTACATTTAAAAGCGCATCAGAATATTACCAATTAAAAACGTAAATATTGTAAACGTAATATTGGTTCTATGTCTTAGGAGATATTAAGATGTTTGTCGGCATTTTGTGGGTGGAACTTTTTCATTGCTCGTCAGTGTATTTTATATTTGTTCGACTATCTTGTCAAGTAGCCAATAAAGCATCTGCCACCCCGTGTAGGAAACGGAATGACTGTTGTAAGTAAACGAATAAGCATTTGGATGCCGGGAAGGGCGTCACACGGGGCATCGAGGGCATTGTTACAACTGTCCCCCGCGATCGACTGACGCTGGGAGCTGATAGTAACAAGTTGAATATACTGTTATCGTACACTGGGGTACTAGTCCGGCTTTGTCCCTGTAATAATGAAGTTTTGTATTTCCCTCGGCAGATTTGGAAGAGGGTTGCGGTTTATATTAAGTGTTCTTTATGAACTGGCGCATCCTTCGATTCAAACAGTTGAAGGCTTTCATCGTTTTTCAGTACCCTTTTTAATAGAGCTTTTATGTTCACATTGCGATGTTAATAAGTCAGGGAACATTTTAATAAAACTATAAACATGTTGTAAATTTATGATATGATATTGATGATATAAGCACTTTCTCTAGTAAGTTCCAGAATGCACAAGATGGCGGGCACAGCAAACAAAACGACTTGCTTGACATTACCGTATATTTTATGTATGTTCATTTCGTAGGGTTCCGTACCCGAAGGGTGCCAAACGGGACCATTACTAAGCCTCCGCTGGCAGTCCGTCCGTCCGCCTGCCACCAGGCTGTATCTCAGAGCCGTGAAAGTTAGCCAATTAAAATTTTCACAGATGATGTATTTCTATTGGCGCTGTAACAACAAATACTAAAAAACAAAATATTTTATTATTTTTAAGGGGGCTTCCATAGGACTAACGTGATTTTTTGCTCGATATTGATAACGGCAACACGTAGACATATTCACTTCAAAAATAATTAATTAAATTAAAATAAAACAAATATTTAAGGGGGCTCCTATACAACTCCTAACGTGATTTTATGCTTGTTTTTTCTCAATATTGATAACGGCAACAAGTAGACGCTTGAAATATTCAGAGAATATTGAGTTATATTCACATTAATAATAATAAAAATAAAACTAATCCATAAGGGGGGCTCCCTTACAACAAACGTGATTTTTTTCCGTTTTTAGGGTTACGAATCCAAAGGGTAAAAACGGGACCCTATTACTAAGACTCCGCTGCCCGTCTGTCTGTCTGTCCGTCTGTCACCAGGCTGTATCTCATTAACCGTGATAGTTAGACAATGGAAATTTTCACAGATGATGTATTTCTGTTGCCGCTATAACAACAAATACTAAACATTAGAAAAAAGTAAATATTTAAAGGGGCTCCCATACACCAATTCTTTCAATACCACATACAAACTTATGAATGAACCTGGTTACTTACATGGAGTGTGAAAGTAGCCGCACCAATAACTTTGTAAACAACATTTTGCTATGTGAAGTTCACTTCACACCATTACTACCATTTTACGGTGGTACGGAACACTCGCACTTGACCGGTTTTATAGGTAATGGCACGGAACCCTTAGTGCGCGAGTCCGCCTCCACTTGGCCGCATTTTTTTAGTCTTCGTCCATCTGGACAGGCAAATGTCTTTCGACCATACAGCCAATTCTAATATATTTATTCAGTTTTTATTTATGTACGTGGTCCGTAAAAGAGCTAATTATTAATATAATAGCTCTTTTCTGTAAAATAAAAATAGTTGGAATATCTGCTGCCTTCCCCCACAACAAGATGCCATAGGATATGACACTATGAAACTAACTAAAATATACTAGCCTAGATGTAGCCACATTCGTGTTTTGTCTGAAGTTCCTAACAGCGTGACTTAGGGTTTATCCGAACATATTGAAACAGGCCTTTATTATATGACCTTACAAGAAATATGTTTTCTAAACCAAATTCTTTTCAAATATTTTCATTTTGAAAGACCCATTCAGTGATTTGCCATTCAGTATACAATTTATTTTCGGATATTCTGAACACTTCTGAACAGAGTATTGTGTACAAAACATATATAATACAAGTACATACACTTTCCACGTTAATCATACACGCTCGAGTAACCCTCGAAAAGTTAATATCCACGGTATGAGCATGATTAATAATATACTCGTTTGACAAGAAGTCCTTATTGGTAATTATGTGCTTATTGAGTTCAGCATTTAGGGGCAAAATTAAAATGGTAAGTATTTGTACTGAAACAGGAAAAAGCTTTAAATCCTACATAATTATATTCTTCATAATTTTAGATTGCGTTTTTGTTGGCATTGATCTACTGCTGTAATGAAGGCAAAAATACAAAATTATATAAAAACACAGTTAACTTGGCACTCGCGAGAAATGCGTTTCCCCCCTCTCCCTCTCGCTCGCTCTCGCCCTCGACGCGTCAGTAGGACAGCGGCGGACGCTCTGACGTCATCAGAACGAAGTGCCCACCTAACTTAACACGTTAAATGCCATATAGGTCACCGGTGACCTCACCCAGACTAAAAAACTATACGAAAAAAACTTTTTCGAAAACTGGCGCTGAACCGCTTAGGCATTTAGTAAGTACATACATTTTTTTTTTATTTATATACTTTATTGCATAAAACAGTGAACACAAAACAAATATAAAATAAATAACATGTACAAAGGCGAGCTTAGAAACTAAAGGTAGAACTATGTGCACAACAATAAAAAGTGAATAAAATAATAAACTACTTACCAATATCTACATAATACAATAAATAATGCTATACATAGTCGGTCCTTAAGTTCTGTCACAAGGTTTTTGATAGATAAAACTCAGCAATAAACTTTTTCTTATTCGTATTATATATGATTAAAAAGCTTATTTTATACGAATCAAATTGCAATACAATACATTTTGTACGATTATCGCAATATGACAAAAAACCTTATAACTTGAGACAATCGCGAACCCAAAACACGCCGCAACTGACAAAAATACCACTTACCACAAATTTAATAAAAAAACAGTGTTCCAGATAACCAACAAGGTATTTTTTTTATTTATCCTGAAACCTCGATTTTTGACCATGCTTAACAACTAGCATTTGATTTTCTGTTAGTTTTCAGTTCCAACTGCTCCCAAAGAGAACTTTACGTACTTTTTACGTTTTCAGAAAAACGTATAAAAATGATCTTGTGGGCAACAAGTACACTACGTAAAATGTGAATATGAAAATTAGTTTTACCCAGACTTTGTTATCTTATGCTTCAAAATGAAGGTAACGGGTTCAGGGAGGGTTCTGACTAAAATCTCACGTAAGTTTGAAAGGTTTTAAGAGTAATGGAAAAAAGATAAAGTGAATCACGTCCGTATTTTTGATTGGGTAAAAAAGTGCAAAATCTCTGAAGAAACTAGCATTTGTGTAATATGGCTTTAAGCATTTAAATCCAATAATCGTTCTAATTTATCAGTATTTAATGAGCTATCAAACCATATATAGTATTAAATAAAATAAAACTTGGTATTATTTACTATGCGGCAAAATATTTGTGACAGAACTTATGGACCGACTAGGTATATAAATATGTAACATATACATACATAGTAGTTACAAATAAATACTAATACTTATCATGGAAGAGAAATATAGTGTTCTTTCAAACTACTTTTAAAAGAGTGAATTGACGGACTGTCTCTGATGGCGCTGGGGAGTTTGTTCCAGAGACTGTTAGCACGTAGTCTGAACCCATTCTGATAAGCGGCAGTGTTATGTTGCGGAGTTGCAAGTAGTGACCGAGTGTGAGGTCTCCGTGGCCGTTCCGAAGACAGAAAAACGAAACGATCCCGTAAGAAGCCGGGATAGCGAGGATTACATAAAATATTGAAGAGTCAAATGAGGATATGGGAATCTCATCGAAGGCGAATCGGGAGCCATTTCAACTCCCCGTGATACTCGGAGACGTGGTCGAACTTGTGCAGACCGAAAACAAACCGAATCCCGAGGTTTTGAAGTCGCTCGAGTTTGTTCAGTTACTCTTCGTTTGCGTTTGCCCAGCAGACATCAGCGTAATCGATCAGGGGTACAAGAAGAGACTGAGCAAGCGTGATTTTTGTCTGACGAGGCAGGAAGTTTTGAATACGCCTGAGGGAGTGGAAAGTGGCAAAGATACGTCTACTAACCTCGCTGACATGCTCTGACCAGGACAGCTGGTTATCAAACATAACTCCTAGATTTTTGGCCTTGTTGCTGTATGAGATTACGGTTCCATCATGGGTTACAGGAACAATAGCCATATGCTGTATCAAGTTAAGGGAGTACCTGGAACCAATAATCATAGCCTGTGACTACGTAGGGTTGACATGGAGGCCATGAGACGAGGCCCAAACCCTGATTTTCTCGAGATCGGCATTTAATACCTCTACAGCTGGCGCCATATCACAGGGGGGGGGGGGGGGGGGGAATGGCGGTATATCTGGAAATCGTCGGCGTAAAGATGGTATGATGAGGAGAGGACATCTGAGATGGAATTAATGAAAATAGAGAAAAGAAGAGTGGAGAGTATACCACCCTGGGGGACTCCCGCGAAGAGGTCACACCACTCCGTTAAAGTCGTCTCCGACTTTATACGCTGCTGGCGATCTCTCAGATAACAGTCAAACCAGTTAGCAGAGACGGAGGACATGTTTAAGGACTTCAGTATCTCAACGAGAATATTGAAATCGACGCAGTTAAAGGCGCTGCTGAAGTCGAGCAATGCTATTACAGTGAGCTGTTTCTCATCCATTGCTTGCTGAATGTCGTCGGTGACTTTGAGTAAGGCCGTGACGGTACTGTGACCCGGTCTAAATACGGACTGGAATCGATTCAGCAAGTTGTTAAGGAAAAGTAGGTGGAGAGCTGCGAACGGATAATGGATTCTAGGACTTTGGAGAGGATTGGCAGGATGGAAATTGGACGAAACTCTTTAAAGGAGGAGGGATTTGATGTTTTGGGTAAAGGGATAACTAATGCTTTTTTCCACACATTAGGGAAGGAACAACTGGATATAAGAGTGGTTTATAATATGTGTGATAGCTGGAAGTAGCTCGTCGAGCACACTACTGATCATTTTAGTGCAGATATTATCATCTCCTACAGCTTTGGAGGAAATGGTGAGCACTGCTTTCTTAACCGCATCAATTCCGACAAGACTGAAGTCAAATCGAGTGGAGATGGAAGCGGACCTTGAGCGCAGGCGACGCAGAGAGGCATCCTTTACAGAGGATTCAATGACGACAGGGGGGACTGATAAGAATTTGTTGAGACCGTTGAGATCAACATTGTCAGCCAACTGATTCTGAGACTTGCCGACACCAAGCGATTTGAGGAATTTTCACACCTGGGAGGGATTATAACTCTCAATGCACTGAAAGGTGTGGCGTCGCTTGGCATCACGACACATGCGGTTACATCGGTTTCGAAGGCCTTTTTGTACTGGCTTTTGGCCGTGTTCCATTTAGCCATAAAGCGTTTGATGGCGTCAGTGAGCCAGGGTGCTGGAAGGTGTTTTACCTTGACCTTCTTAACCGTTGCATGCTTGTCGAACAGTCTCAGAATCATTGCGTTGAAATTGTGGATCTTGAAATTCACAGTCTCACTGGAGATAACAGGTGACCAGTCGATCGACGCGGCATCAGATTTAAGGGATGCAGTATCAATACCCTTGAAGCTACGAATATGGATAAATTTTGTTTAATCTTGTACGAGAGCTAAATCAGGTCATGAAAGGAAAAAAGAGAGTTAAACTGTCCATGAGTCGCAACCTTTTCCAAATTCGAGACGATCATGAGGTCAAGGAGGGAAGGAGTGCAGTGTGGTTGAAAATGGAGAGAGGAAGAATATGTAAATTGAAAGAATTTACAATGGACTGGAGTTTAGCAGAGCGGAAATCATTTTTGAGAATACAAGTATTAAAATCGCCAAGAATGAGGGTATCATTGTAAAGAGGAGTCAGCTGGTTGAGCAAAGACTCGAAAGAATCGAAATAATCAATACAGAGTGAGGGACTATAGAGAACGCCCAACAGAACTTTATAATGGTGAAGAGAGATTTCAAGAAAAAGATGTTCTGCAGATTCGGATTACTCACTCGGCAAGACACTTACAACTCTGCAAGGAATATCCGAGCGAAGGTAAATATATCACCATACACGTGATAGAAAGGAAACTTATTTTAGCCAGAACAAATATGAATTTTAAATTAGAATATGGTACGGTGACGCGGATCATGAAGAAGATGTTATTTTGATATGCGATGATTTTAGCCGCTTGATTGTTCTGGCCGCGGCAAGAAAACCCGTCGATATGCCTTTGCGCGCCAACAAAATGGTACCTATTTTGCCACCATCGACGGACCGCTCCCATCGCGTTGGGCCGCCTCACATAAACATTATTTCTGACTCCAGTTCTCGAGTTATCCTTGAGAGTTATTTATTGTCAACAGCTGATAAAATAGGCATTTTACTGGAATAAGTGTTGATTGTATTAACGACTTTCGTAGATGTAAACATATACTTCAGGCGTAAAATGTACCAGGGTCAATATAAAAATTCTTATCTGAAAAAGTAAATCGTGAACCTACTAATTATATGTATATAACAGAATTCTATATTAATATTACATATGAAAAAAAAAACTTATCTCAAACAAAAATATATTTTTTATTTATATTTAAACTTTCGCTCACATTTGCTAGCGCGCCGTAATTAATATGACAGATAAAAAAATAACTGTTGCTCATACAATTTCTCTAATATTTTTACTGATAACTCGTTTAAGATAATTGTTTTTCAAGATAATAACTTCATATTGACATAAAACCCTTTATTTTACTCTAAAATAAAGCAAAACATTTCCAACTTACCTGTTGGCAACATGGAATAAAAACTGCAAGAGAACAACAACAAGCAAAAGAAATATGGCATAAAATCGGGTTTTTAGCTAAATCCTTTTCATCAAGCATTAGTGGAAGGAACTAATCTCTACGAAAATAATTAGTCCAGAACAATTATCAGCTAAAACTTCACATTTTATAGTATTTATCCCAGCACAATAAACAAACACAAATCACTGACGCGGCTGTTGAACGGCGGAATGAAATTGCATTCAAACTAGATCTAGCGCTATGATTGGTTGGTGGTATTGTATGTCTAAATGTTGGTAATCCCACTGGGAAGGAGTGAGTGAGAACACCTTACGAAGTATTTCATTGGTGTAATAGAGATAAAAGGTTTCTGGCAGAAAGTCGTTGCATGGAGAAAAAAGTCGTGGATACAAAAGTATCCCGAGACAATCTACTGCAGAAAATATTTGGATACTTTTGTATCCCAATGCAATCAAGCGGTTAGACCATCAAATTATTTTGTAACTCTGACTGTAGACCAAATAAAATTATACCGAAACACTAATTGTAGCAAAATTCAACCGATTTTCGAACCTTTTGGCTTAAATACAACAAAGACCGATAATGCTTTATATGTATCCCACAACGATGCAACCCCTTTAGACCGAGCTAATTATTGTACTTAATATGTTCCTAAATCACGTAATTGTACTTCAGCGTGTAGTTCTGACTAAAAAGTTAGGTGTATTTTTACAAATTCTTTGTATGATTCTTCACATTAATTTAAAACTTCAATGCAAGAACGTTTTGCGTGTAGTAAAATAATTGTGGAAGGTTATTATTAGCTCTTTAGTTAGTATAGTATTTTGTTTTTAGTGAGTAAAGCAGTCACCTCTCCTAAAAATGTAAAAAAAAATATATATTAGGAATAAAATAATTATAATGAAGCTCAGCTCTCGTTTGGATATGGTGGCATCTAACTATCTTCCTATGCAATAGGGATGACGTTTGCTAATTAACGACGACGACAGAATGAGGTTTGCTAAGTGTATGTTAATATCTACAGTAAGTATTACAGACATTTGAATTTTTAATAAAAAAAAACAATACTAATATTTTATTCAGATATATAGTTTGTTCGCTTACATAGCGCCGCGGCTAAACGCGGCTTCTTTGAGTGAGCGCCGGCATTCTTTGACAAGGGCCGGCAAGTGCAAAGGCGGCGCGATCAAAGATGGCGCTGTCCATTGAACAGACTTTGCAATGTGCACCTGTATCTATCCTTACGATGATGGTTGATATCTTTGTAGTAATATAAAATAAACTTCGTGAGGAAACCATCATATCTCCATAGCCCAGGCGAAGTGCTTGCCCTCTAACAAGCAAAGTGGAGTATTAACACGTTGGACGCCAACGCGGTTACTGTTGTACGGCACTTGATTTTCCCACCAGGCCATCACGAAACCACCAAAACTTCAATTTTTCGTCGGTTGTTTTGTGTTTTGTTTAGTAAGATATTTGCATATGTACGCTCTGTAAAAATAGAGGCAAACTGTCTCTATTGAAGCCGCTCTAATGGCCTACCACGATTATGTTTCCTCAGTACTCAGCTGTGGTCTGACCCTGTGGGGAAAGGTTGGAAGGGCTTTCAAAATTCAAAAAAAGTGCATAGGAGCAATCGCTAAGATTAAATTTTATGAAACCTGTAAAATACTTTTTTAAAACTTAACATTTTCGCCCTATCATGTGCCTACATTTGAGATGTTTGTGTTTTTGTTGCCTCTAATCGTGAATACTGGAGAACCAGTAATGAAGGGCCAAAGACAAAGAACTGTAAAACACATGAACCTACTATGTCAACGTTCTGGGTTTAAGGACATATGTAGGAAAAATATATTCAATATGTGTATTATTGAGTATAACAAGATGCCTGACGAATTCAAAGTAATGAATAGCAAGTTTAAAAATAATAATATCACAAAGTGGATTCTACAACACTGTTTTTATATCATTAAGGAATATTTAGATTATAAAAATTAACCATTTATAAGTATAAAACTATATAAAACTATGACATTTTAATTTTTTATTATTTAATATCGCACTAACACATGAATTAAAACTATATAACTATTATTTTCCATGCTTATACATAAGCTGGAAACACTGATTTAAGATCTTAATGTACTGTTTTCTTGGAAATGAAATTCATTTCATTTCATAAATAATTTGTTTCGACTTTCAACTACCACAGGGTATTTTTTGACACTCTATGATGAATTAATCTGCGCCGTACAACAGTGTGCGGCACGGCCTACGCGGACGAAAAATCGGGAATCCGATGCATGCGACTACGCGGTCATGTTGCCGGACACCACTCCCGCGACTCCCGCGCTCGTCTCTATAGCAAGGATACGATCTTTTATGCTGTAATATGGTTGGATTTACTTAGTACTCGCAAGGGGATCAATATCGTACTTCCTAAGGGGGTACTTTGTTGACCTAGTACCATGAAATTTGGCGCGAAACAACCTAGTAAAGAAATAAATCCAAAATCTGTAAATTTGTAGTTCATTTGCGAACAAAAAAAGGTTTGGTCAAATCCCGGTGCGCGACTCCGACTCGAACTTGACCGGTTTCCTATTCTATGTGATACTGATTGATCGACGCTGATTCTGAGCTATAAATTAAAGTAATTTTATAGCGGGGGTTATGATAATTCCAAAAACCCACCAGGGAAGCACATTTTTCAAAGTTTTCAGAATTCCACTTTCATTTTCTACGCCAAGGTTTTTCTTCTTGGTGATCTTCTCACACCCCTTCCAGGGTGCGGGGTTGCGGTCCCGGGGCAATGGTCCCCTTCCACGGAGTCTTCGTCTTCCGCGTCTTCCGCGTTCATTTTAAGTCTGATTTATTTAAAACTGATTGCATGGGTTTCCACGCGCACCCAGGAGGTACCATGCTACGCTCGTTGGGCGTTATCAAGGTGCACCCTCCCAAGCCATCGCTTCTTTATAGGTAAATTTACTCAATGTAACGCCAAGATACCTAGCGAAAAAAGGTTGAGAATTCCCAGCTCCAAGAAAAATATAGAATAAATACAATACGCAGTGATTTTGGTGCAGGTATTTCCAGGTCCAAGATCTCAGAAGAAACGCAGAGATTTTGATACAGGTGTGAGGTCGTTGAGCTCCGTCAACCGTCAATGGTTACGCGTCGCCAAGCGTTTTTAGGTCCAAAAGATTCCATAGCAAAAAGGTCTTAAATTATTTGCCTTTTTCTATTTCACCATTCAAAGTCAAAGTCAATACTTTATTACTGTAGATATTTACATATACTTAGCAAACGTCGTTTTTGCCTCTTTGAAGGGCGTAGAAACTCCCACAGTTAGATTTTTAGATCTTTTTTTAAAATAGGTTGTGCTTAACTAATACAAATATGAAAAATTTAGTTGTTATGATTAATAAGCAGGAATAAATAATTACAAAATTATTTACAGCAAGGTCTGTGTTGAGCCAGATTAATCCCATACAGTCCTGTCATTTAAGTAATCTTGAACATTGTAATATCCATTTTTCGACAAAGTCGCTTTAACATGCTTTTTAAATTGCTCAAATGGCAATTTCAAAATCTCCAGAGGTATCTTATTATAGTAGAGAATGCACTGACCCTTGAAAGAATTGCTAACCTTCGCGAGTCTAAATCGGGGCGCACATAGTCTGTGATTATTTCTTAGGTTAACATTACAGCTATCGCTAATTTTGGAAAATGTTGTAAGGTTCTTGCGTACATACATTATATTTTCGAAAATAAATTGACTAGCTTCAGTTAGTATGTCAATTTCTTTAAAAAGCTCTCTTAAGGAGTCTGTTCGTTTTAAATTATAAATTGCTCGAATAGCTCTTTTCTGTAAAATAAAAATAGTTTGAACATCCGCTGCTTTCCCCCAAAACAAGATACCATAGGACATGACACTATGAAAGCAACTAAAATATACTAGCCTAGATGTAGCCACATCCGTGCTTTGTCTGATGTTCCTAACAGCGTAAGCCACAGAACTTAATTTACCAGATAGTTTATCTATGTGGGGTCCCCACTGCAATTTGCTTTCATTGGTTATTCCAAGAAACTTCGTATCATTTACTAATTCTAACGTGCTGTTGTCGAAGTCTAAACTGGTCTCAACTTGCCTGACATTTGGAAGTGAGAATTTGATACACTTGGTTTTACCAGCGTTTAACAATAAATTATTAACTGTGAACCAATTCAAGGTTAAAGACAATACACCATTAACATCATCAAAATCTCCTTTTTGTCTTTCAATTTTGAAGACCATTGAAGTATCATCAGCAAACAACACTATGTCAGTTAATTTCTCCACCATGAAAGGCAAATCGTTATTATATACCAGGAATAAGAAAGGGCCTAATATGGAACCTTGTGGAACGCCAATCTTTACACCCGATCCATCAGATTTAACGCTGTTAACTTCTGCCTTTTGAATTATATGGATTAGGTACGATCTTAGTAGATACAATGCTTTATTTCTAACTCCGTAATGATTTAATTTAATTAATAGCGTATTATGATCAACACAATCAAACGCCTCCGACAGGTCGCAAAAAACTCCGATAGCATCCTGTGCGGCCTCCCATGCAGAAAAAATATGAGATATAAGGGTAATACCTGCATCCGTAGTCAATTTACCCCTACTGAAACCGTATTGTTTGGCGTGGAGTTGTTTTGTACGGTTGAAGTGTGAGAGCATTTGATTGAGTATAATCTTTTCAAATATTTTACTTAGTGTTGGAAGAACGGATATTGGTCTGAAATTTGAAGGATCACCCTTGTCTCCCGACTTGATCAGAGGTATCAGTTTACTGTGTTTCATGAGGTCTGGGAAAGCCCCATCGTCAACATTACGTTACTTTACATTACGAGTGAGATGCATAGACAATATATATCTTTGAAAAGCTAGCAAAGAGGTTGCATCCTTCTTTATGCAAGCAGAAACTTCGGTCGCCATGTTGTAATTTCTGTAAACAAATTGACAACCAACTAACAAAATAAACGAAAAATAAAACTATCGAAATTCGTTGTTTTCTCATTTTCTCGACACCCAGTCCAGCCGCTCTCGAGTTTGGTCTGCTTAAGAAAAGTATGAAATTAGGTAGAAGTTATTTTTTTCCCCTTTTTTCCTCACAAGTGTGATGAAAAACATTTTGTGTGCCACAGGCTTTACAGGAACTGCAAACTCGTGTCAGTTAGCTCTCGCAAACAAAATCTTTTTATTTAAGGAAAGTGTGTGTTAATTTCCGTAAGAAATGGTTAAAAAATGGGGCTTTCTCCCTTTTTTCCTCCATTTCCCCCTTTTTACCTCCATTTCCCCCCCATCCCCCCATTCTTATGGCATTATTTCCACAACAGCCTGGGAGGAATATAATACTTAATATTTCATCCAAAAATGGTCTCTACCCGTTCATAAATAATGCCACAGCAAACTTCCCCCTTTTTGCCCCTATTTTCCCCTTAATCAAAAAAGCTCTCGACAATTTTGTTTTATTAATTCAAGAAACAAGTGTGCCAAGTTTCGTGAGGATCGCTTGAAAACTGTGGCCCCTAGACCGGAACTGACAGACATATATAGAGACAGACGAAAGCAAAATCGGCCTATCTTGTCGAAATGGAGCCCTTCGCTCTCTTCACTCGCTCGGTCAATAATACATAAATACTATGTAAACAAGAGCAAATCATATAAGCTTACAGTAAGAGCATCTTATCTGCACTGGGTCTTATGCTAAAAGGCCTAATGTGCATTTGCATCGCGTATTTGCCTTGCAGATAGGTACCCCGAGATGGAATTCAGGTTCAGGTTTAAATGGGGGTACTGGTTTTATACTAACATCTACTTGTATCTTAATATAAAAGGCGGTTTTCCAAAATATATGTACTCGGAAAATACCTCAAGAATCATGAGTGTAGCGAGGGATTTAAGATCGCCCAAGGCGTGTGATCTCGAGATGACTTTATTTGATTATGAAATCACCTGCATAAGTCTTAGAACATTAAACGACTATTACTCACATTATATGGATTACTCACAAACATGCTTACCCCTCAGCTAAAAAATCTGATGTTACGTGATGACAAGCAATCTTAGCGTCATTGTCAAAATGCAGTGCCCGCGGAAGATCTCCGACGAAAATGCCGACTGGCAGTGTATTTTGGTGCAAAAAGAAATCGCAATCATGAAATTTATAAAAAGACAACAACTAAAAAATCACGTTTGTTGTATGGGAGCCCCCTTAAATATTTATTTTATTCTGTTTTTTAGTATTTATTGTTATAGCGGCAATAGAAATACATCATCTGTGAAAATTCGATTTTGTGAAAGTCTTACTATCACGGTTGATGAGTTACAGCCTGGTGACGGACGGACAGTCAGACGGACGGACAGCGGAGTCTTGGTAATAGGGTCCCGTTTAGCATCCTTCGGGTGCGGCAACATAAAAAGGATCTATGTTGACTAACCTTGTCAAGTTGTCAATTCATATCTCATGCATGAGGCACTACGGTATGCGACGCGACGTTCTCTGTTATTCTAGGGAGTATCAAAATAGTAGATAAATGTGACTGTATGGAAAATTCGTGTTATATTTGCTATCAGTATCTTAGGCCCTAATAGGGCAGCTTGATAGGGCAGGTTGGTCACTAGGCCGACATCCCACCATCAACCTGCACTGAACCAGCGCAGCGGAGTATGGCTCAATCTCTTCGTATTCGTATCGTCTATACCCTTTGTATGGACATAGATGGACTAGAGCGGTATCTATCATAGATATAAATAAGGCTAATGTAGCAATAGGGTACGTTTCAGAAGAATTTAAATACTTTATTCTCAGGTCCAGAGGACGGGTAACTAAGACATAATTCTTCCTAGAATGTTCAACGAGATTTACGTGCTTTTAATTACTTTCTCTTCATCGTATCTTTCTTGTTTAAAGGATAGCGAGGAGCGATGGTAAGGTCCTTAGTCACATAAAATGGTATAACAAGGGAGCTACTGATAAGGAACTTATCAGTGACGCGAATTACAAACTAGTTTTTGAGTCACTTCTTATGCAGTAAAAGGGATGCTACTCACATTCACAGAGCCAGTAAGAAGCGCTGCTTGCGGCATCCTAATTGATCTGTTCTTTTGTTATTTAGGTCTGAATACTAAAAAAACCCTGGGCGCCAAAAAATATCTTGATGCTTTAGAAAGTACAAAGTTGATCTCTAACATGCTCGCATTTAATCCAACTGTTTATAAGACCGTGAACATTACTGAAGCGGGATCACAAACATTCCCCAAACATCCAAGAACTGATTTCCTCTATTTTCTATTCCTTCTAAAGTACAAAGCAAACGTCAGATACCACCCATGCAACCATCCGCCTCGCGTACAGTCAATGAAATTAATTCCTGACCCATTTCGTCGAAATGTCGTTAGACACAAATTTCAGTATAATAAATAATAGTTTGAATTTTCTAATTAAATCAGTTGCCTGTAAACTGTAAACTGTACTGTACTGTAACTGTACGTGTAAACTGTGCATGCAACGTCGGATAGCGTCGTCATAGCAATATTTAGTTGCCTTGTTATGCAACAAGCAGTGCATGCAACGGCAACTAAAGTCGGCATAGTAACATTCAATACGTATATAAGATGACAAGAATATTGCCTATACAATTGCCTAGTTATAAACAGTGCATCCAACGTGAACTAACATAATCATAGCAACATTTAACAGCCTAGTTACGTGTAAGAGTGCATGCAACGTAGTCATAGCAACATTCAGTTGCCTAGTCCCACTTTTTTTCGGGAAGTTAAAAAAGTTAGTTGTGTTAATTCTGATTGCAATTTAAAATACTTATTTTATTGGCTAAACTTGTGTTTTAGGCATTAAAATGCGTACTGAAAGTGGTGGCGATGGATTAGCTACGCCTAAGGCCAAAAAACTAAAGTATTCCGATACTTTTGGAACCTCTCCACAACACCAGGATAAGTACGTTATTCCGAACCCAATTATAAGCGAGTGTACCCGGACAACTCAATAAACACAGAGTTTCCAATGTTTGTTGAGAATACAAAGGATGTAAAGCTTGGAAATAAAGACCCTCTCCAAACACAAAATTTATTTTTGAAATACATCAAAGAACAGTACGAAATTAGCCGAGTCAATGCACAAAAGTTACAAATTACCTTCAAACAGGCTAGCGCAGCTAATGACTTCCTTAACAATAACGACAACCTTCAACAACACGACATGCGTGAATACATCCTGCATCCTTTGTGGAGAAGATAGGAGTAGTACACTTTGTTCCCGAGGAAATGAGTAACGAGGAGTTGTACAGCAAGCTATATTGTGAGTACGAGATCGTGGCGGTGCGACGCTTCATCAAGAAGGATTCCGAAGGTAACCTTTACCCATTAAATACAATATCAGTGACTTTTGTATCCAGATCTTTGCCAGAGTACATATATTTGGACAGATGGCGAGCTAAAGTAAAAACATACATACCACCGGTAATGCTATGTTTCAATTGTATGAAATTTAACCACTCGGCTAGAATTTGCAAAAATGCGCAGGTTTGCTCCATTTGGGCAAGTGGGCACTCCTACAAAAGCTGTGACAACACTGATGAAATGAACTGCATTAATTGAATTAAATGCAGCAATTGTGGGGTGCGCATTTATCAAAGTCAGTTCTTATAAAAAAGGACAAATAAACATAAAAATATAATTCCTGCTACATGCTGGAACGACGAGTGTGATTGTGTAGTCAAAATGTCCAAGGAGACATTAATGACTACATGGCATCCAGGACTTTAGAACTCTTTACAGAATACAATAAAGTGTGACGCTAAAAAGAAGCTTCTTATAAGTGAATAAGAGGCACAGCTGGAGAAGCCTTTGTGCATCCCTTAAAAGGTACACTCCTATTTCAACTATTTGGAATTTTACACACGTAGATTTGAAAGAATTTATGTAAGGAATAGACCCAAGAATGATGAACGGATAACTGATTTTATAGAGAAACTTGCACATACAAACCCTTGTTATAATAAAACCATTGATAACCTGTTTTCTGTTAATAATGTCAATGAGCAGAATAAGTTTTTATGTTTTTATCAAAACCATTATGATTTATGTACTGCTTTGGTCACAAGAAAGGATACTACACCGGGCTTAGATACTTTTCCTTATATTATGATTAAAAATACCTGTTTCCTGTAAAGAAAAACTTCTGAACATTTTAAACTGCCTCTGGACTAAATAAATTATAGTAGTCACAGAAAACTCAGTACGTTATTCCAATTCTGAAGCCAGACAAACCTGCAAATGACTACATATCATATCGACCAATTTCAGTAGCTTCATGTGTAGGTAAACTTATGGAACAAATAATCAAATGAAGATTAGATTATTATGTTGAAAGCCAATACTTATTACCTGCAGTTCAGTTTAGTTTCCGAAAAGGAAAAAGTGCTTCTGAATGTTTCGTTTCATTCATAGTTGACGTGAAGACATGTTCAACAGCTAGAAAAATGGCATATGACAACGTGGACTTAGTTCAATTAATTCAGATCTTGGCCGGTATTGGGCTACCTGGAAAATTTGGATATTAATTTTTGTAATGATATAAATTTGTATGTCAAACATAACAATATCCTACATGGACCAGAAATAGTATCCAAAGGCTTAATGCAAGGTGCAAGCCTATTTTGTATAATCTATATACTTCGGAAATATTAAAATATGTGACAGATGAGATTAAAATCCTCTAATTTGCTGATGATATTTTACTATATTCTGAGGACAGAAATATTACTGCGGCTCAAAGAAAGCTTAAAAGAGCTTTCGTGCAGTTAAACTTTTATAATACACAAATTTTGAAATTAAATATTAACTGCAGTAAGAGTTCTGTTTTGGGCTTTGGTAGTAATGATTCTGTAAATATTAAATAGGTACATATATTGCACAAGAAAGGGAAAAAAGGTTTTTGGGTATAGTAATAGATGATAAATTAACATTTGACAGCCATATAAATCATATATGTAAACAGGCAATGAAGAGGATTAATGTTATGCAATGTCTGGCTGGAGTGTTTTGGGGTTCGGACCCTAAAATACTAACTGAGATATATGAAAGTATAGTTCGCGGCCAATTTGACTACATCAGTCTGGCATACATCAACAGTAGTCCCACAATTTAAAAAAAACTAGATAAGATACAAAATATAGCTCTTGAGGTTATTAGTGGTGGCATGTAAAAAATTATAAAAAACTCGTTCAAGGGTAATTGTGTAAGATTTTACAATAAACTCCCAAGCACTTTGACAGATCTATCAATTAATAAGTTCAAGAAATACATCAAGCAAAGGCTTATTTCTAAAGCTTACTACAGTATTAAAGAGTACATAGACGATAAAAATGCTTGGGACTGAATTGTTCTAATTAATTGTGAGCATCCTCACTGCCAGAGTTTCTTTTACTGGACACTTGGAGGCCTTTTACACCTCCAAAGATTAATTTAATTATACAACTGTTGACTGTGGGGACCATTTACATCTCCTATTATCATTGTATTATTGACTAAAGAGACTATACATCTCTGTTATTTATATTTTAATTATTTTATTATGACATTTGAGACTCTTTACATCTCTCAGAAACAATAATTAAGTACTTTTTTTTTCTGATAATATGATAATAATACCAAATGTTCTGTAAAAAATGAAATGAAATGACATGTGAAAGTGCCCTTGTGGCCTATTTACAGAATAAACGTTTTGAGTTTGAGTTTGAGTTTAAACTACCCCTATTAATGCAATGGAAGTAGAGACTGGTAATATACCATTATCTATAAGCCGACTTCAATTGGCAGAATATTTTAGCCTCAAAAGTATAACTAGTAAAAATTCTACTGATCTTAAAAGATTGTCATTACCTAAGACTTTAAGTAATTCCTTAACACAGTCCTATGTAGGCCCGGATAAGGTCCTGCATGGCCGGCTTTGTGAAATGTGTTCAATAATGACTCACATTTAAAACACTACTGTTAATATGTACAAAAGTGACAGAAGGCCTTTGTATAAAAGTAAATATGAGATTTCGCTCAGTTTAAAATGTAACATAGATTGTGCAAAATTAGATGACAAACATTAATACTTGGAAAGCATGGTAAAAAGGAGAACTACTTGAAATTTTTTACAGATGGATCTGTGATTCCAAATTGTAGGCTCTGCTTACTATGATCCACAAAAAGGAATAACTAAGAGTTTTAAAATTGATAACAAATGTAGTATTTGTAGTGCAGAAGCTTATACAATTTACCGAGCATTTTTACGCTTATATAAGAAAAGATGATGTTATAGATAAGATTTTGATGGTGGCTTGTCTATTTTAGCGGCTTTGATGAGTGGTTCTTTGTCATTTAAAGTAAATTACATTGTATATAATATTTACAAAAATTACATACACTGAATACACAGTTGGTGGTAAAATGGTACCTTCGCACGGAGGCATTAAGTGAAATGAAGTAGCCGATTGGGCTGCGGCTTCAAGATATGACGAAGATCACCGAGATGTACCGTATACAGATTACCAAGTCATGTTGAAAGAGTCCTATAAACAGACATGGAAAGAGTACTGGAGAGAGTCAAAAGAAAAAATTCAACTGGTATGCAACTATACAAAAAGAATTACGAATTTCACCGTGGTACAAGAAACGTGGTATAAGGCTTCCAATGACAGCAAATTTATAACAATAATCAACAGAATGAGATTCGGACATTGCTTGACTCCAGCTCACCTCAACATAATAAATATTGTGTCTAGCAGCAGGTGTCCTCACTATGATTCTAAAAAAGTCTACTTGAAACATTTTACAGAAGGATGTAGTGCTTTTTCAATACAAAGATTATCTCAGTTGCATACTTACGTGTAAGCAGTGCAAAAAACGTCGTCATAGCAACATTCAGTTGCCTAGTTAAATGTAAGCAGTGCATGCAACGTCGACATAGCAACATTCAGTTGCCTAGTGACCTGTAGGCAGTGCTTGTAATGTCACCATAGAAACATTCAGTTGCCTAGTTACGTGTAAGCAGTGCAAGCACCGTCGTCATAGCAACATTCATTTGCCTAATTACGTGTGAGCAGTGCATGCAATGTCATCATAGCAACATTCAGTTGCCTAGTTACGTGTAAGCAGTGCATGCAACGTCGTCATTGCAACATTCAGTTGCCTTGAAACGTGTAAGCTGTGTACGCAAAGTCGCCATGGCAACATTGAGTTACCTAGTTACGTGTAAGCAGTGCAAGCAACGTCACCATAGCAACATTCAGTTGCCTAGTTACGTGTAGGCAGCGCAAGCAACGTCGTCATAGCAACATTCAGTTGCCTAGACATTTTTCAGTTGTGCATGCCAAGTCGCCATGGCAACATTGAGTTTCCTAGTTACGTACACACACAGTTTACAAGCTGTGCATGCAAAGTCGTCAAAGCAACATTCAGTTGCCTAGTTACGTGTAAGCAGTACAAGCAAAGTCTGGCCTAATGATCGACATAGCTCTAATGGTGCCAGTTTGCTGTACGTTATCCTTAGGTAGGTCCGAAATTATTTTCCTTGACTGTACAAAGCAACGCAGGCACAAACAGGTTTCGGTAAACATTGAAACTTGTGACAGGGAACTTGCACTAGTGTAATACTACTGAACCAAGTAAGCAGATATTTGCTTCTGTTCTGTAGCTTGAGAATTTCCAGCTTCTGATTCCAACATGGGGTGGCGTGGGCACTTTAGAAGCAGCAAGAAAAGATATTTCTGTAATGGAGCTGGATGCCCTAATGGCTGCTTAGGTTAAGACCTGGGGCTCGAATCTCTCAAGAAACACGAACAGCAATTGTGTATCGATTGCTCCCTAGTGCTTGTCGACGGAAACTATTTTGTTAGGAGATTGACTGCCATATCATATCAATAATTGATCATTTCATGAAATTAACAACCATTTCATGATCTGGCCGACCTTTTCATGAAATGGTTCAATTTGATGTAACATGTCTTTTTAAAAGTATTATTATTCAGTACTACCTAATGTTTGTGTGACTTACATGTCAAACTAACACGAAGACTATTTGGAGGCTTCGCTGCGCTCGACTCATTTAGTTTTCACAAGCTACCGCAGTGTTTTTCCCTAAATATTTCTTCGTTCAATGAAAGTTCTAATTAAACGACGGTTGGCCATTTCATGATATAGTCAATTCTACGAAATGGTTCCGACCGATACATTATTGTTATTCATGTATCATAAGAGACTCGTTATTAATCTGTGACTCGGGTTCGATATACTTTATTGAAAAGAAACAATAAATACATAAAAAACGGTCAAGTGCGAGTCTAACTCGCGCTAATTAAGTTAGGTGTGGCGGAGGAATTTATAAAAATAATTTATTTAAACGGACAGAGTTTCCACTAGGTTTATTAAGACAATAATGATTAAATCTAAAATACAATGATATTTATATCTAAAATAGTGAAGCGTTGACAATTTAGATTATGACGTACGTTCTACATTTTAGGATGATGACTTAGTGCTGACGAATGATAATTGTAAGGGTTGCTCAACCTTAACACCTCCCCCCTTAAGAGAGAAATTATCTGAAGACGTTGAAGACGTATTCGGAGAATTTCGGCTTATACATTTTGTATATAACTTAAATTTAATTAGAAGTGATAACAAGATAATAAAAATTATAGAATAGAGTAAAATTGTCCATACACTTATGTTTTTTACAACATACATATAGTCGTCTGAAATACTTTCACTGACACTAAACTTTGCACTGTTGACAATGTCTTTGATATCACTGAAATCCACGTTTCGGAGGTTGAGTCGTTTGTCTTCTTGTCTGATGCCGTGACGTACTTCTGGTATCTGTACAAACGGTAGTTGAAGATTGATCGTTGAAGCGTTTGTCGGTGTTTTTATTACGACATCTTGTACCTGGGTTGTGCAGTGTTGGCTCGGCCATATTAGAAATGTCCCTTGTATGTTCTGTTTGTAAACTTCGTCTTCACAGTGTTCCGTGATGATTAGTCCTGTTTCGGAGTATATCAGCCAACAGTTTCCGACTATCCTCTGTATCTTCTCTTTTTCCATGTGTATAGGGTGCTGGTGGCATCTGCTGCAGTTGTCCTTTAGCGTCATTATCTCCTCTATGCAGGTTTCGGTAGGGTACTGTGCTAGGTCGTCTCGCAAACACAAGAACTTGTTGTCCTCGGCTTCTTCACACAGGTTCGCTACGGGTCTGTATTTCAACCTATTCACCATTAGGTAGGGGTGTTTGGGAATGATGGTAACGGTTTTTCGGTTTAAGGGATTGTATATAGGAATGGGAATTATTTTATAATATATATACGTGTTGGGTTCTATTAGCGGTACTTCTAATACAAAAACTAACTTATTCCTGTCAATGTATGATTTTAACAAAATATTACGTTCTAACTTAACTAGGTTTTCCCTTGTTACCGGGTGAATTAAATTATCATGTTTCTCAATTTCTATAAGGACTTGCATAAGCTCTGTGAAATCAAAATCAAAATCAAAAATCATTTATTTCCATAGGATGTTGTTACATCACTTAGATCCGTCATTACATTTTTTTGGGTGAGCTCACTAACCCAATGGCGGAATCTGTGGAGAAGAGCTCACCGAAGAAACTCCACAGTCGTCGCATCTTTTGCGTTTCCTTTTTTAAATAAAATATTGTCAAATTACAAAATGAATGCTAATTATATATCGAAACAGCCTGTTACTCAAACAATCTATTCCCATGGACATCTGTCCTCTAAGTAATCAGATATCCTGTAGTAACCTTTTTTATACAATTTCTGTTTTATTATTATTTTAAACTTGTCTAAAGGTAAGTTTTTAATATCAGTAGGGACCTTATTGTAATAGCGTATACAATTGCCTTTAAAAGAATTACTAATTTTATGTAGTCGGCTTACATAAGCAACCAACTTGTCTTTATTTCTAGTATTAAAATTGTGTATATCACTGTACTTCTGAAAATTAGTTATATTTCTTTTTACATACACAAGATTGTCATAGATATATTGAGACACAAATGTCAGAATATTGATTTCTTTAAACTTTTCCCTCAGTGACACTCTAGGCCCTAATCTATAAATTGCACGAACAGCCCGTTTCTGCAGAATAAATATACTATTAGCATTCGCAGCGTGACCCCACAATAAAATACCATAGGTCATTAGACTATGAAAGTAACTAAAGTAGACTAGTCTAGCGGTGTCTACGTCGGTAAGAGCTCTAATTTTTTTAACTGCGAACGCTGCCGAACTCAGTCTGTTCGACAATTTATTTATATGAGGATCCCATTGTAGTTTGGCGTCTAAAGTAATGCCCAAAAAGACAGTCGACTGCACAAGGTCCAATCTCTGTCCTTTTATAAATATGTCTGTAGTTACCGGGTTCACATTGGGTAGCACGAATTTAATACATTTAGTTTTCTTTTCATTAAGTAATAAATTGTTAACAGTAAACCAGTTCACTATACTAGAGATAGCATTGTTTACCTCGTCATAATTTGATTGCTGTCTTTTAACTTTAAATATCAAAGAAGTATCATCGGCAAACAATACTAACCCATGTTTTGCTTTAACAAGGTAAGGTAAATCATTAATATATACTAAAAACAAGAAAGGACCGAGAATTGAACCTTGCGGTACGCCCATACTTATTGAAGACCCAGGTGATCTTTTCCCATTAACATCGACCATCTGAACCCTATCTGTTAGATATGACTCCAGAAGGCCAAGTGCCTGATCTTTTACACCATAATGGCGTAACTTCCTGACAAGAGTGTCGTGATGGACGCAATCAAAAGCCTTGGATAGATCGCAGAAGACACCTATTGCATCCATTGCGTCTTCCCAGGCATCAAAAATATTGTCGATTAGTTCAACACCAGCATCGGCTGTTGAACGACCCTTTGTGAAACCAAACTGAGCAATATGAATTAAATTATTGAGATAAAAATGACTTTGCAATTGATTAAGTATGAGTTTTTCAAATATTTTGCTAAGCGTTGGTAGTATCGATATGGGTCTAAAATTGGTGGGGTCTGATGTACTACCAGCTTTGAATAAAGGTATAACTTTACTTAGTTTCATCAAGTCAGGAAACACACCATTATCTATACATTGATTAAATATACAACAAAGGTGAGGTGCAATACAATCTACAATGGAACTAATAATTTTTACTGATAAACCATGGGCGTCAGCTGTCTTTTTCATTTCCAGGGATTTAAACGCTTTTACAATGTCTTCATTATTTACGTGCCTAAATTTAAAATCTGTTTTACATTCCTCAAAGTTTTGTTTAAGTATAGATTCAGCAGCAGCGGGAGATGAATTTAAAGACTTGGTTGTTGAAACTGGAATGTCCGTAAAGAAATTTTCGAAAGCTTTTGCTACTTCTAGGTCTGTACTTAGCAATTGATTATCTATCTTAAGCTTGAAGTTATTATGTGTAGCTTTGGCCTTTCCAGTCTCTCTGTTTATAATTTGCCAAGTCGTTTTCATTACATTGCAACTAGATTCAATTTTGTTTTTAATGAAATTAGATTTAGCTACGGCACAAACGCGTTTAAACATTTTTGAATAACTACGAACATAATCTAGAAAGGCCGTATTTTTGTTATATGATTTCTCTTCATAGAGTTCATATAATCTTCGTCTGCTCCTATGAATTCCAACTGTCGCCCAATCACTAAACAAAGCTTTGTTATTAACTTTTATAGTTTTTGATTTAAATACCGTATCATATTCATTTTTGACAAGGTTAAATACTGAGTTGTACAACAAATTTGGATCGTCACTGTATGGTATTTCCCATAGTTTATCTAAAATATTATTCCTGTAGTGTTCAAGCCGAGTGTCACTAACGGGCACACATGTAATATCCTCTTTTTGGTCCTTTTTTATTTTAATATTGAATATACCTATCTGACCAGAGTGATCAGAGGTTAATTTATTGATGACCGATTTGAAAATGGGCATAATGTTAGTAAATATATTGTCAATGCAGGTAGCAGATGTTGCAGTAATTCTAGTAGGCTCCAAAAACAGATAGTTCATGTTGTGACATAAAAATAAAGATTTTAATCTAGTACAAATATTATTATCCTCTAACAGATTAACATTAAAATCACCACAAATTATAAAAGAAATGTTTTTATCGCTGATTTTAATCAACACTTCATCCATTTTCTTTTCGAATAAATCAAAGGATGAATCTGGTGGTCTGTATACGCTCATTACAATAAGTTGTTCAAGTTCAATACAGGCTATTTCCATGGTACGCTCAACAGACAGGCTCACTATGTCAACTCGTTCCTTATATTTAAAACTATTATTTACAAGTATTAAGGAGCCACCGCGATCAGCTGTTTTTCTATTGAACGAACTAGCAACGTGGTGGTTATTAAAGTTGAACATTAACTGATAACTCTTTAAAAAGTGCTCTGTTATACATAAAATATCAATATTATTACAGTTCATGAATAACTCAATTTCCAGTTCTTTACTTAACATGCCCTGTATATTTTGATGAACCACGTTTAACATATTCTTACTTTTACATTTTTCATTACTAGTAACTTGATTTAATGGGCAAGATGAAGGTATATTTATACAAATATTAATATTACTGCCAGAGTTACTCTCTGTTGTCCTATGGGTTAATTTAAAGAGCTTGGAACCGATTCCAAGGAGTACATGTCATTATTATTACACTGCTCAATAGAAGCAGGCGTTTCATTAGTCAAAAACTTGACTGAGTTCAAAATAAAATAAGAAAGTGACTGTGCTATCTGTTTTGTATAAAACCTAGATAGGTAATACCTATCCTTAGTCAAATAAAAATATTTTCCAATACAAATATTGGTGTCTATGAAATGAAATTTTTCAGTATGACGACATGTCAATGTGTGTATAAATGTATTATAATCATGTCTTATGTGATTTTCATGTTGTGACAAAGATTGGCTGAAGGGAAACGCAAACAAGATTATTCTATCTACATTTTGTAAAGAATTTAATTTGGAAAAGTATTTAGTTATTAGTTTTTTAGATACATTTTCCCTTCTACCAATTAAAATAATTAGGGTGGTTGGTTCTAAAAACTGCGATGACAGCACTTTGTTTAATATTTGTGAATATGTGGCGCCAGGCATACAGTTATTTAATATTGCCTGGCCCACGCGCTGACTAAGTTGTAAACCCATATTTTTTCCAAGTTCATCGCTGTACATTATATACCTATCCTTTGTCCGAGAGAAGGAGGCGTTATTGATAACACTATTAGTACTCAAGTCGACTGACGGCGGCGCCTGGGTCAGTATCAGCTGTTCGGCCGGCTGCTCGGCGGGACACACGGTCGGCACGGAACAGTCCGCTGGAGCTTGTTTACAATCACAGATGTGATTGTCGGTCAAAGATATGAAAGTGTCATAATTATACTTACACGTCTCCAACAAACTATTCATAGCCGACACATGTTCCTTAATTTCGTATTGTGCTGACTCATATTTACGTGTAATACTTTGTAATGATGAGTTTAAAATATGCATATCTGACTGGAGTCGCCGTGTGTCACATTCGTACTTTTCTGTAGTTTTTTCCAAACATAATCTACAATCATCGATTTCCTTAATTAATTCGACACGTTCCTTGCTACAATTTACATTTTTACAAAATATTTTGTTTCTATTAGCTAGTTTTTGTGTTTTTTTTGTATAATTATTCAATTTAACATATTTCTTTAATTTATTTTTACTACAGCTCATAGTGGTTACTGATTGCGATCTATTAGGACTATCACACGTGAGATCACAAGCTGTTAGGTCAATAGTTGGTATGCCAGTTTGGCTCATGACCTCATTATAGAAGGCCCTGGTTGTAGCACTGTCTCGCTGTTCCTCCCGCTCGCTGAAAACTTGAAGCTCGTGGTGTGCCTCTGCAAGCTTTTGTTCAAGTGTTTTTATGTGTTGCAATGCTACGTGGTGGACATCATGACACTTGTAAAATGAGTCGACTTGGTGTTGTAGTTCATCTCTCTGGGCACTGAGATCCTGGCATTGGATGTCCAACTCACTGAGCTCTTCTTTTAGCGCCGAATTTTTCTTAATTTGCTTTTCTATCTCCTCTTCACACTCATCTCGCTCTCGTAGAAGTATTTCACAAAGCTCTTGGCTCTTCTTGAGCTCCAGCAAGGTCGCTTTCAGCTTTAACTCCACATCGCGTGTGCTCATCTTGCTTCGGGTCAGCATTGCACCCTTTTTCGCCTGAAAAAAAACCGCGAATAGGTGTCAGTGTATGACCGGGTGGAATACTAGCGAACACTAGGGAGTTTATTGCACAATGAAGGTGTTAAGTGTGTGTTTTTGTTGAATGTGGCAGAATGTTGCGTCTTCAACTTTGCTTCCGCTTTTGCCAAGTAAAGAGAGACAAAACGGTACCTGAGTGAGTGTACGGCAAGTGTTTCACTTATATGAAGGTTTGTTTAGTTTGTTACGGGTGTGAAAGTTGAGATTATTGATATAAATACAGAAATAAAACGATACTTCCCCCGTTTACGTCGTTGCTATTTGAACTGATTTTGACAGTTCAATCGGCCGGTACAATCGGTCTTGTTTTTTCCAAAGCTTGTATGTTTGCACAGCTGTTTCTTATCTACACATTATTTAATCACTAATTACTACTTAAATTAAGTTTACTCGTGCAGAAAAGCAATTTTGACTAATTTAATTGAAATAAAAACTACAGAGCTGTTTACATAGTCAGCTATTCGGTCTGGGGTTGCCAGCCGAAAAAAACAATGTGGAATTTAATATTGACTGATGTAGGGTATGCAACTTGCTGAAGGCAATAGCGGTCTCGGTTTCTTGAATGAAATCATAAATAGTTATTGGAAATTTGGTACAAGTTATTCATTAATGTAATTATGTTATAACGTCGGCTTTCTGTTTCAAGAAGTGATTGAATCTCAACTGTTTTGTTATCTAATTATTTAATATTTGAATTCATACTATCTGATAGATTAGTGAATTTATCTAAAGCGTTAACTACTAAGGATACTTTTCGTTCGACTGAATGTTCTTCCTTTTTTAACTGACTTATTTCAAAGTTGTATTGTTTTGCGTCCTCTTCGTCTAAGTTTCCTGAAATGATTTTTACTAACGAACCTAAAGGACTAAATAATGCCCTTTTTACTCTAAAAGTAGGTAAAATCTGATTAATCCTAGTTTTTATTTCGTTTACTAATGATTCAATTTGCTTACATAAACTTCCTAATTCATTTTTATACTCATTATTACTAGTTACTATAACGTTTATCTTATCATACTGTAGTATATTATTATCTACTTCACTTACTACAGTTTCTAAATCTAATGTCCTAAAAATAGTCCATATATTAGTCCTCATCACTGCTGTGCCAAGTTTTATCGGTGTTATTCCCGGATTCTGGTTTAGGTTTTGAAGTTCCAGGCTGCCGATCTGTCCGACTAGTACTAGAAGTACTAGGTTTGACCTGTGGAGGACGTTTAATATTCTTAATAGCTACCCTTGTTTTTCTCTTCTTTATCTCGACTGGAATAATATTCTACTGGATGGTGAGCCTATGACCTTCGCTTTCTCAAAACGGGGTAGATCTTTCGCTTTTCTTGTTCGGGTATTTTTCATAAAGATATCATCGCCATTTTTTATTTCAGGTGCGTCCTCGCCTCCTCTTTTTTCTCTAACTTTAATCTTATCATTTTGCAGTTTATCCGATACATATTCATATAATACTTTGAATCGTTTCCTATGATCTTGAAGTAATTTTTGCATTAGGTTTCGTTCCCTATCTATGTCAAATACGTTGTTTGAGTCTGTGTTTCCAAAAACGATCTCAAAAGGAGTGTAGCTAGTTGCGGAATGGATGGAGTTATTGTACGCCATTGTTGCGTAAGTCATGACAGAAGCGACGTCAAGTTCGCTTTTCTCATACTTAGCTAAGCGATAAATCTCAATGATTGTTGAGTGGAAACGCTCTACTATTGCCATTGAACTGGGATTATTTGGGGTGCCAATATGTAACTCTATTTTGTATAGATTTAATAGTTCCTTAATCAATTCATTGTTGAACTCGGATCCAGAATCGCCATTTATTTTCTTTGGTAAGCCGTACATACTGAAGTACTTGATAAGAGCTTGTAGTACTTCTGGTGTGCTACGATTTGGGATATTAATAGCTTGTCCTAGCTTACTAAATGCATCGACTATTGTTAAGTAGTATTTCCCTTCGATATAAAGAAGGTCCATAAAAACTTCCTGAAATGGTGCATTTTGAGTTTGAGTTAATTGTATACTTGGTTTTACGGGTTTCCTTTCATACTTCATTCTTTTGCACTGTTCACACGAGTTAATTATAGCTGTAACTGTTTCTTTCATGTTCGGCCACCAATAATGTCGTTTGATTTTCGTCAATGTTTCGTTAATACCCCTATGACATGTTTTACCTTCGTGGTACTTTAGAATAACCTGACGTTGATCTTCTTCTGACTCTGACAGATTTACCGTACGCTCGGTGCATTCGGTCAAATTTAGTGTCCCTTTCTTGTATAATCTTGTGATAACATTTGAGAGTGTTGTCCTAAATATCGGGTCTTCGAAATAAATGAAATATTTGTGTTTAGTATCTACATATTCTTTAAAAAAATCTTTCACTAACTTTTCGTTATTGACGGGCATAAAGACTTCTAAAATTCTTTGTTTTTTATTAGAAATATTGTTAACGGAGAAATTATCCCTAAACCACGTGTGTACTATTATTTGTTTCGGTTTGCAATCAATTGCCTCATTAAGAATAGGGATTCCTTCGTGTTCCCTATTAGAGATTGAGTTTGCAGTTGCCCCATCATCTGAATCTGAAATTTCTTTGATCTCCATTTTGTCACTTTCGGAGCCAGAAAAATCTATCGCTTGTGTTTTAACACTCTCAGTATCTGAAATATCCATTATTTCTTCCTGTGGTCTAGGCTTTCTAACGGTCACATTTCGTTCCAATTCTTCAATAATTTCCTGGACACGGTTCTCGTCTGCATCTACATTTACTAAAATTGAATCTAAGTCGTCCTCTAATACGTTAATCCTAACTCGAGAAAGGGCGTCAGCATTAGTATTTTGCTGCCCTTTTTTATACTTAATCTCGAAATCGTACTCTTCTAATCATAGGCGCCAACGTGTGAGTTTGCTGTTTGGCTCTTTGAGTGAATACAACCATGCCAAAGGTCTGTGGTCAGTGTAAATAACAAACTTCTTACCGTAAAGATACGGTCTAAAATGTTTTACGGCCCATACTACCGCCAAAAGTTCTTTTTCGATCGTACTATATCTACTCTCTGTATCGCTTAACGTCCTACTAGCATATGCTATAGGTTTGTCTGAACCTATAGTGCCTTGTGAAAGGACAGCCCCGATAGCAAAGTTGGATGCATCGGTGGTCACAACAAATGGTTTTTCGAAATCTGGGAACTGTAAAAGAGGTGCGTTTGTTAGAAGCTTCTTACAAGTTTCAAAACTATTTATGTAGTCTTCATTTAACACGATCTTTTTCCCTTTCTTTAAACATGCCGTGAGTGGTCTCGTGATTTTGGCAAAATCTTTGATAAACTTCCTGTAGTAACCTATCAGCCCTAGAAAACTTTTAATTTCTGTAGCTGTTTGGGGAATTGGATACTTAAGTACTGCTTCTATTTTGTCGTTATTTGGTTTAAGACCCTCGTTCGTGATTGTGTGTCCTAAATACAAGACTTCTTTCCTAAGGAAGTGAGATTTATCTAACTGAATTTTCAAGTTAGTCTGGCGGAATCTATCAAAAACAGCTTTTAATTTCTCTATGTGTTCTGGCAAGCTTTTTGAAAAGATAATGACGTCATCAAGGTAAACAAGGCAATGCAAACCTTGTAACCCTCTTAAAACGTTGTCCATTGCTCGCTGAAAGGTCGCAGGGGCAGTTTTAAGCCCAAACGGCATTCTATTGAATTCGTAATGCCCGAATGGTGTACTGAAAGCAGTTTTTGATTTATCTTCTTCTTCTACTTCTATCTGATGGTATCCGCTCGCGAGATCTAGCGTAGTGAAATACATACTCTTCCCAAGCATGTCAAAAAGATCATTGATGTTTGGTAAAGGGTATTTATCATCAGTAGTGATATCGCTTAAACGCCTATAATCGACTACCATTCTCCACTTTTGTTCCCCTGATGCATCCAACTTTTTGGGCACCAGGTGTACTGGGGCGCTCCAAGGCGAGTGTGATTCTTGCACAATATTATCTCGTAGCATTTTTCCTACTTGTCTTTTTATCTCTTGTGTCTGGACTGGGGGTAGTCTGTGTGCCTTTAAATTAATTGGATCCTCGTTTTTTGTTCTGATTTTATGTTTCACCTGATTACTAAAAGACAGAGGTATGTCTTCACAATAGAATATGTCTTTATATTCTCTACAAGTTTGATCTATCATCATTCTTTCTTCCTCGTTCATATGTTCTAACCTAAGCTTACTATCTAAATTATCGTCTAGTAATCTCTCGACGTCCTGATAACTTCCTGTTGGATTCAGAGATGTTGAGTTGACGTTGTGTGATTGTTGTCGAAATAACTGTATCTTGAACGGGGCCGTAACTGTTATTTTTTGAAGTAAATCGGTTGTATTTTGAATTACTGTCGTTGCGTAACCGTTAGTACATTTTACTATAGCGGCCGGCATTCTCACTCCATTATTGAATTGGGTATAATTTAGAATACCCTCTCCGTTTAACAAGTTGACTGGTAATTTGACTCTCATTTCGCATCGAGGAGGTAGTTTATACATCTCTCTCGTGGGTGGCGAGTAAATGATAGGTATTTTACTAGAGTCCGTGAACAAAGTTTGAGATTTCATGTCGATCTTGGCATTGAGTTGTTTCAATAAATCACTTCCTATTAGACCATCGTACCGTTCATCAACCGAATAAATATAAAACTTATGTTTATGGCTGCATTTAAATATCTTTGGCAAGTCAATGTAGGCTACCTCACTGTGTTTGCTTGATGCGTGGGTGCTAATGACTTCGAAAGACTCTTTCTGCTTATAACTTGCGTAATATTCGTTTGCCACTTTCGGACTAATAAATGATCGAGTGCTGCCCGTATCTATCATAAAAACGGCATCTAGTTCTGGTATGCGAATATGAGGCAAGTTCAAAAGCTTATGACAATTAAGTTTTATACGTTCCCTATCTCGGAGGCTTCCGTATAAAAATTTCCCACCGGCTCACTGTACGAGACAGAATTTTGACTGTCTTTCGTACATTGTTGCGAGTTACACGGTTGAGCATCGTTATTATTTTCTGTGTAATTAACACGTCTAGAACTCGCTGTTCGCATCGTAACATCGGTGTTTGACCCCGAAGGTATAGGTGACGCATGATATTGCATCGGAGCATTGTCCGCATAGTGCTGACGCTGCGCTTGTACCGTCGGTGGCACTGACTTATTAAAACGCGGCGAATTATTATAAGTGTTATCGTTAAATCTATTATTAGCCTGCTGCTGTCTATTGTTTCTAAATTGGAATGAATTATTTGTCGAGTTCTGCGCACTGTTTTGCATGTGAGTAGATGCATTATTAGGTGCATGTGCACCTGGTACTCGTTGTGAGTTGTCGTACCGTGGAGGGTTATATTGAGCGGAGTGATTTGGCCTTACTGATTGATTGCTACTTGAACTGTTATTGGGTCCATTCCTGTTTGGATTGAATCGCGGACCGTTCTTTGCATCGTAAACTGTTTGGAAGTTTTGTTCCTCCAATACCACTTTCAAAGCATCCTCCAGGGTAGTAACATTTCGCAAGCGTACTAGCCTAACTAAGTAAGCCGGCAAATTGAAAAGAAAAACATTCAGCGACATATTATCGTAAATGTGGTGTTTAGCTTGGCGTAAATTCACGTCACTGTTGGTTTCATTAATCTTCGCGAATAATATACTTCTCAAATGTTGGATTCTGTGACAAAGATCGCAATAACCTTCGTTTCTATTTCGTTTTAATGCTTCCAGTTCCATGGCCAAACATTCTTCGGACCTTGGATCGCCGAAGTTTTGGCCCAATAAATGTTTTAACTCATCCCATGTATTAATGCTTTCTCGTTCCCCAACTAGTTTAGCTGCTTCCCCCGAAAGCCTACTAGTTATAACATGGAACAAGTACTCGTTTTGCAAATTTCCCCCTCGGAAAGTGTTTAGGATGTAATTGCATTTCTTAACAAACAGTGGTAATAATCTGGAGTCCCCATCGAATACTGGAATGATTTTGACCATTTCCATGGGTACTCTCACAATATTATCCATCTTGAACGATGAAAAAAAAACCTATCAAAACTAAAGACTTCTAAAATTGACTACTAACACTATCTAAATTGTTATTCGAGAAAATGTGAATTCCCAAATAACAGCCTACCTACACGAATTTGTTATGACGTTTTCTAATTCCTAACAACACGTATAGATATTATGAACGAAAGGAAATACGGAATGATAAGGAATGGTGAAAAGGTGTACTCACAATCCCGTCGCTCCCATGTCCTTTCGGAATATTGCTTGTTTGCCGAAGTGTCCTCTGGTCCTGATCCTCTCCTGGCCTGGTCCTGGTCCGATGTTTGGTCCTGGTCCTGGTCCTGGTCTCGTTCCTGTGACGTCGCCGCTTGACTCCTCAGGAACTACGTTCGCCTCTTCTTAATATATTTATTTGTTCGGTAGATTCAACTTAACCGTAGAAACGGACGATGAATATGGATTCAACTGTTGAAATCCTACCGGCTGCGCTAATTAAGTTAGGTGTGGCGGAGGAATTTATAAAAATAATTTATTTAAACGGACAGAGTTTCCACTAGGTTTATTAAGACAATAATGATTAAATCTAAAATACAATGATATTTATATCTAAAATAGTGAAGCGTTGACAATTTAGATTATGACGTACGTTCTACATTTTAGGATGATGACTTAGTGCTGACGAATGATAATTGTAAGGGTTGCTCAACCTTAACACGCTCGTAGGGTTCCGTATCATCGTACAATGGTAGGGATGGTGTGGAGTGAATAGTTTGGATTTTACATAGCAAAATTTTGTTTACAAAGTTATTAGTGCGGCTACCAATTTTTTCAAACCAACAATTCTTTCAAACCACATACAAACGTAAAGTATGTGGTTTGAAAGAATTGTTTTATGGGAGCCCCGTTATTTTTTTGAGTATTTGTTGTTATAGCCGCAACACAGACAGACGAACAGCGGAGTCTCAGTAATATGGTCCCGTTATTTATTGCCATTAAAAACTGCCAAGTGCTTGTCGGACATCGCAGATTTAGGGTTCCGTGCTAAATGTAGAATATGAGTCTAATAAATTAAATTAGGGAGTTACTCACTTCATATACACCTGATACACCTAGCCAAAATATCACCAGCAAATAAATACTTTGTTTTTCATAGTGTTTGTATAAATGACAAAGTTATATTTGCGGGCGTCGGAGTTCGAAATTTGAATGTCATAATATTTAAAAAAATACACATTATGGTGATAATGTTCAATATTCAGATAAGAAATGAGTTTTTAAAAAGTAGTTTAACATTATGCTGATCGTAACGTGCGCTTTTTGGAGGCAGTAAAGAGGGTTTATGATACATGTGTATATAATAGTAGATTGTTAACCGAGGGCTGAAAGGCACCCATGCCTGACGATTCGTTCGAGCGCCAATAGTTCGAGGCAGAAATGGGTGCTATCACCCGAGTAAAACACTCTACTTTTCATTACGAATACGAGGAAAGTAAACACAAGCCAGTTAAAATCAAAATTATTTTATTAAAAAACAAAGTCACTTGAAATCAAAATTATTTTATTTAAAAACAAAGTCACTTGAATTTAATATTAACGTTTGTACAGTTATTGAGCGTTAGAGAAATATTTTTTAAATGTCAACAAAACTATAAATGAAGAATTAATCGTTTTACGGCTGTATAGGTTACTACCATTGCGTTGTTCAATATAAACTACGATTCATATATATTTTTTTTTTAATACTTTTCTGCTTTAGAGCAGGCATGTACCACTTTCAGCACGGTGCCTGGATGGACAATGACCCCCTTTCAGAGTATGAGTAATGAAATAGTACATTACTTCAGAGGGAAGAAAGTGACAGTTCCATACCGAGATTATGGCATTTGCGCCACGAGCTTGCGAGGGGCGCAAACCATTTGAGGTATGGAACTGTACTTTATCTTGAGGTATGTATAGTGCTTTTTATTACACCTACGAGGAAAATTATAGACATAAATGCATCCATATTTTACAAAAAACACAAAGATAAATGCTAAATCAATCGAAGTTTTTGCGAAAATGCGCGGGCTTTTCCTTTTTTTATTCGCCCGTTTCTGGAGTAGGCTAAGATCATAAGGTCATGCAGCCACTTCTTCCGTGATTCCGCGCGTTTTATATACAAAAATAATTTCGTTTTTAATTTTCTGTATGCACCAAGGAGGTTGGTAACTGTTAAAAAAAAAACTGTATGTGGCCAGTAACAATTTACTTGAAATTTAATTAGTAGACAGTTAAAGTCTCTTTGCAGTATGACTGCTGACAAATTAAAAAAAAAACCGGGTATGTAATGGAATTTCATACATACTTCCCACCCTTGGGTCGGAAGGATTTTCATACAAACTTCCATACCTTGGGATGAAAGGATTTGAAGGGCGGGATAAAGGCGTTTCTTTCCTCTAATTGGTATAATTAGTATGTATTTTCAGAGCAGGTGTGATAAAAAATTATTTTTTATCACACCTGCTCTGAAAATTATTTTTTATCGCACTTATTTATATTTTATTTATACTTTATTATTTATACTATTCACCGGCGTAGGAAAAGTTGGGGTGATGATGAATTGGGTCTAGAGAGAAACTACCGGATAACCCCTCAAAACCGAATAGATTGGAAGAGGGAGGGGGGAAGAAATGACGAGGTAAACAATGCTATCTCTAGTATAGTGAACTGGTTTACTGTTAACAATTTATTACTTAATGAAAAGAAAACTAAATGTATTAAATTCGTGTTACCCAATGTGAACCCGGTAACTACAGACATATTTATAAAAGGACAGAGATTGGACCTTGTGCAGTCGACTGTCTTTTTGGGCATTACTTTAGACGCCAAACTACGATGGGATCCTCATATAAATAAATTGTCGAACAGACTGAGTTCGGCAGCGTTCGCAGTTAAAAAAATTAGAGCCCTTACCGACGTAGACACCGCTAGACTAGTCTACTTTAGTTACTTTCATAGTCTAATGACCTATGGTATTTTATTGTGGGGTCACGCTGCGAATGCTAATAGTATATTTATTCTGCAGAAACGGGCTGTTCGTGCAATTTATAGATTAGGGCCTAGAGTGTCACTGAGGGAAAAGTTTAAAGAAATCAATATTCTGACATTTGTGTCTCAATATATCTATGACAATCTTGTGTATGTAAAAAGAAATATAACTAATTTTCAGAAGTACAGTGATATACACAATTTTAATACTAGAAATAAAGACAAGTTGGTTGCTTATGTAAGCCGACTACATAAAATTAGTAATTCTTTTAAAGGCAATTGTATACGCTATTACAATAAGGTCCCTACTGATATTAAAAACTTACCTTTAGACAAGTTTAAAATAATAATAAAACAGAAATTGTATAAAAAAGGTTACTATAGGATATCTGATTACTTAGAGGACAGATGTCCATGGGAATAGATTGTTTGAGTAACAGGCTGTTTCGATATATAATTAGCATTCATTTTGTAATTTGACAATATTTTATTTAAAAAAGGAAACGTAAAAGATGCGACGACTGTGGAGTTTCTTCGGTGAGCTCTTCTCCACAGATTCCGCCATTGTGTTAGTGAACTCACCCAAAAAAATGTAATGACGGATCTAAGTGATGTTACAACATCCTATGGAAATAAATGATTTTTGATTTGATTTGATTTGATTTGAAAGACTCCCTTTTACACAGGCACATACATTGCTTCCTACACACTAGGATATCCTGTGTCGTGGGATCCAGAAACAGCAAAGCCACATATTCATCCAAGACCTGGCTTTTTAAACCTCGTCCAGAATTGATAGCATGAATTTACTGTCTATTCTCCTAATATGAGTTATTATGAAGTTGTAGTTTGTGAATACACCTCCACCGTATATACACTGGTCAGCAAATAAACCGAGCCACCCGCTACCTAGGAACTCTGATTCGATTTTCTCAAAAAGTATAAAACTTACAACTATCAAAGTTATACCTACAAAAAGTGCGTTTCATGGTGATTAAAATGACTACAAATTAATTCGAAAGTGCCGTCAACTCACATTGTAATCAAGCAACAAACACAATGCTAACGATTTGCTCTGTTTTCACCAGAGTTTGAAATTAGCGTTCTTTTTCTCTACAATGAGGGTAGTCGGATATTTCTTATCATTTCTTTAGTTTTTGCCCATCGTTTGCTCAGACGCGTGTGTTTTTGCTACTTTTTTCGATTAATAATGGATACAACACCTCAGGAAGCAGCTCAAGCTGTAGCATTACTTCAAGCAGGCATTGCGCAACGTGAAGTCGCTCGAAGGCTTCGAATCAGCAGATCTTCGGTGCAACGAGTTTACAGACGATCCCTAGAGACTGGAGCATTCGATCGCCGTCCAGGTACGGGCAGACCTAGGGCTACATCAGCAGCAGATGATAGTTATATCCACCTTACTGTTCTGCGAAATCGCCACCTCAACGCAATTCAAGTCCAACAAAGTCTGCGTGACGAACGCCAAGTGGTCATAAGTTCAGATACCGTCAGAAGGAGACTTGCTGAACGGAACCTGACCCCAAAATGAGCTGCAACAGGCCCAGCATTAACGGTAGCACACCGTCGAGCACGACTTGAATTTGCTCGAGAGCATGGGGATTGGACATTAGAGCAGTGGAGTAATGTACTCTTCACTGATGAGACCAGGGTGAGTCTACATGGAAGTGATCGACGTCAGAGAGTATATCGTCGCCCTGGAGAACGTTATTCTCAGTGTTGCATCGAGGAAACTGTTGCTTATGGAGGAGGATCTGTAATGGTCTGGGGCGGCATCTCGTTAACAGCACATACGGCGTTAGTTTTCATCGAACCGACGGGCCGTACACGTGGACTGACTTCTCATCGCTACATTACTGAAATCCTCGCAGACCATGTGGTACCTTACGCAGGATATATCGGACAGGATATGCAATTGATGCATGATAATGCACGGCCTCATGTTGCTCATGTGGTGACCCAGTATCTACGCGACGTCAGCATTCGTACGATGGACTGGCCAGCTCGAAGCCCGGACTTGAATCCGATAGAACACTTATGGGATGAGCTGAAACGTCGGGTTCGAGCCCGGGTACCTGCTCCAACAAGGCTTCCAGAGCTGCGAATCGCAATTGAAGAGGAGTGGAATACAATTCCTCAAGATTTTATCGTCAGGCTCGTAAGGTCGATGAATACAAGGATGCTGGCAGTTATCCGAGCAAGGGGAGGGAATACGGAATATTGATCAAAAACTTTTTTTTGATTTTATCTTTGTTTTTAGCTTTAATTTTTTTTCACTTTATCATTACTAACGATTGTCACGACTGGAAAACGACTCTTCTTTGTAAAATCCTTAATAAACACTGAAATATTGATTAAACCCAATGAGTTTCCTTTCATTTTAATCACCATGAAACGCACTTTCTGTAGGTACAACTTTGATAATTGTAGGTTTTTTAGTTTTTGAGAAAATCGAATTAGAGTGCCTAGGTAGCGGGTGGCTCGGTTTATTTGCTGTCCAGTGTATATATATATATATATATATATATATATATATATCTAGCCCCAAACTAGGATTCCCTGTATCTTGGGTACTGGACAAGGATACACATACTTATATAGATAAATATTATACTTAGATAGATAAACAACCATGACTAGGGTACAAACATCCGTTCTCGTTTCATATTTGCCCCCACCGGGACTAGAACCCAGGACCCTTGGCTTCGTAGGCAGGGTCACTGCCGACTCGGCCGTACGGGTCGACATTACTGCCTCTATGTGTCGATTGACATTTATTTTATTAAACGCCTGTCTATTGAACTTAAGAGTTGTCTCACCTACCTATAGGCCCATCCTTACAAGGCGACGTAGCCAGTTATGTTAAAGGCAGTGCCCTGCCGAATGACATGTGAAAATATTTTTTCGAACTTGTAATAAAATAAGTAATTTGAATCCGTAATTTTCTAGCTGAAAATGACAACTTGAGGCCTAACATTACGGAATTCCTTTGAGTGTTTGTTTCCTTATTTCTTGAGACGTCTAACTGAGATTGCCTTTGATATTTGACTCTATTTATAAAATTGTTTTATAGATATTGCTAGTAGCTTAGTAGATTTTAATTTTGTAATCGGCGAGCGTGATTTAAGTAGTTCTGGTTTTTTAGTATGTTGTGTGGGCTAGTTAGAGTAGTGATAATCCAAATTTGTAAATTCGAAAAACCAAGCGAAAAACTGCAAAATGTTGGGTCTTTTTTCACTTTTTTCTCTAAAAGTCATAAATTGTGCTGACAACTATCCTCCGTTAATTAAACGTGCAATAGTTGAAGCCCCATTACAGCTCTCGAAAGCTTATTGCGATCAAGCAATGGCCCTTCAAATATGGCCAATTTTCCCCAAAATTCGACAAATTTATGTGTCGCTCCCGTGAGGATCAAAATATTAGCAAATTAGCTCGTTCTATGACAAAAATCTAACGAATAAATGTAGCCAATTTTAATTAGCTTTCATTAAATCACAAAACGAAGTTAGTAAGACTTATAGTTAGCTCACAATCTCGAAATAACGAAAAGAAGGCAGAATATTGAAGAATTGAGACAAAGCCGTCTCCATAAAAACAGTTCCTGGTCTAGTGGGTTTTTGCTTGCTTCTCACGCAGGAGATGCGGGTTCGAATACTAGGGTGACAATGTACCAATGACATGAGCACATGTACATTCACGGACGTTTTATCGGTGGTGGAAAGCATCGTTAGAAAAACTTCAATCTCCGTAGCGGCGATGGGCTAGCCTCCTGTCACGCAAAATGGAGTATTTAATAACTGGCTTAACTTGGGCACAGTGGTGCCTCTGCCACCCTGTACGGGAAAAGTGAGTGTACGCTATGTAATGTTATGATGTGAGAAAAATCCCTCTGAATACCTGTTTGATAAGGATCTAAATAAAAAAATATATATACTTTATTTTAGTTGCAAGCGCCCCTGAGGGCAAATACATGTCAAAATAAATTAAAAGGCTTCAAGCTATGGGCCTTCAAAGTTGGTGTTGTTTTCCCGAAATTCGTCAAGGATTCCCCTCGAGTGTGAGTGAACTATTAGTCTCACAGTTCTATGCTTTATATGGAAGCTACCTAATTGAACAACCACTATTTTTATAATTTTGTCCTGGGACAAATGATTTTGCTAATATTTTCTTCAATCTTCATCTTCGTTAAGTGTACCAAACGATCTGCCGGATTGTGACCCAGAGATAGCCTAATGAACCTAATGAACAAGTGTGTTCTGTTTTTAGGGTTCCGTAGAGAAACAAGGAACCCTTAACAAGGAACCCTTAAAGTTCCGTCATTCTGTCTGTCCGTCTGTTTGTCACAGCAACTTTATTCCGAAACTATCAGGACTTTACAGTAACTTAGTATATACTTGTACTCTATAAACCGCATTACGATTTTTTTTAAATTTGAACATAAAGCGGGGCTGCCCCATGGAAGGAACTGAAACAAAAAAAAATAATTTCCATTAAACCTGTATGTGTAGGGTGTCTTTGGATAGGTCTTTAAAAACCGGGCAAGTTTGAATCGAACTTGAGCATCAAGGGTTCCGTACCAACGTACATTGATAAGGATGGTGTGGAGTGAATAGTTTGGATTTTAAATAGCAAAATGTTGTTTACAAAGTTATGGATGCGGTTTCTTTCACACTCCATGTACGTAACCACATACAAATGTGGAATTGAAAGAATTGGGGAGCCCCATTAAATATTTATTTTATTCCGTTTTTTAGTATATGTTGCGGCAACAGAAATACATCATCTATGAACATCTGTCTAACTATCACGGTTCATGAGATACAGCCTGGTGACAGACGGATAGACAGACGGACAACGGAATCATAGTAATAGGGTCCCGTTTTACCCTTTGGCTACGGAACCCTAAAATTGACGTTGAAGTCCCTGAAACCATTTTTCCATATGTTACTTTCCATTCTTACTAAACACTTTCAACGAAAAATGCCTTGAACAAAATAAAATAAGCAGTTTTTAAGATATAAAAGATTGAAAAACAAAGTAATTATTTGCTGGTGAAGATTGATAGTGATATTTGGCTAGGTGTATCAGGTGAATGTGAAATGAGGACCTTCCTAATTTAATTTCGTCGGCCTAATTCTATATTTATTACGGAACCCTAAATATGCAAAGCCCGACACGCACTTGGCCAGTTTTTATTTTTATGTTACATCCACTTTTGATTTCAGTTAGTTTACAATGCATAATAAATATCCAAGTCACTATTTACCCAGTCAAACGTCCCATATCCATTATTGCATCTAGGGTTCAACGTGCACTTTGTTCACTCCCCGGCCAGGATTGAAACCCACATCTATAATAGATCACCGTCGCTCTTATTCTAACCGTCAGCTTCAACGTCACCACAAAACCACTTCTATTCAATCCGCCCCCAGATAGAGCAATCGATAGTCAATAAGGGTAATATAATAGGTGCTCGGAATGGCTGCATTTCGGTGACGCGTGCTGCGTTCATACCGCGAGCTCATCATCAGCGACCATTATTGCGGAACTATCGAGTTCTCGTTATTGTTCGATATATGAGATTCACGTGGCGTCGTTCGTTTCGCTTCAGCTCTTTTGGGCCACCAGGCAATTATTAGGCATATGAGATGATAGTTTGCGTTAAACTTCAAACTTCACATACATTGTTACGAACAGAGTACACCCTAGCACGTGCTACCTTCAATACGAGCGTCAAGCTCTAGTTTGTGCCGTATTGTTAAGATCTAGTGAAATTGTCTAATATAGTTACAAGTGTGAAAGTACAGAGCGTGAAGTGGGAATTAGATAGGCTCTGATCTGTACCCTATCTAGGATCGTAGCACCAGCTCGCTGACCATATAAAAGGCCACGCCACGCTGATGTCACAGCCATCGTGAACGACAATAGGCGACAACTCAACGAGTATTGCCTGGTGAGTCCGTTCCGATTCAGTGTACTAACGCATGCAACCAATATTTATCTCCACGGGCTAATCTACTAGAAGAAACCCGGAGTTTACGTCTCACCCAATAAATAACAGTGCTTTTTAACAACTCGCCATTATTCTACTAGGGTATTAGCCGATCCATTGGGATCATTCCCCAGCAATAACCTTATCAATAAATTGCTTTCACTGGACACACAAACGATTACGTGATTGGACATAGAATCTTTATTAATTGGGGTATTTTTAGGTGACTCAAACCCACAAAATTAAGCTCTCTCAACAGCAACAACCTGGAAAACAGACATCTCATTTCATCACAGGTAGAACACACATACGTGGTGTTTAGTACATCATCATAAAATCTAATTCAATAAAAACTAAAGTTACGCAACAAGTCGTAGCGTCATCCCACGCCAAGAGGCAGGCCCTTTGAATACGGACCATACAATATCGAAAAAACTGGACAAAGACAGTTAAACAAAGAAAAGAAATTACAACTACAAAAATTCCATTCCTCCAACTAGTTGCAAAACGGCGACGCAAATACGTAATTTTTTCATTTTTTTTTTGCTAACAAGCCTGTTTCAGTACAACGAGCTAAGGAAAAACCAATTCTCACGCGCAAAAACCATAAGGCCTTGGTGCAGGGACTGAACCTCGAACCGAACCATGGACCTAACTAATATAAAAATATATACTAACTTTACCGAGCGTCTCTATATATATGAAGAATCACAAGTAAAACAAAACATTAATATGTTTACAACTGTTAAACAACAGATTCCAAGGAATACGAGAAATCCTATACTAGAACATATACGCAATAGTGAAATGAATTGAAGTTGGTGACATCAGAGCAGTGAGCGTGGGTGTCCTATTTATTATCTGCTTAGCGCCTTTCTTTGCATTTTAGAGTAGGCGGCCGAAAACCAGCAGCACGAAGGCACCCAGCACACACGCACATAGTATTAAGGGCTGCCGTCAGCGATACCCCTCAACTCAACTTAGCTGAGTAACAACCTGGTGAGATCGCTCCGATTAAGATAGCCCTAACTCAGATCAAGCGGCAAAACTAACTCTATCTGTCAGTTAACCCCCTTCGTTGCAGAATATCATTTCGTAACCAGATACCATGCTCGCTTCAAATTACTACGCCAACTCTTAACTATTCCACAATCATAGTCCCGTACCAGTACGTAGGAGATAGGTATATGTAAGTACAAAAACAGGCAGGAACCTAGCCAATCACAATAAAACAAAACTATTTTCCACCATCCGGTCCGACCAACCCATCTGGGCATGTTAAACAATAATGCAAGCCCATCTAATTCATTCTGAGAAATAGCGAGAAAAAGCCAACACTTGCACATCATAAAAGGATCATTTCATCATCTTACAGAAAACAGGCAATTGATAAAAGAATTCCGCTGATGAGTAATTACAAAAAATCGCAGACGCTTTGTCCTAAGTGGCTCTCTGTACCGCATATTCTATAGCTTTCAGACCCAGCCACCAATTGTCTTCGCAAATACCGAGGATAAGGGCCCAAAAACACGCACAACCTCTGGCAATCGCAGTCCATACGATTGACAACTTATAGGTAGTTCAAATAACTGAATCTAGCTACTAAGTTATTTCATTATTTTTTTCGATATACTTTATTGCAAAAAACAGCGAATACAAAACAAAGGCGTGTTGATCTCTTACAAGAGATTTCTTCCAGCAAACCTAGAATGGAGAGAAAAAAAAGAAACTACAGGTAGAACTATGTGCACAACAATAAATAACATATTTATAGAAATTATTAACTAATACCCCAAGAATATAATTTAATGGAAGCCTTACTAATGCCGAGAGATAGTAACTGCCTATTCCACCCAATTGCTGACCAAATTAATCACCTATGTCAATTAAAACTCGACCACACTCACATTCATAGGGACCTGGTTAAAAATGTGGATGAAAACTGTGATGAACAGAACATAAAGCTACTACATTAAAAATCTGCGCAATAACGACAAATGGGCTGAAGAGGAGATTATAATAGCAGCCGCCGAAAACTTTCTAGTTAATGGAACAATCCAACAGCAAAATACACCATTGCTCACATACAGACCCAAGAATCAAGTGGATGCAGAGGGATCTATCAACCTCAACTTCACAAGAAACTGCTAGGGCAAGCTTGCTGGAATCACAAAATTTCACACGGACCTAACAACCGATATCCAAACTGATAACACTACACCTTCTCCGATGAAAATGCAACACCCATGACGTTCTTAGGGTCAACCACAACATTAATAGCAGACATCCCAGATAATACCGAATATACGATGTTCAGGCTTCTCAGCACCTAATGACCTCGTAGGGGCCCATGAGCTACGAGGTAGCGTGACGATCAGGTGCCAAGAAGTGCTGAACGTCGGCGATTCACCGAGCTGAAGTTATGTGGGGTAGATCTAACCTGGTCTGTGCTTCGGTCCCGTCAACCTCCTGTCTCTCTGCAAGGCCCGGGTGCACCCTAGGCTCTTCTTGGTAGACAGGTTCTTCAGCCAACCAGGTATGACTGGCAGGCCAGCTTCAATGAGCACAGTGTTCCAACACAGGTTATGTTCTACGTGGTAAATACAAATCGGGCACGAAAATCCGAACTTTATCTGGTTCGAGAGACAACGGCACACTCAGCTATATTAACAATCCTGAGGGAATCCCGAATACATTCCAGTTACCCTGCGATTTAATTTCAACCCCTAACCAAAACGCGTTTACATTGCGAGGGCTTTCGTCTGTCAGTTGTCAAAACTGCCAGATTGACAGCTAACGTCAAATTAAAAATGACCGTTCAGAAACCATCGATCGAATATCGATTTGGAATCGAACAATCACCCGCCCGGACAAGCACCCACCTGTCCCCTAATCTACGGGCAGCCGAGACAACGTTGCTACCGCTCGTTTTAGAACCGAGCCTCCTACTAGAACCTCTGCAGACCGGGGGGTCCCGTCCTTGCCAGGGAACAAGTTAACAATGCGCCCCCTGCGCCAACGTAGTGGCGGTAGGTTAGCATCCTTAGCCAGAACGAGGTCACCAACACTAGGGGGGCTAGTTTTGTCAGTCCACTTAAGGCGCTGTTGTAAGATATGCAGATACTCGAGCGACCAACGCTTCCAGAAATTCTGAGTAAACTGCTGCAACATCTGATACCTTGACAACCGATACAATTTCACTCCCTCGAAGGGGTGCTCGGGCAACGCGTTAAGTGGCTGTCCTATCAAGAAATGGCCTGGGGTCAGAGCCTCCAGGTCATTTGGATCCGAGCTGAGCGGACACAACGGTCGCGAATTGAGAACGGCCTCGATCTTACAAAACAATGTCGCGAGCTCCTCAAAAGTCAGCGCGGTCTGACCTACTATACGCCCTAAGTGCGTCTTAGCTGACTTAAGTACGGCCTCCAAAATCCCACCCCAGTGGGGGCAAATCGGTGGGCTGAAGGTCCACTGTATACCCCGACGGGAGAGGGCCGTTCCAATATCCACTTTATTTACATTCAAAAAGTTGACTATCTCTCGTAAGTATCGTTCCGCACCTATGTAGTTAGTGCCGTTATCAGAGCGAATCAAAGTTGGAAGTCCCCTTCGAGAAACAAACCTATCCAAATAAGCAATGAAAGCCTCTGTCGAGAGATCAGCAACGAGCTCGAGATGTACCGCCTTGGTGGATAAACAAACAAACACACATAGGTACGCCTTGTATTGCTTAGCGGTACGCAATCGTGAACTCTTCACCATAAACGGTCCTGCAAAATCCGTACCAACACCTGAAAACGGTCTGACCTTATTCACACGATCAGGGGGCAAGTCCCCCATGAGAGGTTGCATCGTGGCAGCCTTAAGTCGATAACAAGGCATGCACCGAAACACGATGTTCCGTATGGCACGGCGGGCAGATAAGATCCAAAACTCCCGCTGGAGCGTGGCCAACAACGCGTTACAGCCGGCATGCGCGTTTTTAATATGACGATCAGTCACCAGCAATTCAACTAACTGTCCCCCCTTGGGGAGCAGAAGTGGGTGACGAGCCGAATACGACAGATTCGCATTGCGCAATCTTCCTCCTACCCGAAGTAACCCGGTCGAATCAACAAAGGGGTTGAGACGCGCGACGGCTCCCTTCAATTTCGAACGTCCACTTCGTATAATCTCCAATTCTGCCCCAAACTTCGAGGACTGTACCAACCGGACCAAATTCAACAGCGACTCTTTTCGCTCTGCCGGCGTCAGAATAGGGTTCAGCGTTCGCTGATCGCGAGGAGTACGACAATTTCGAGCGAATCTCCTAATCCAAGTGGACACGTTTATCAACTTGTCAAGTGAGCTATACCGGTCCAGCAGAAACCCGGCGTCAGGGTCCTCAGCCTTCTGGGTAACATGCACGGCCGCTCTGGGGCCATGATCCGAAGATACTACTACATGGCTGTGGGGCCAGTCCGATTCTCTCTTGGCAAGCCAGGGTGGTCCCCACCACAAATGGTGTCTAACGAGTTCAGGAGCCCGACATCCCCTGGATGCACAATCAGACGGGTTCAATTCTCCTGGTACATGTCTCCAGGTCAGTGGGACCTCAGACGATACAATCTGGGAGACACGGTTCGCAACAAAAACCTCTAAGTTATGGACCGAAGCCTTCAGCCAGCACAAAACAATCTGGCTGTCCGTCCAAGCTTACACCGTATCCTCCAAAACCACTGACCCACGTAACACTGTTAGAGTGTGATTCAAAAGTTTGGTCAAAAGAGCAGCCCCGGACAGTTCCAGTTTTGGAATCGTCATCCTTGTCCGAATAGGCGCTACCTTGCTTTTTGCCAAAACCAAACGCACGTCGACCTCCCCGGTGGAGGTGACGGTTCGCAAATAAAGCGCTGCCGCAAACCCTCGTTCAGAGGCATCACAAAACCCGTGAAGGATTGCCCTGTAATCCCCAGCTGGGACCAATTTCCTCGGCAGCGATACATTATTTATGTCAGATAGCGAGGTGAACATTCGCGTCCAAACAGTCAACAAATCACCTGAGAGGTGGGTGTCCCAGGTCAACTGAGCCGCCCATAGCCTTTGCATAAAACATTTGAGAGCAAAGGTGACTGGAGAAATCCATCCATTCGGGTCGAACGTTCTCGCAATCGTTGACAGTACTGACCGCTTCGTCCAGGCCTTCGGTGTTTCTAAAACCACCCGATAGGTAAACTCATCATGGACGGGCCGGTACTGAATTCCAAGCACTGACAACATGTTAGGGTTGTCAGGATTCTCAAAAACGTGCGGGTCTTGTTGAAACTCATCTGGGAGACCAGCCATCAACTCAGGGGAGTTGGACATCCACTTGCGTAGTTCATAGCCGCCTCGTTCCAGCAATTGAATGAGCTCGTCACGTCGGTCCAGAGCTTCCTCTACACTGGCTGCCCCTGTGCAGACGTCATCGACGTACAAATCTTGCTCCAGGATAGCGGCGGCTCTAGGATAGCTCACACGGTCACGCGACGCCAACTCCCGCAGGGTACGCATCGCCAAATACGGGCTAGACCGTAACCCATACGTGTTCGTGTTTAACTCATAGACTTTGACTGGCTCGGCCGTGGTCTCACGCCAAAGTATCAACTGATACCTTCTGTCAGCCAGATGAATTACCGTTTGCCTAAACATCATCCGAATGTCTGCGACAAATACAATCTGGTGTCTCCGAAAGCTCGTGAGAATATCCGAAATATCACGACTCAACTTGGGTCCCGAATGTAGACACTGATTCAGGGACATCCCGTTCGAGGTAGGTGCTGACCCATCAAAAACAACTCGAATCTTGCCGGTAGGGGTTCGCAGGACGGCATGGTGTGGAACAATAAACTCCCAAGCACTTTGACAGATCTATCAATTAATAAGTTCAAGAAATACATCAAGCAAAGGCTTATTTCTAAAGCTTACTACAGTATTAAAGAGTACATAGACGATAAAAATGCTTGGGACTGAATTGTTCTAATTAATTGTGAGCATCCTCACTGCCAGAGTTTCTTTTACTGGACACTTGGAGGCCTTTTACACCTCCAAAGATTAATTTAATTATACAACTCTTGACTGTGGGGACCATTTACATCTCCTATTATCATTGTATTATTGACTAAAGAGACTATACATCTCTGTTATTTATATTTTAATTATTTTATTATGACATTTGAGACTCTTTACATCTCTCAGAAACAATAATTAAGTACTTTTTTATTCTGATAATATGATAATAATACCAAATGTTCTGTAAAAAATGAAATGAAATGACATGTGAAAGTGCCCTTGTGGCCTATTTACAGAATAAACGTTTTGAGTTTGAGTTTTGAGTTTATTCTGGTAAAACAACTCAATTTCAATTTCAATTCGTTTATTGCGATAAATTACAGTATAATTTTAGGTCTTAAGAAATGATTAAACATAAAAGTACGTGTAATTTTACCGGGAGCGGCATGGCAATATTATAATAATCATTAATTATTTATAATAATTACATTATCTTATTATTATGGAGTATACAATTTAATTAAATTATAATTATATTATATTGTATTTATGTATTATTATCTGATATAAAATTAAGCCAATTATAATGCTATTAAAATCTTTTTACTATTTTCAAAATATTCATTTAAATTATATGGGCACATTACTAATAAATACTGCTTTAAAGACTTTAGGAACCGATTACCAGAGAGATCCTTGATTTCTGTTGGTAGTTTGTTATAAATACTAATAGCCATATGACTAGTACTTTTACTGTAGGACGTAGTTCTGCAAGGCTTAGATTTAAGATTTAGCCTAAAATAGTCTCTTAACCTACTACTTTTCCATTCATCACTGATTGGGAATTTGTCTGGATGGCGCCTCACTAATTTGCACAATTCTATTATGTAAAGGGCTGTAATTGAGTGAATTTTCAATTTTAAAAATAAGTCACGGCAGGAAACTCTATTCGATTTTATTCCAGACAAAATACGGATGCATCTTTTTTGCAAAATGAATATTTTTTTTACATCTACACTGCCTCCCCACAGAATCAAGCCGTACAGAATTCTTGAGTGAAAGAAAGCGTAGTATGCCTGCAGTGATGCGCGGGCAGTAGTAATCTTTGACAAGCATCTCAACGCGTAACAAAAGCTGCTCAGTTTTCCTTCCAGGGCTTCAATGTGTTTTTTCCAGTTCATGTATTCATCCGCGATAACACCTAAAAACCTAGCATGGTTCACCAGCGCAATCTCTGTATTTTCTACCGCAATATCTAATACCAATTGTGGAGTGTTGTAATTACGGAAGTGAATGAGTTTACTTTTACTCGCGTTTGTTCTTAAGTCCAAACCTTGCAACCACTTAGCGATATTAGTGACAGTTTGAGATATTTCTTTGGACAAATGTGTGTTATCTTTCCTTTCAAATTTAAAAAATACGGAAACGTCGTCTGCAAACATCGTAATTTTGTTTTCTATTATTTCAGGTAAGTGGTTAATGTATAGGATAAATAGTAAAGGGCCTAGGACACTGCCTTGAGGTACCCCACGAGTAGTTTCTATCCTCAAAGATTCCATGTGTGATATGGTTTTAGTCTTGTCGTCAAATTTACGAAGCAGTACACTTTGATTTCGCTGATTCAGGTACGATTTCAGCCAATCTAAACAATTTCCTCTGATACCATACCTCTCCAGAATGTTTGCTAAGATTTGGTGATTAACGGAGTCGAATGCTTTAGACAAATCTAATAGAACAGTCATGACATTTGATTTTATATTTAATGACTCTGCAACGAAGTCCATCATATCAAAAACAGCATCCGACGTCGATCTTCCCTTTTGAAAACCAAATTGATTCTTAGATAGTATTTTATATCGCGCCAAAAAACCTGCCAAACGGTCAGAAAAATATTTTTCAAAGATCTTTGATAAGGTTGGCAATAATGCTATCGGTCGATAATTACAAACATCGAGTGTACTATCACCTTTATGAAGCGGTATGACTTGCGCTCTTTTAAGTCTTGTTGGAAAAGTTCCAGTATTGATTGACAGGTTTATGAGATGAACAAGCATGTCAGCAATAACCTCGATAACATTTTTAATTATAAATATTGGCAAACCGTCATAACCACATGCTTTTTTATTGTTTAAATTTGAGACTAATTTCAGGAGTTCATTTTTTGTTAAAGGAGTGACAAACATTGAGTTTTCTATGTAAGCAGGAAGCTCAATATTTTCGAATCTACTGTTTCCCATGTTTGAATTATTTCCAATTGAGAAAAAGGTGTTAAATAAATCGGGAGCATCCAATTCATTTTCAATTGTTTCTACGCCATCTGTTAGCCCTTTGTAACTCTCAAATTTCGATTTTTTTTGTCCTTTAACAGTTTTATTAACTAAATTCCAAATTGATTTTATCTGATTATTTGAATTTAGAATAAGATACTCATTATCCTTCTTTTTTGCATAGGATATAACTTTATGCAAAATTGAACAATAGTTCCTGTAATGATTAGACAGTGCAGCTTTATCCTTAGACTGTTTTAGTTGAATGAAAAGTTCTCGTTTGGTTTCACAGGACTTTCGAATACCTGGTGTTATCCATTTTGGTGTAAAACATTTATTTTCCATTCTCACCCTTTTCAGCGGACAGAACCTATCGATAGCGCTTAGAAATATGTCGTGAAATGTATTAAAAGAGGCATCCACATCGGGATTTCTGTAAATCGGGTCCCAGTTAACGGACTCTAAGAAATTTTTCAACTCATCTATGTTAGTTTTACTGAAATCTCTTACTTGTTTAAAAGTAGCACCAGAATTTGATTTAATTTTGATTTCCAATGTGGCATGTTGAAGACAATGATCTGAAATACCTAGCTCGACCACTTTAACATTTCGTAGCTCCACGTTTGAAATCATATTGTCGATGCAAGTACTGCTGTGATCGGTAATACGCGTGGGTTCCTTTACAAATGCTTCGGCACCGAAAGAGTTTAGAAGACACAAAAAATCCCTGGCTTCCAAGCCATCAACTAGCAAATTTACATTGAAGTCCCCGCATAACAAGAACTTTCTGTCAACTTTGCTTAATATATGACTTAAGATGTTTTCCAGGTTGTCGATAAAGTTATCATTTCTCAAGGTCTTTGGTCTATATGCACAGACTATATAGAAGTTGTACAAGTTTATGCCGCATACTTCTAAAACATTGGAAATTGACAATTTTTTTATGGAGGGAAGCTCGTCAAATTTCAAGCTGTTATGAACATAGATACATACACCTCCTCTACTTTTTCTGTTTTCTCTACAAAAAGATGAAGCCAGTACAAAGTCCTTAAGTGACATTCTATTTAGATCGCAATTTACCCTATGGTGTTCAGTAATGCATAACACTTTTACACTACGCCCCTTTTCAGAGCAAAGCCACGCCTCAAGTAGTTCCTGCTTCCTATCATTAAGGCTTTGAATGTTTATGTGAGCTACTGTTATTTCGGAGTTCAAACATTTACGCTTCACGAAAAAAACGCTTCCTTTTCGTATCACTGATATCAGATATATTTTTTGTAAAGTAATAAGGAATAGTTCCTTTTTTTGGTTTTTTACAAATGTTTTGCTGTATTTTTTGTCTATTTTTAGATTCTTGCTTGTAAAAATAGTACGGGATTGTACCTATTTTGAAAGTGCCGGGTGTATGCTGAGCTGCTCTGATTTTAACAATTTTACCAAAATTTGTTATAAATTTGTGTTCGTAATGCAGGTAGTCAATCTCTATTTTCAATTTGTCAGCTAGATCTAATTCATTTTTTAATACTACGAAGTGATTCGTCTGGAACTTGTAAACCACTGCAGTTTTTGTTATGTTACAATTATTTTTATTTACGTGTTGACTGTGTGGGGATTCACATAGAAATGTAATATTTTGGATATTCTTTTTTCGCAAAACGTCCTCTACATCGAATTTTAAAATTGATGATGTGGCGCTAGAACCTACGATAAGGATTAAGATGTCATCATTATTGATTCTCATGATCAGTTCCTTAAAGTCTTTGAGAATTTCTGAACACGAGGCATGTGGTTTGACCAAAGCGGAGACTTTGTAGGCCTTGTTCCAGAGACTGTTTTTTGAATTCCATAAATGTTGAGCAATTCCTCGCGCACCTTGATCCCCCAAAATATGAATGAAGGCCTTGCTTGTCATAGTCGCTGAAGTTTTTGTTATATTTTCTTTGGGTGACTTGCAGTTTTGGTTTGGTGGAGGTTCATTGCCGTCCTTTATCGCCGCTTTGACCCTGTTGCTGTCATCATGTGGAACCATTATTTTATTTTCGGTTTTATTTTCGATCTCGTGGCAGCTGGGAGTTTCAGGTTTTTCAATAACATTACTTTTAGAATTTATGCGAGACGTATTTGACCAACCAACCTTCTGCTGTTTTGGCGTTGAAGTAGTGACACTAGAACTCAGTTTCAACAAGAGAGTGATTTTTTTATTAAGTTCTTGAATCTCCAGTTTTAATTTAGTATTCTCTTCGTTCAGGTTTATAATCTCTTCATGTGCACTGTTTAAGTCTATATTTAAGGCAGAGACCTGATCCTTCAAATTTTCTACTAAGGAATCATTTACGTTCGTTACGTTCGGTAGGCTTCTCGCAGTTGTATCGAGAAGACTCGAGCTCTTATCTAAGTTGTACATGAAAAGATCGTCCGTCGAATGGTTTCTTGGCATTGGGCTTGGCTTATCCTCACAAATATGGCCCGTTGTAGTAGGTAGGGTTTTTGTCGGTGTTTGGCCGACGACGATGATCGAGGAAGTTTTCTCATCACTATGTGCTACATCTTTTACTTGGGTGTTCCTTTTCAAATTCTTTCCGCGAGTTACGGTAATATTTGAGCATGATTCACATTTCCACTGATTTTTTCTCGGATATAATTCTGAGTATGTGGCAGAAGGCATGTTTAAGCATTGGTAATGGAAATGCTTTCTGCACGTAGCACATTTAAGCAGATCACTAAGTGATATTATTTTTCGGCACACTTGGCAATTCATTCTCCGAGATTTTCACCAAAAAAAAAAAAAAAAAAAAAAAATAAAAAAAAAATAAATAAAAAAGAAGTTTTGTTTTTCTGTGTTTTCGAACCGAGGTACCAACTTCAATGTTCTCAACGGCCAGCGCTCTTAACCAATGAGCCAATGTATCGAGCAATGATGTATGCGAAAATACTTAACTGTTTGCTCGCAAAAGCATTATACAAGTAGATGAAGGTGAGCAACAATAATTCTCGGAATTGGACTTTGCACTTTCTTTGTGTCACTTCACAATCACCACCGTTTTAACGGTACACTCTGAAATGTTTTCCTTAATTGTTAACAATTTTATGGACTTTATGAGAAATCAATTAGTACGTCTTGTTGGTGACTTCAAACACTTTAATTTGATGTAATATTTACGACTTCATAAGCACTTTTTGAATATTTAAATTATTAATTTGTGTGGAACAGAACGAGTGCGACTCGACTCGACTCGACTCGAACGACAACTCGCACTCTTCTTCGTCTGCGTCGACTCGACGAACGGTGGGAGGTTCCTCTATCTCCCAGAAACGTTGGATAGCGTCTGACAACGCTGAGCCAATAAGTATGCCATCTGACTCGGCAGGCCTAACCATTGGCAATGCCGGACCCATGATCACGTGACCAAACTTAGCATCCACAGCAATCAACCCGTCCGGCTGAAGAACTCGCCGATCCGACAACAGAAATCTACCCAGAACGTCTGCTCCCAGTAGCAGGTCGACCGGGGCTGGAGTGTCAAAATCGGGATCCGCCAACTTGAGTCCTGATGTCAGGAATCGAACGGCCGGATTCAACTTCACCAAGGGGTGTCTGCCCATGACATGCGTCATTACTAAAGCTTGCACGGATGTTTTTGTCAAAATGTCATAACGTGGAGAGAACGTGATCACCGATTGACCAACTACATTCGTAACCGTAACATTCCCCACGCCCCGTATTGATTTATTATACCTATTTACCTTGAGGCCCAACCATTTTGCTAAATCATTCGATACAATGCAGCCTTGAGCTCCAGAATCTAATAGGGCGCGAACGTATGTTGGGTTGCCTGCCAAATCCCAAACAAGCACAGAGGCGATCGGTAACACCACCGTCTCCGGTTGTGGGGCAACAAATGGTTGGGCCGCAAATTCCTAGCGAGGGCCCCCGGGGCCCCACTCTGCCTGTAACCGATCAGGTATGCAGCTATACGCCAGAGGGTCCCATTGTACAAATGGCCCACGCGCCGGTTCCATTGCCACCCTACGATTCCCCGTAAAGGGGGGTGGGCGTGAATTCAACCGTGGCCGCTCCATGAGCGGGGGGGACATCACATGTGACCGACGAGGACGAGGCGACGAGCGGGGCGACAACTGAGGCGGCGTCCGAATCGCACCCGCATAGCTCGAAGGTGTCCCATGCCACCCGCCCGTTACGGCCTGCTCAACACACCCAATGTCCCGGTGAGTCGGATGCTGAGTCGCAACCGAAAACTCAGGGCCCCCCATGTAATGATCCTGAGTGCGGCCCTGCACCCTAGTACTGCCCTGTGCACGTGGGGACGTTGGCCCCTGAGTTGCGCTCCGAGTCGCAAACGAATTCTCAGGGCCCCATGCCGTGTCACCCTGGGTACGGCCCTGTGGTGGCTGTTGGCCGGACCGGTTCATGCACAACAGATTGACAGCTAACGTCAAATTAAAAATGACCGTTCAGAAACCATCGATCGAATATCGATTTGGAATCGAACATACGACGATATGAAACAGCCACATATTTAATTCAAAAGTCTATGCTACTTGGAACGTTAGAGGATGCATTGAAATACCTAAAAGACTGAACTCATTGATGCTGAATTGACTAACAGAAACATACACATAGCCTGTATACAGGAAACAAACATGACATCGGGGACATACGAGTCAAATAATTGTATCGGTTATCTATCATGCACAACCAGCATCGCACACTGTGGTTTAGTTATACTTATTAGAAAGGACGTGAACCTATAGGTCCACAATATTATTCGCGACGCGGAAACCATGGCAGCCACAATAAAATCGGCCACTAATACACTATATAGATCTGCTACTACTAGATCATTCAAAAGAAACCAAGCAAAGCAGAAACATAAATTAAGGTGACTTTAACGCCCAAATCGGACTAGACGATACAAAGGAATCCAGGATAGAGGGAATTCTAGGAACAAAATTCCTCCACAAATCATCGAATATCATCGGAGAAATGCTCATGAATATAATAATAATATAATAAGCGTTTATTTCAGGTAAAGTACCCATAGTAAAATAATAAGCAGTACAATACACAGTCATAATTAAAAATTCAGATAAGAGTCATAGTATTAAAATTAAAGTTAAAAGTAAATTTATGGCATTTCAAATTGCACTTCTAATTATTTTATCTGCACACGTATCATAAACCCTCTTTACTGCGTTCAAAAACCGCACGTTACGATCACCATTATGTTAAACTACTTGGTAAAAACTCGTTTCGTATCTGGAAAACTACACATTATGGTCATTATGTGTAGTTTTTCTACATAAAATGACATTCAAATTTCGAACGCCGACGCCCACCCGCGTGCCGTCCCTAGTTTGTCTGTGAAGTTGGTACTGACATTCAAATTTCGAACGCTGACGCCCGTCTGCGTGAATTTGGTACTAAAGAACAAGCTAAACAACTGCAGAGCACAATGCCGGTCAAACATGCGGTTCCTGAACACATCAAAGAGAGCTTATGATATGTGTGTAGATAAACTAGTGTATGTAACTGTACATAATTAGGTATTAAAACTCTCGAGTGATACTATTGTGAAACTCGCCTTCGGCTCGTTTCATAAACCCACTCTCGAGTTTTAATGCCCTCCATTATGCAGCAGTCACATAAACTTCTAATATATATAAATATTAAAACTTAAAACTTAAAAAAGCCTATTTTCGGTTGGCACTCATGTGCACAGAGACCAGTGGTTGTGTAGTGGACTGCAGATATCATAACATACAGCAAGCAATATTGCATTTCCAATGCTTCTCAGTCTCTCCCACGCGGAAGCTATTCTGGAACTCAGGACGGCGAAGAAATCGGGGACTCTCGCTTCCACGAACATGCTTGACGCAATGCAGAATCGCGGCCGTCTGAGGAGAATGCGGAATGCATCGCTGTATTGAATCCTTAGGGTATTATACGCTTTTCTCGTGTAGTTTCACACCTCTCCTCTACTACACCCGTCCTCTACTCTCCCTAAAATCATCATCTCCGTTTTGAGGACATTATACCTTTTCCGGACCTCTTCAATCTCTACGTAAATGAGCTGTCATGTTAGGGGTGTTTGTGTCAACAGCCTCAGCTATGTGGACGATATGGTGCTCCTCAGCCCCTCTATCGAGGGTTTAAGAAAACTGCTGTCAATGTGTGAGCATTATGCGGATGAGCATGGACTGAAGTATAATGTCTTAAAAGCGGAGATGATGATCGTCATAAATGTAATCCTTTATGTTTCTCTTCCCCTTGTCCTGTGCTTTTCTGGATATCACAGTCCGAGAAACTTGAGGCACATATTTGCACAATGCTTAGCTCGTCCAGTGAGCTATACTTGTTCTACATAAAGGTCAACAATTCGTTAATAATGAGGTTCCTAGGCATTATAAGGATTACTACTCATAATCGTTGGTCCAAAATTACATCGCGTCGCGTTATCAATAAATTATAAGACGCGTACGCAGCGTCTGACCGAGATGACGGCGGACCGCAGACTGATATTTGTTCCCGCAAAAACCTTAAAATTAGAAACCACCTGGGGTGACCTGGGCTCGCAAGACATATCGATCAACATGGTCTAACGGGAAAACAAAAACACAACTAGACCATTTAGTTGTCTCGAATAATGCGTCACACCCTTTTAATTTTATCAAAGGACAATGGAGCTACCTGCATATCTCCAACCACAAGATAATCTGGGGTGAAATAGACCAACTAAACTTGCTTCCAAGAACTGGCGACACACACATAAAACCAACAAAGAGTAAGGTCAAACTAAGGACAAAAACGATAATAGCTTTAAATTTTAACTATAAACGATATTCGTATACCGCCCTAGCACGTGATGAAATGAATGACACGAAAGTTAAATACCATAACGGTATTGTGTAAGAACTTAGGGCGAACAAGTTCATCTGTAAAGACAATGACGATGAATAGACGCCCGACGTCCCGTGGGAATCTATTACAGGGGTTATGAAAACAGTAGCCCAAAAACACTTTCAGTAAAACCCGTTGGATCGTGCGAACAAATCGCGCTGGCAAATTTACAGAAACCCTGACACCAATGACTATCGCCGTATAATAACAAACGAGATAACAAAATATCTCGTAAACGACCAAGCAGGATTTTGATGACAACATCTTCACACTACGCAGAATACTAGATCAAGAACGGCGCGCGGGTAACAGAAGATATGTACTGGCACTGGATATTGCTAAAGCATTCGATATTATAGACCTAAACATGCTCAAAGATATTCTTCTTTCAAGGGCCAATAAGACTTTAAGCAATAGGATAACAAAAGGCTGCGAGGACCTGCATCACATGATTCAAACAAAGGAAAAGGAGTAAAACAAGGATATCCACTGTCACCAAAACTTTTTACAATATTAATTGATGATGTCCTCAAAACACTGGAACCAGAAATCCCCAACTAAAACTGGACCAAGATGAAGAAATAGTCTTACCGCTTATTCTCTCCATCATCATTTGTCAAGATTTAAAATACCTTGACCAAATTGCCACGTATTTGAAAATCAGTGCGCAAACGCACACAAGCACTTTTAAACTTCAAACATTAGTCGGAAACATTTGAATAAAATTGTTGAAACACTTCTAAGCTTACATAGTAGGATGAAATGAAAATTTATTTTATGCAATTTTCCATGCGCCTTTAATCTGACGGAACAACCACATAAATCTGTACCAAGAGTGAATATTCATTTATTTAATTTAACGTTTCATCACAGCGATGCTATTTTATAGTTCAACATGAATAATTTTATTCACAACTTTACTCTGACTCAGAATACTTTGTACCTGTATAATAAATATAGAAAATTAGTAGCTACATTGTTAGAATATAATATATGCGCCGCAGATATAGTTGGTTTAACCAAGTTCAACTTGACATGAGCTGTTTTGATTGAACAGAATAATTGGAAACCTGCTTATATACTGACTTATTGTATATTTAAAATTTCATCATGTCCCCAGGCCATTGTCAAAACTTGTAGATTAATAAACTTAAAAAATACTGAAGACCTGTGGGGACTATCAGTCAAAGTCATTGGTTCAGTCATTCTAGTTATAGCCCCATATTTAGCTTATAAATTCAATAAATGGGTTTGATGATGGATCTTTCCCAGAGTTATTGAAACACAGTAAACTAATACCTCTGTTCAAGTCGGGAGACAAGGGTGATTCTTCAAATTTCAGACCAATGTCTATTCTTCCAGCAATAAGTAAAATATTTGAAAAGATTATATAGATTTATTAGTTGGTAGATTTAGTTGGCTAATATTTAACCGCACATCAAAAATACTGATTTGCGCAGCAAAAAAGGATCAACAAAAACACGTTTTTGTTTTAAATATGTTATGTGTACTTATGAATATTACAATGTTCAAGATTACTTAAGTGACGGGACTCTTTTGTAACTCTTCACCATAGTAATTGCCCCATTGGTGTTCTATATCGCCCCTCTCTTCGCATTTACTACTTCGACACATCAGTATCCCTCCTCAATGAAGTCTCACCTCTTAATATCGATACCGATTATTCTCGGTGATTTCAACACCTGTCTCCTAAAAAAAAACCCGTTTTACCAAACTCAACTCCATAGTTGACTCTTTCAATCTCCATATTCTGCCTCTTGATGTCACACATTTCCAACCCCACTGCTCTCACTCTCTTCTTCTAACTTGGATAAGGTTGCCGTGTACAAGATCAACTTAATTCTCCTTTCTCGTTTCATGACCTTATCTATCTTTCGTATCAGGCCTCTCAAGAGCAGAGCAAAATCTCTTGATATTCGCAACTTAAGAGATATTGACATAGAGTCTCTTAGGTTGGATGCCTTGTCTATCGACTGGTCCCCTGTAATATCCAGCGAGAGCATGGACGAGAAAATCGAAAATTTCATTATCATAGTCCTAAACTCTACGGCAAGCATGCACCTATAAAAAAGGAGTGAAACACCTACCCACCTCTTGGCTAACAGATACTATTCAGCGCCAAATGACCAAGAGGAACAGAGCTAAGTGTAAATACCGTATGAATCCGACAGAGCACAATTTCCTTTCTTACAAATTTCTTCGTAACCGCTGCAACCATTACCGTCGTGATGCTAAGCGTATGCATTTCCACGGGAATATTAAAAATTATACACCAGCTCAGATGTGGAATTGACTAAAAACACTTGGTATAGGTAAGTCTCAGGGCCTACGTGCTGGTAATGTAGATCTCAACGGTCTCAACCAGTTCCTTTCTAACCTGCCTGCTGTGATGGATCCCACGGTTAAACAAGCCACTCTTCAGAGCCTGCGCTCTAAGTCCTTACCCGACACTACACCATTCAACTTGAGCAATATTGGAATCTCAGCGGTCAAAAAGGGAGTACTAGCAGTCAGCTTGAAAGCTGTGGGTGACGATAAAATCTGCCTTAAAATGCTTTTTACAATCCTGGATGAACTACTGCCAGTTATTACACACTTAATAATTGTTTCCATATCCAATGAAATCTTCCCCACTATATAGAAAAGCATTAGTCATCCTTTTACCTAAAACATCCAGTCCCGCCTCTTTTAAAGAGTATCATCCTATTTCAATCCTACCCATCCTCTCCATTCATTATCCATACTCTTATTATCTTCACTCTAACAATCTGCTGAGCATGTACCATTCGGTATTCAGACCAAGTCATAGCACCGTCATGGATCTGCTGAAAGTCACAGATGACATCCAGGTTGCCATGGACCATGACCATGGACCATGGACCATGACTTCAGTGGTGCCTTCAACTGCATATATTGCGAAATTCTCGTTGAGCTTCTCAGATCCCTGAACGTCTCCTCCTTCTCTGCCAGTTGGTTTGACTCTTGTTTGAGGAATCGGTAACAGCGTATATGAGGTCGAAGAAGATTTCCACTGAATGATGTGACCTCTTTACAGGCGTCCCTCAAGATGGTATTATCTCTCCTCTTCTATCCTCGATTTTCATTAAATCTATCTCAGACGTCCTGTCTTCCTCATATCATCTTTACGCTGATGATCTCCAGGTTTATCGCCACTTCTCTCCTAACGATGTAAACTCTGCTGTGCACTTCATGCTTATCTTGAGGATATAAGAAGTTAGGCTTCATCCCTCGGGCTCCCTATGATTATATATACCAGACATTTTCTTTACTTGTTGCAGCAACAGCCCATTCCAACTGTCACTTTTAATGGTACCACAATCTCATATAGCGATAACGCTAAAACCTTGGTCTTATCTTCGACAACCAGCTGTCCTGGTCATCGCATGTTAATGAGGTCAGTCGCCGAGTGTTTGCTACTTTTCACTCTCTCAGGAGACTTGAGAACTTATTGCTACAACAGACCAAAATCACTCTCGCTCAGTCTCTCTTTCTACCCCTCATCGATTATGCTGATGTCTGTTATAATTTATATTGATATATTTATTTTAGTTAACAACCAATTTTTAAAAGAGATTTAAAAATCATTATATGGGAGTTCCTTCGCCCTCCTCCTCCCACAGCGGTCCGATGTAGAGAAAAGGCAATAAATAGCGTATGTTAAGTAGATGTAAATATCTACAGAAACAAATACATTTGAACTTTGAGCTTTGACAAATTCTGATTAATCAATATGGACCAAAAAAAGAAAGGACCTAACATGGAACTCAAAAGCTCCAGAGCTTTATTTTTAATACCGTAATGTTCCAATTTTATCAGTAAAGTTTCATGATCTTCTTCAGTTTTATGAAATTTGCTTTGTTATATTGTTATATATTTCCTTTCTTTCTTTACTCCAAAACTTTTAAGATAGTGTGTTCACTATCTTGAAAGTTTTGGAGTAATCTTTGAGATATACTTTAAATCTGTTACTATTTGTCCTGTTTCTTTTATCATAAAGTTCAAAAAGCTTATTTCTGCTAATCCGCAATGTGCTCGCCCACTGAACTTAAATCAAGTGTTAATTTCCTTCGTATCAATTTAGAATATAATCTCAAATTCTTCGCTTACCAAAGAAAAGAAGTCTTGATATACATTATTCGGGTCGTTAAAATTATAATTGTGAACAGGCAATTTATCAAATAGAAAATTTTGGTACTTTTCCAACCGTCTAGTAGTAATGGGTCTGGTTTCAATTTTATTTTCCGAATATGTTTAATAAAATAAAATGTAACACTCTGACGACTGTGATCTGATTGAAGCGAGTTAATAATACTTTTTACTATAGGGACACTGTTTAATATTTATGCTTCGGAACGCACCTCCTCTTGTTGCGCAACTCGGAACGGAAACAGAACCGCAGCTGTCACTAGTACGGAAACGAGAGGAGAAATTGGAGGTTATTTTTTCTTGTCGGGAGAACAAACATGTCTGCTCAGGCATCGGGCCATTGATTGTAATTCGGTGTAACAATCGTCTCACACAGGCGTCGGGCCTGGTCGGAGTGTTAATCATCTACATCGTCGGGAAATAAGTATATTTGTGTCAGCGGTTAAGTGATCCGTGTTGATTGGACATCGTCGTATCGGACGGCGACTCCACGTGTCGGCAGGCATCACGCCGGCGACAGCGTCGGGCAGCGACGGCAAGGTTCGGTTCCTCTCCTATCCCAAAACTGTCTCCTATCCCGCATTCCTGTCTCGAATCGAGCTTTCGATCTCCGGTCTGCGACGACAAGGTAAAGTAACAATCAAGACTCACTTTTCTCTCCCGTGCTGGCAAAAACCCAGCCCCCTCACGATTCCACGCCGTTCGGTTGAGGCGTGGAATTAATCATTTGGTAGCAAGCGCGGTTTCCTAGTGGGAAATCATCGATTCACGGTTGTAGGGTTGTTTTTTTTTGCCACATTGTAGTTGGGAGAAAAGAATATCTCAGATTGGCCGGCAATCTGTTTGTGAGTGAGTCTGTGGTCGGTACACCACAATTAAAGTTCATTTTCGGTTAGTGAAAGTATAAGTGTCAATCTAGTTAACAATTATTATAATTTTGTAGTCGGAAACTACTGTTTGTGCGCATAAAAGATTGAACAGTCATTCTGCGAAGTAACTAGATTGTATTACTTGCGGTAGAACGTCGGGTTCTATAGTACTGCAGTGTTATTTCGGTTTACAGAGCAGGGTCGGGCTATTTAAGGGGTATTAAGCTGATTTTGCTGACCTCAAAAGAAGTGTGGGTCATATCGGAGGGGCCACTTCTAGAAAAATAGTTTTTTTATAATAACCTTTTGTGTGTTATTTGTATTGTACCATATGGTGGCATTCTCTAATTGATTTAGAGTGTATATTATAAGGGTATGTCCACAGGGCGACCATATTAAATATTGTTAAGGATTTAATTGTTTTAGTGGTTGCCTTGGTTTTTACAACTTAGTTTTAATTTCTGTGCCCAGCGCTGACGGGCAAGTGCTGGTCTCTGGCTGTGCTTAGTTCGGTAGTGAAGCATAGGACCAGAAACAATTGAATCAGTAACCATGGCACCTTCGCCCTTGACGGTACTGCGGTATGGTGTCCGTGAGGAGATGAGATGGCTCGCCCATACTCACAAGTATGTGGAGCGACCTGACATGGACGATGTCCTGCTCAAGCGTGTGGAGGACGCAATGACACGCGTCGGGAAGGTGTGTCGGCTGGCTGCGGAGGCTGAAGCCCTCGGGCTTACGGATGAGGCCTCGGTGGCTGCAGTGAAGCAGCTCTGCGCGGATGCTGACCAAGCGATGGAGTGCTTGGGCGACATGGAGCGTCGCGCGGAAAAAATTAAGCGGTCGCGTCGGAATGACCGCGGGGAGGGTAGCGGAGACCCTAAGGGTGTTGTTGGACGGCTTTCACACCTGGAGATTCCGGCCTTCGGTGGGGCAATTGATGAGTGGCCGGCATTCATCAATTTGTTCGATAGTTTGGTCCACGGTCGGGACGACCTGGACAACGCCTACAAGTTGGCCCAACTATTGATGGCACTGTGGGGTGAACCGAAGGAGTTGGTCGGTCACCTAACGGTCACGGCAGGCAATTAAGAGATAGCCCGGTCCATATTGTTTGACCGCTACCAACACAAACGGCGGTTGGTTGATGCGCAGCTGGAGAAGCTGTTTAGCATACCAAGAGTAACCCGGGATGTTGACATCCGGGTACAGGTGCTCAACCCTGTGCTGGTGGCCACTAAGGCCCTTCAGAACCTTGGTCTGCCGGTAGACCAATGGTCATGTATCGTGTTATATATGGTTTTGTCACGGTTGCCTGCAGCTGTTCAAAGTCGGTTTGAACAGCTGCATGGGGGCAGTAGCTCGGAACTGCCCACGCTCGTCCAATTAACGGATTTTTTGGAGGGTGAATGCAGGCGATGCGACACATTGGATTCGGAGGCCAGTGTGCAGCGCCAACCCGCGTGGATGCGGGAGGGGCCGCGCTCCCCACCCCCACGGGGGGGTGGGCGGTCAAAACAATTTGGCGTTTTGAGTGCCGCGCCGTCGGGTGACGGCTGTGTGCACTGCGACAGTGCCGGTCATGAAGTGATCAGTTGCGCCAACTTTAAGGCGCTCGGTGTGGCTGCTCGCAGGAAGGTGGTCTTCCGCCACCGATTGTGTTTCGGTTGTTTGGGGCCGCACCCGCTGAGCGAGTGCTCACGGGCGTCCCCCTGGGAGTGCTGCGGTGGCAAGCACCACATCGTGTTGTGCCTGAACCGGTCGGGCCCTTCGGACGGTCACCAGGGCCGGACTCAGGTTGGTCGGTCACAGGGCCCAACCAGGGCCGGGGTACCTGCGGACGGGACCCCCCCCGAGGGGAAGGGGGCAGCGCGGGGGGTAACAGGCGGGATAGCCGGGGTTCGGTCGCCGCTGTCCAGGGTCAGCAAGGACTTCGGGCCGCTGGCTCACCGCGTGTTACGGGCGGGTGTCAGATGGCACCTTGAGTGGCGCGAAGGCTGGGAGCCCACCACCTTCTGCGCCACCCTGCCCGTCGCTCTGGGAGGCGAACAGGGAGGCGAACAGTCGGATGTCGCCCCCATTCCTAGAGCGCCCCAGGTTGGATCCGCTCTCCCCCCTCCATCCACGGTGGCCACCGGGCACACCGTTCACAGTCCGGTATGGTGGGGAACCGGGACAGCGAGGGGCCTATTATGCGGGTTGGGACCCTCTGATGTACCTACGGTCTGATATGCCACCGGTGGCATATCAGCAGCCGAGTTACCAGGCCGACGGAGGTCTGAGCGGGTTCGGATCCCGCGGGGGTTCCCGCTAGGGACACGCCGCCCACTTACAGGGTGCCGCCACTCCACAGACGGTCATGCTCCCCACCGCCTCGGTGATAGCGTGGAGTTCGGACGGCAAATCTTGTGTGGCACGAGCACTATTGGATTCGGGGGCCCAGGGGTGCTTAGTCTAGTGCAACCTTGTAAGACGGTTGGTCATTTCGGTAAGGGAGTATCCACATTCCATTCGGGGAATTGGGAACACGGAAGTCGGTTCCGTTAAGGGAGTTTGTCGGATTACTCTCTCGTCACGGGTGGATTCATCGGTGAATCTGACGGTCACGGCATTAGTCATGCCTAATGTGATGGGCTCATACCCTCACGTACGGTTGTCGCCCTCGGTGCGACAGTTGGTCGCTGGGTTGTCACTGGCTGACCCGGAGTTCGATATTCCGGGCCCAGTAGACATTTTATTGGGTGTCGATGCCTTGGGATACCTGTTAGTGCCAGGTGTCCACGTGTTGCAGGCGACTGGTCTGGTTTCGGTCAACACCAGACTGGGCCATGCGGTAATGGATCCGGTCATGCCGGCTGCCCCACGCCTAGCGACTCGTAGTCCCTTATTCGGTTCTGTACTCTCGGAGGTGATACAGAAGTTTTGGGAGGTGGAGGAACCACCTACGGTACGCCGGTTGGACCCGGTTGAAGAAGAGTGTGAACAGTTTTATCGGAACAATACTGGTCGCCTTCGGTCAGGTCGATTGTGTCACGCTCCGGAGTTGGTTGGACATCCCTTGTGGTGGGGTCCAAAATGGTTGACTCAAGCCGAATCGGATTGGCCAATGAGTCCACGCGTTACCTCGGCGGACGGCGCCTTGACAGTCGGTGTCTGTACGACGAAACCAGAGCCGGAAGAGGAGTTCAGCCTGCTGGAACGGTACAGCTCGCTCAACAAGCTGGTCAATGTGACCGCCTGGATCTGCCGATTTACGCGGAATTGTCGGAATTCTGAGGCGCAACGAGTGCAGACACAGGTCCTGACACCACGGGAACGGAACCATGCGTTGTTCGCATTGGTACGGAACGTGCAGGCGGTGCACTTTAAGTCCGAATTTGACATTCTGAGACGCGGACGCGTCCAACTGAAGGGAGCTGTGGCTCGGCTCAACCCGTTTATTGACCCTCACGGATTGCTGAGGGTAGGAGGTCGGCTGCGGAATGCCAACCTGCCTTATGCGGCTCGCCACCCGTTGTTACTCCCTAGGAAAGGGAAGTTGGTCAAACTGTTGATACAGGATCGACACATTCGGAATGGGCATATCGGATGCCACGCCTTAATGGCGTTTCTCCAGCGCGAGTTCTGGATTCTATCGGGAAGACGCTTAGTGCGTAGCGTCGTATTTCGGTGCCTGCCTTGTTATCGGGCCAAGGCGGCTACGATGCAGCCCCAGATGGGCGATTTGCCCTCGGATAGGGTTAACGAAATCCGGCCCTTTGCGGGTGTCGGAACGGATTTCGCGGGACCATTCATGGTCAAGTCTTCACAGCTACGGAACGCCAGATTAGTGAAGGCATACCTGTGCGTCTTCGTGTGCTTGGCCACGAAGGCAGTCCACTTGGAGGTGGTCAGTGACCTCACTACGGAGGCATTTATCGCATGTCTGGATCGGTTCGTCTCACGAAGGGGCCTCCCGTCATTAATCCGTTCGGACAACGGCACAAATTTTGTCGGAGCCAGGCGATATCTGCAGGAGGTCACTCAATTCCTGAACGATAACCAGGACGCCATCGGTACGGCTTGCTCCCGACGTGGGATTGAATGGGTTTTCAGTCCGCCGGGATGTCCTCATTGGGGAGGAATTTTTGAGGCTGCGGTTAAATCGGCCAAGTCGCACCTGACGAGGATCATCGGTGAGACCTCTCTACGCTTTGAAGAGCTTGCGACGCTGTTCTGTAAAATTGAGATGACACTGAACTCACGTCCGTTGTGCCCGCTCAGTTCGGATCCAAATGACTTGGAAGCGTTGACGCCGGGTCACTTCCTGATAGGTCAGCCCCTTAACGCCCTGCCAGAATACCCATTCGGTGATGTTAAGTTAAGTCGGTTAACTAGGTGGCAGATGTTGCAGCAGATGGCTCAAGATTTTTGGAAACGGTGGTCCCTTGAGTACTTGCACATCTTGCAGCAGCGCCTTAAGTGGACTGACCGGACGAGCCCCCCTCAAGTCGGTGATTTGGTGCTGATTAAGGATGCGAACCTGCCATCATTGAGATGGAGACGAGGACGGATCGTCAATTTGTACACGGGTCGGGATGGCACGCCTCGATCAGCAGAAGTCAAGGTGGGGGACTCGGTCCTCAAGAGAGCGGTCGCAACACTTTCTCGCCTTCCTATTGATTAGGGACAGGTTCGGGCCTGTCCGGGCAGGTGACTGTTTAATATTTATGCTTCGGAACGCACCTCCTCTTGTTGCGCGACTCGGAACGGAAACAGAACCGCAGCTGTCACTCGTACGGAAACGAGAGGAGAAATTGGAGGTTATTTTTTCTTGTCGGGAGAACAAACATGTCTGCTCAGGCATCGGGCCATTGATTGTAATTCGGTGTAACAATCGTCTCACACAGGCGTCGGGCCTGGTCGGAGTGTTAATCATCTACATCGTCGGGAAATAAGTAGATTTGTGTCAGCGGTTAAGTGATCCGTGTTGATTGGACATCGTCGTATCGGACGGCGACTCCACGTGTCGGCAGGCATTACGCCGGCGACAGCGTCGGGCAGCGACGGCAAGGTTCGGTTCCTCTCCTATCCCAAAACTGTCTGCTATCCCGCATTCCTGTCTCGAATCGAGCTTTCGATCTCCGGTCTGCGACGACAAGGTAAAGTAACAATCAAGACTCACTTTTCTCTCCCGTGCTGGCAAAAACCCAGCCCCCTCACGATTCCACGCCGTTCGGTTGAGGCGTGGAATTAATCAGTCACAATCCCAGAACACATTATCAAGACAGGTAGCAGTAGTTCAAAAAATACATTATTTAGATTCAATGATTTAAAAAGCCCTAATATCTTATGCTTAATGAATCATTTTATAGAATGTCTAGAAAGAGATCTAAAAATCAATCTGTGAGAGTTTCTACGCCCTTCTTCTCCCACAGTGGTCCAATGTAGAGAAGTGGCAAAAAATGACGATTGCTATTATATGTAAATATCTACAGTAATAAAGACATTTGGAATTTGGAATCTACATTAAAGTCTCCAACAACTATAATCCATTTCTTTGTTGTATAACTAATTTTAGAACATCTTCATATCATAATTAAATAACATCTGATAATATATTTGCCAATGTTCTGTCAAACAAACAATATCATATTTATACTTCTCTAAAAATTATTCAACTTGTATTATTTTTCTGGTGAAGCTCTGGATATTTTGGTGCATTATTTTAATTTAACCGTGCTTTTCCTTTGTCCTAGTTAAATGCGGTACTTCTGATTTTTGCTTGACTTGTTCATGATGTGGCTCCACGGAAACAATCCAAGCTTGTGAACTCGGATGCCGAACGCAACCATGTCATAAATATGTAAAGAAAACCTTGATATCTTCGCCTTTTTTTCAGTTTCAACGATTTTAAGCCTAAAGGACAAAATCTAATAAACAAACTAGTGAAAATTTCCTTTCATTACATACCTATTGTGTGTGAACTTCTTTTTTGTGGAGTCAACAGCTTTAGCGTACGAGCGCTGTAAAATAGACTTCAACATGCATTTTAACTGAAAGGGGGTCCCCGTACAAGGGACGTGAAATTTTGTAATTTTTAGGGTTCCGTACCACAATGCGAAAATACACTGTCCTATGACTAAAACCTTTAGTAACAGTAACGTTGGAAAATATCTTGAGCAAACTTGCATAATTTCATAGCCGCCGCAGTAAGATGGCAGTAAGCTAGCCCCCTTTCACGCAAATCGAATATTGAATAACTGGCTCAACGTGGGCGTGCCTGTGCATCTGCTACACCGTATGGGAAATGGCGTGACGCAAGATAAATTATGCTCTCAGATGAACGAAGCTGTATGCTTACTTACTTTGACTATGTTCAACGACGGATACTTTTAGGACGGCATTCGAAGTCCGAATAGTCTGTCATTCATTATATTCGATCGTGCCACGCCGTATTCCAATAAGCCCGGCTGATTGGCTAAGGAATGGCGTGGCACGGTTCGCGCCATTGAATACATTATCGGCATATCATCGCTCAGAACATCCGTCCGACGCTTTCAAAGTTGCGCTGGTAGAATCTACACAACATGACTATTTTACGGATCCACGACTTAACAGGAGAAGAAAATGTATAAGACGTATAGTTATGCTTTTCAAGCTTTTCAAGTAGCTACTTTAAATGAAAGCTTCGCCTTATTTCTCACACACTTTGATAACGTGTCATGCAGTTATCTTCTTCAACCGAAGTCATGAATATGTGGTCGATCTCTCTCGTCGTTCGTGGGCTTGCAAGTGGGTTATTTATTCTGGTGGTCTGGAATTTACGTTAACGGGGTGGCAATACCTATCTTACGGGACCTCGTCGGTCAGGGGGCCACCATGGGACCGATGGTGCAAACCAATTACCCTAAGGACCTTAGGGGTCTGTATTTACGTCAACGGTTGACCTACTCCTACCGCGGGACAAGGTGAAGTTCTAAGGAGTTCCTTCGGTCAGGGGGTTGCCATGGGACCGACGTCACAGAAATAGCTAGTCGGTCAAGGGATAACCATGAGACCGACTCGCCTAGGAGAGCAGTTGACCGAGGCCTGAGCATCAGCCATCATCATTCAAGCATCATCAGCATCAGTCTTCTCACGCACCCCTTCTGGGGCGTGGGGAGTCGGGGTCAGGTCTATGGACCTCTTCCCGAGGAATCGCCTCTGTCCACTCCTGTGGACAGGTCATCGGGTGGCCCCTGCGGGCGGTGGTCTTCATGTGGCGCTGGTGTGCAGTGGGTGTGTCTGCCTGTGTGCGTCTGGACAAACTGGTCCACGGTTTCCCATCTTAGGTCGCTCTGGATTGTCGCGTTCCTCACGTAGCGGGGGGCACCGACGATGGTACGCAGAGAGAGGTTCTCTTGGGCTCGGAGTCTCCGTTTCTTCGTCTCCGAGCATAGGGCGTACCATGCCGGGGCCGCTTAGGTGAGGCAGGATCCCACGTAGGTCTTCACGTGGCATCAGCCAACTGCCGCCTACACTGGCTGGGCTACGGCTTATAAAGCTACGTCGCGGAGGGGTTCGGCGATCGAGGGGACGGTGCGGACGCGCGGGGTGGACCCGCTGCGGCGGACGGAGCGGGGTGCGCGGCGTCCGGGTCTTGTAGGCAGTGGGGCGAGGGTGGACGGCAGGGCTGCCGCGGGGTGAGGCACGGTGCGGGGACCACGCTGCCCACGCGTGATCGTTACAGCGACGTTAAAGCGACTTTGTCGAAAAAGGTTGTTCAAGACTGCTTAAATGATGGGCTTGTATGGGGTTAATTTAACTCAACACAGTCCTTGAGGTTAATTATTTTGTTATTATGTATTCCTGCTTATTAATTATAGTAATTAATATTGTATTTTTTTTATTAGTTAAGCACTAACTATTTTGAAAAGAGATCTAAAAATCAATCTGTCGGAGTTTCTACGCCCTTCTTCTCCCACAGTGGTCCAATGTAGAGTAGAGGCAAAACATGACGTTTGCCAAGTATATGTAAATATCTACAGTAATAAAGACATATGATTTGATTTTAACATCAGACAAAACACGGATGTGGCTACTTACATCTAGGCCAGTATATTTTAGTTACTTTCATAGGTTGTGGGGGAAAGCAGCGGATATTTAACCTTTTTTATTTTACAGAAAGAGCTATTCGAGCAATTTATAATTTTAAACGATTCCTTAAAAGAGCTTTTTAAAGAAATTGACATACTAATTGTACGCAAGAACCTTACAACAATTTCCAAACTTAGCGATAGCTGTTATGTTATCTGCCTATTTGATCTGCCCGCAGTTTCTGTATTAGTTTCTGTGTGGACCATTTATTCAGTTAGTAGTTCAGAAAAATATTTTATCCTAGCCTTATAAGAAGATTTATTGCTACAACACATGTTACAAATTCGCCAGTGAAGATAACGTTCTGGCTATGTTATTTAACTTGTTTTAAGCCAGTATCATAACTCAGTGCATAACTTTGAAAGGTCTATATAAATAACAAATTTAGGACATCCGGGAGAATGCCTAAATGTGCCTTTGCCACCCCGTATGGGAAAAGCCATGACATAGCTATATTTGTATGTGAATAAAAAGATTCAGTCCACCAGAATCCCCGTTCAGATTAATCTCAGTGTGGGAGGCTCAAGACAAAAATCCTTCATTAGCCAGCGCGAGAATAGCCGGGTAAGCGGCGGGCGCTAACACCCGGATTTAAACCCGCCTCACGTCAGTAATATCGGGTAATAACTGCCGCGGAACCGGTGACGGGGCTGTAGTCACACTGAAGCGATCGCGTTGGGTATTAAATATCTGTGGTACTTAATAAAATGGCAATTTCAGTTAGCCATTTTCATGCGACTCCACGCGAGCGCAGCCGCGGGCAACGGCTAATCGAAACCTAAAACATTAAATTTTCTACACAGGTATGTACAAACATTACTTCAGCCCCCCAGTATGATACCCAGCATAGGGTATAGTTAGTTAAAGTTTATTTTTGTTGTTGTAGATGCTAACGCGAGCGAGAAACTCTCGGTTAGCATCATAATATCCTAGCATGGCTTTGTGGTTGTTTGTCCTGAATAAATATCGCGATGCACTTCCATATACATCATTTTGAAATGATGAAGCCTTTAAACACAGCCGGATCCTAATCCTTAACCTCCAGTTTGTGCAGAGCATGACCTGCCCTCGCGCCTGTCAATAATTTATTTCCAAACTGCTAATTTCATTACAAGTTGCGCCAACTTGGCAGCCAACCGCATTCGCTGCGGTCTGACTCGGCCCTTAGGGCATAGCTCCACTACGGCCGACAGTAAGCAGCCGACTGGCTGACTGACATCTTGTTAGGCTTAGTTCCCATTATGGCTGACTGAATTTTTGGTCTGGTTCTGAGAACAAAGCCTTAAGGGCTGAACACTCGCCGATGGCCTTTAGCATTAGACAAAGACTTCAAATATCCGTCGCAGCGCGTCGAAGCAGACTGACTGCACCGCCCCGCCGAGCCCCGCGGCTCCCCGAGTTGACAAATTAAGGTATATAAAGTATTTTATCTACACACGTATCATAAACACTATTTACTGCACCTAAAAACCGCACGTTAAGACCAGCATAATGTAAAACTATTTGGTAAAACTCATTTCTTATCTGAAAAATTGTACATTATGACTATACAACTGACTGTACAAAAATTTGTCAAATCATGACATTCAAATTTCAAACGCCAACGCCTGCCTGCGTTGCGCCCCTAGTTTGTCTGTGAAGTTGGTACTACTGAACAAGCTAAACAACTGCAAAGCCACTGCCACAAAGCCGGTCGAACATGCGGTTCCTGAACACATCAAAGAGAGCTTATGATATATGTGTAGATAAACTAGTGTATACATAATTAGGCATTAAAACTCTCGAGTGATATTATTATGAAACGAGCCGAACTCGAGTATTAATGCCCTCCATTATGCAGCAGTCACATAAAGTACTATAAATAACGAAGCGAATCAATCGTCTGCTTACTGGCTGAGCAGTGGAGCCACGCCCTTAGAGCACAGTTAATATTGCTAATATTACTTACAGCGGGATTTTTACGCGGAGTCAGAACATTACTCTCCGCGTTTAATAAAAGGGACGTTTTAATTAGAACTTAATTTGTTACCAATTAGCTTTATAATTACCATTCTTCAATGCGGAACATAAAACGAATCAGAGAACTTTGTAACGAAAAATCGTTAAAATTTGATTAGATACGATATAGGTCAGTTGAACGAAGGCAGCCAAATAAAGTGGCTTTGATATAACATAAAATATCGGCGTGCCTTGTACCGTAAGACTTGGCAGAGGCACAGTGGCGACCACATTCAGCCAGTGATTCGACACTGCATTTTTCGTGACAAGGGGCGAGCCCATCGCCGCAGATATGGAGATATAAAGATTCCCTTTACCCCACACCCGTTAGAATAAACTGTCTCTTTTATTTGGTGAACTTCGTGTAATTATTTAAATTCAGTTGTTGTGTTTTATTTAAAAAGTCGCGCCTGTGTTTTTGATCTTCATAAAAAGGGAACCTAATTAGTTGCTTTGTGAAAGGCTTCTATCAGTTTCTTTGTTTGCACGTGTATTCTTTATCAAATCATACGTTTTTTTCTTATCACGGCAAACATCATTTATTTTTTCCCCTCAAAATAAAGTGTAAAATTACTAGAAAATTGGGTTAACCCAAGGGGAAATGTTTTAGTAGAAGCGGTCAGGTCAGAAAATCGTCAAAAATGCCTCAAACAATTAATGGACTATCTAGTTTAGGCATGGCTAGCTCATATTTATATCAATCAATTTCTTATCCACTGAAGCGTCTCTGCGGCGGGCAAACAGATTTATCTTTTGTATCCATTTTCCATGTCGTATCCATCGACGTTATAGGATATGATGACTTCTATCGCTTTGATGATTCTGCCAATGCCAAGTTTCAGAAATGGGTTTACCAATTAAAAAAAATGGAGAAAAATAATTGATAGATAACATAATATAAAATGTAGACTAACAATATTACATATAATAATAATATATACCTTGGACACTATTTACACACATTGATCTAGCCCCAAACTAGGATTCCCTGTATCTTGGGTACTAGACAACGATACACATACTTATATAGATAAATATTATACTTGGATAGATAAACAATCATGACTAGGGTATAAATATCCGTGCTCATCAAACAAATATTTGCCCCCACTGGGACTCGAACCCGGGACCCTTGGCTTCGTAGGCAGCGTCACTGTGGACTCGGCCTTTCGGGTCGCCAATATAATCCTGAGATCTTAGACATGTCTCACCAAGACGTAAAACAAGATCAGTTTTTAGGGTTCCGTACCCCAAGGGTGCCAAACGGGACCCTATTACTAAGCCTCTGCTGTCTATGTCACCAGGCTCTATCTCATAAACAGGTTAGACTGTTGCATTTTTCGCAGATGATGTATTTCTGTTGCCGCTTTAACAATAAATACAAAAAAATAGAATAAAATTCATATTTAAGCGGGCTCCCATACAACAAACTTGATTTATTTGCCGTTTTTAGGGCTCCGTACCCGTAGAGTGCCAAACTGGACCCTATTACTAAGCCTCCGCTGTCAGTCCGTCCGTTCGCCTATCAGTCTCCAGGCTGTATCTCATGAACCGTGATAGTTAGAGAATTGAAATTTTCACAGATGATGTATTTCTGTTGTCGCTATAACAAAAATTACTAAAAAACATAATAAAATAAATATTTAAGGGGGCTCCCATACAATAATTAATGCAATACCACATACAAACTTATGAATGCACCTGGTTACCTACTTGGAGTGTGAAAGTAGCAGACTCAATAACTTTTTATACAACATTTTGCTATGTAAAATCCAAACTATTCACTACTCACCATCCCTACCATTGTACGGTGGTACGGAACCCTTCGTGCGCGAGTTCGAATCGCACTTGACCCCTTTTTTTATAGTCAATGGTAAGCGCGAGTCCGACTCGCACTTCGCCGGATTTTATTTTATTTTTGTTTATCGTTCAAAAGTCGTTTTAAGACTAAGTAGAATACACAAGTAGACATTTAATTAGCCGATCATATTTTGCGGTATGAAAGCACCGATTCTTATGAACAACTTTCCCAAAGAAACATATGGCAACATAGAAACACATGTTATCACAAAAAAAATACACAACGCACACACACAATGAAACCTAATCACATCCAAGAAAGAAACCAAGTCCATTTCTGAGACATCAGTTGAGCAAATACTGTCTCATCACACCTACACAGCATAGTAACCCCTTACCAGTCAAATGGTCTTTATTACATGGTAAATGGTTTTAGATTAGTCATCATAAGCACGAAATAAAGTTGAAAATTCAGTGGAATGTATTTCCCTCTAGCCAATACCAAAGGCGACAAATACCTAAGCTTCATAAACATGTTACCTAAACCGAAGCACAAAATGTTACCACACAAATATAACCTGTGTCAATCCACACCCAAAGCACATCAGACCTCAGTTATATAGAACATTAATAAAACTGCTACATTGTTAAAAAAAAAACCCTGTTGGCCGCCCTAGCAATTAGTAGAAAAAATATTTCGATAGTGTCGCTATGTAAAATGCGTTTCATTCTCATAACATTTCCCTTGTTAAGTTGGTATCAAGGATTAGCATTCATATAGGTGACATTTAATTGGCTACCATATTTTGAGGAATGAACAACTTTCCCAAAGATGTATTTATTGTTCGCAAATGAAATATATTTCGTCTCTCAGTACATTTATCCTCTATCGGCTGATTAGAAGTTACTATGGGATACCCTAAACATTTTTTCGTTTGACGACCCGAATAGCCGAGTCGGCATTGATACTGCCTGAGAAGCCAAGGGTCCCGGATTCGAGTCCCGGTGGGGGCAAATATTTGTTTTATGAGAACGGATGTTTGTACACTAGTCATGGTTGTTTATCTATCTAAGTATAATATGTATCTATATAAGTAGGTGTATCGTTGTCTACAGGGAATTCTAGTTTGGGGCTAGATCAATGTGTGTAAATAGTGTCCTTGTTATTATTATAATTGTTATGTTTATGACCAATCATTTTCTTGGGGAAAGTTGTTCATAATAATAGGTACTATCATTCCCCAAAATTTGGTCGGCCAATTAAAATTCACCCTCTATAGTTAAAGTCTTTCGTAATGAGTAGAGGTTGTAGGGACTACTAGGGACCTACTTAAATACTTGCTGGTCTATTTTTGAAAGCAGAGAATTATAACCTGATCCTGGGTACCCCACATTGCCGTTGCCCATTTTTTTGGATACAGTCGAATAGTTTCACAGGAGAGCCAACTCAACTTATGTGAAACGCTATATATATATAGGCTATTAAATAGCTACTACACAATTGCGTACAATAATGGTTGCACAGTTACAGCAGAAACCGCTTCTACTACCTGCATTCATTAGTTTTAGGGTACCTTACCGGAAGGGTGCCAAACGGGACCCTATTATTAAGCCTCTGTCCGGCTGTCCGTCTGTCCGTCCGTCAGCGGGCTATCTGATGACCGGAAATAGGTAGAGAGTTGAAATTATTACTGAATGTGTATTTCAATTGCCGCAACAGCAATAAATGAGCTGCGGAGAACTACACGAAATTTAATGAATTAAAGGGGCTCCCCATACAAGTATTTTAACGCCATCCGCAATATAACAAATCTAATTCAAATATGATCATAGATTTCGCGAATTATCACATTGTTATCACAAGTGGCGCAATTTGTTTGAAATCGGTTCCGCAATCTTAGGGTTCTGGGGTTTTTTATTTTATATTTTTTTTTTCTTTTATTATTTTTAGTGTTCATGTATGATGGTACGGAACCCTCTGTGTGCGAGGCCGACCCGCAAATGACCGGTTATTTGCGTTGCCAATTAGTGAGCTTATTCTATTGAGGCCACACACGTTTCCCCCTTTCGGATGTAAATGTAGACCCTACATGAGGGAAGAGACTACGACGATATCGATATTTACTTAGAAATGGAACTTCATCAAGCCATTTACCTATATTGACAAACTGTGTGGCGCTGCGGTAGTAGCTCTGGTTACCATGGGTTAAATAAATAAAATAACCCCAGGTTTTGTAAAATTCTATGTGTGTGATGTCACTGTTTCTGGTTCCCACGACACAGGGTATTCTAGGGAACAGAAGCAATAAATGTGCTTGTATATGAATAAACACAAACCTAAAGGAAGACCTCTCCGATGATATGGATATGGAGAACGGGGAAAGGGAACGAAGAGCGTTGGCAGTCAGATGCAATATGCTGGCTCGAAGGTTTGCCAGGTGTACACAGGATGTAAAAATCACTTTGTTCCGAGCGTTCTGTCAAACTTTTAAACCTGCAGCCTTTGGGCTAAATATACGCAGAAAGACATCAACGTTCTTCGAGTTCAATACAATAACGCCTTCAGGGTGCTGTTGAGGCTTCCCCGTTTCTGTAGCGCATCAGCAATGTTTGCGGATGCTTGCGTGAACGGATTTCATGCGATACTGCGCTCCAGAATAGCTTCTACATTGGCCAGGCTTAGGGGGAGCACCAACGGTCTTCTGATGGTGTGGAGTGACAGGGTAGATTGTCCTCTCTTGGCTCACTGGGTTGCGACACATGTCAATGTGTCGGTGCCCAGTGGACCAAGATACGGATGATTTTATAATTTAACTTTACTATTTTTACATTTATATTTAAAAATTTATTTTTAACTATTCCATTATGTCAAATGTACTATGGGTTAATACCTGAAATAAACGATTTCATTTCATTTCATAAACATTTACATACAAGAACACACATTGTTTCTGGCCCCACACTAGGATACCCCGTGTCGTGGGAACCAGAAATAGCGACGTCACACACATCCACATCCATATAATAAACATCCAAGATCTGGGGTTTTTTTTTACCCCCAGCCGGGGATCGAACCCGGGACCTCTCGCATGGTAGGCAGAGCCAAAACCCCTGCGCCACAGAGGTCGTCAAATGCTTATGTTATGTTAATGTTAATGTTATTACAAGGTGTAGAACTTATAAATATACAGTAAAAGTAAAAAAATCTTTATTACCGTAAATATTTAAAGCAGTAAAGAAAGCTATTCTAGAAATCTCGTCCAAGGCTGTAGGTGATGACAATATCTGCTCTCAGATGCTATTCAGTGTACTCGATAATGTTTTACCACCCATAACGCATATAATTAACGCGTCGCTGAGCGAGTACTGCTTCCTAAGCCAGTGGAAAAGAGCATTAGTGATACCCCTGCCAAAAACTACTAACTCGTCCTCCTTCAAAGAGTTCCGTCCCATTTCCATCCTACCAATCCTTTCCAAAGTCCTTAAATCAATTGTCCACTCCCAGCTGTCCTCGTACCTTTCCTCCATGGATTTATTGAACCCTTTTCAGTCTGGTTTTAGGCCAGGGCATAGCACCACCACCGCACTGCTCAAGGTAACTGACGATATGCAACTGGCAATGGATAAGAAGCAGCTCACAGTCCTGACTCTCCTTGACTTTAGCAGCGCCTTCAACTGCGTCGACTTCGATATACTTGTTGAAATCATAAAAACACTCAATGTCTCTTCACACTCGGCTCGCTGGTTTGACTCCTACCTGAGAGACCGCCAGCAGCGCATCAAGTCTGAAGAAATCACTACGGAATGGTGCAAGCTCTCTATTGGTATTCCGCAGGGTGGCATCCTTTCTCCTCTTCTTTTCTCAGTTTTCATCCATTCCTTCTCGGATGTATTGTCTTCCTCGTATCATCTCTATGCAGATGACCTTCAAATTTATCGGCATTTTCCCCTGTATGATCTGACTTCGACTGTAGAGGCTTTGAATGCTGACCTCGACAACATCAGGAAATGGGCTCTTTCGTATGGGCTATTAGTCAACCCGGATAAGTCTCAGGCGATGATACTGGGTACACGGCACTTACTTAATTTGTTGCAGCATAGGTCAGTTGCTCCCGTGCTTTATGACGCCAAAAATCTTGGGGTTGTTTTTGATACTCTTTTATCCTGGTCGCCCCACGTTTGTGAGGTCAGCAGACGAATCTTTGCATCCTTTCATTCCCTTCGGCGTTTGCACAACTTCTTGCCTAGGCAGACTAAAATCATGCTAGTTCAGACCCTTATTCTGCCTTTAATTGACTACGCCGATGTTTGCTGGGCCAGCGCAAACGAAGATCTACTGAACAAACTCGAGCGACTTCAAAATCTCGGGATTCAGTTTATCTTCGGTCTCCGCAAGTACGATCACATGTCCCAATATCGCAGGGAATTAGGCTGGCTCCCGATCCGACTTCGTCGTGATATGCATATTCTCTCCTTTCTCTTCAATATTTTGAGAAATCCGCGCTATCCCGCATATCTTCGTGAACATTTTGAGTTTCTTTTCTCTGGGGATAGACTTCGGAGATCTCACACGGTGTCACTTTTGTCAATTCCTCAGCACAACACTGTTGCTTACGAGCACTCGTTTAGGTTAAGGGCAATACGTTTGTGGAATGCACTTCCTTGCGCTATTAGGGATTGCACATCCTTGTTCTCTTTTAAGAAAAAGTTGAAACAGCATCTCCTCTCTTCCGCATAGTGGGTATCTTATAGTATGTATGTGTATCTATGTATTTATTGTATTCTATTAATTTATTTTATAGTATGTGTAGGATGTATTGTGATTTATCTGATAGTATATTGACTTTATTTCTTTCTTTTAAATCTTAATTGTACACTAGGACTACCTCTCTATAAATATTTTTTCCTTTCCTCACAGGTTAGCTGTAAGAAATTTCTTTTTAGAAATAAGCTCACCTTTGCATATTGTTCGTTGTATTTTTTCCATTGTGTTTTCTGTGCAATAAAGAATTATTATTATTATTATTATATTTACTTAGTAAACGAATGTTTTTTGCTTTTCTCTATACTGTACTACTGTGAGAGAAGTATAGCGTTAGATGCTAATATTACCTTTAAACTCCATTATGCGTGATAAAGGATAAATTAATTTAGATTTTTATGAAGCGAAGATTGATTGAGCCGAAGTCTATAAGACGTCTACCTTTTTGTATCGTGAAAGGTTAACCTCCGATTTCTGGATTGAGAACTTCACTAATCAAATACTTATTATACTTAAGCATCGTTCTGTCTCTGCAGATGTCACAAAAAACGCGAGAGTAATATATGAACTTAGTGATTTTATCATTTCAGAAACCGGCGGTTACTTAAAGATCTACTAAATAATGATTTCCAACGATTCTGTTCAAAGTCTTCACTAGAGATGGAAAACAGTTGGTTGATATTTGTACCCAACCCAACCAACCCGTGGTTGCAAGGACGAGGTTCAGCTTCCGATTTGTTGGCCGGGAGGCCTCGTCAATGGTGTCTTGTACAGCGGTGCTTCGCAGGTATTCAAACCCTCCGAAATGAGAGAGTTTAATGACTTTTCCCTATTCGTGTTCAGTCATGTGTACTATTGGAGCTTTTAATTATCGTGGTGGAGTAATACGAGCACATTTCAAAATGTACAGGAAATACGACATCAGACATATTCGATTGCTTCATTTATCAACCCTGATGACTACCTCATCATAGATGTCTACCCATATATGTTGATGGAGTACACAACCAAACGAACCGACTGGCATACCTTTTCACAGACGCGGTGGCAGAGGCGCTGTTGTGCCCGGGGGCACATTTTGCGTGACAGGGGGCTAGCCCAGCAGCGCAACTATGGATATGTAAAGGGTTCGATCATTTGACGACCTCTGTGGTGCTGTGGTTGTGGCATTGCCTACCACGCGAGAGGTCCCGGGTTAGATCCCCGGCTGGGGATACAAAAAAAAAGTGTGTGACGTCGCTGTTCCGTCGGTTCCCACGACACAACGTAACAACGCCTGTATGTAAATGTACATGTTTATTTCCGTCACCATGCACGTTCATCCATTTACCTAAGTATATGATAACACGTACAGTAAGGTAAATTACTCAGGTATCTATAATTGTACCAGATAACTGGCGGTCACCTGAGGGCAAGTGGTAGGTGTGAGGCTTTATGGGGTCCGCATAAGGAAATTAATTTAAAATGCTTTGATAACGTTTAATAAAAACCGGCCAAGTGCGACTTGGACTTGGTTTCAGCAGAAATCTAACTTTTTTTCGTTTAAAAACGAAAAGAAATACGGTTTTCGGATTTTTTTTAACTTGTGCTATGACACCTTAATTCTTGCCAAATTTCATGACTTATCACAAAACCACTCGAAAACAAAGCTATAAGTAGCGGGCGGCGTGATGTAAAAATGGTTTCACTACAGCTTTAGCAAAGTAAGCTATAATTAAGCCAAGTTTAAGAAGCTTTGTTTACCTGAAAATCGCAATACAGAATCAAACAATGGATATTTTGACACGAGTTGCAGGATTTATGACCTTTGGCGGGACCACTGTGGCATGGTGTAAACAGTCATCGATTTCAGGAACAGCTTCCAGATAGGTATCCCCCCGCCGACGGATTGACTGTGCTGGGGAACACTCTTGAAAGAGCTCTTTCTATACATGATTTTTTCTGTCATTAAAGCATTTTATCTATACACGTATCATAAACTTTCTTTACTGCGTACGAAAACCGCACGTTACGATCAGCATAATGTTAAACTACTTGGTAAAAACTCATTTCTTATCTGAAAAATTACACATTATGACCATAATGTGTAATTTTTCTACACATTATGACATTCAAATTTCGAACGCCGACGCCCGCCTCGTACCGCCCCTAGTTTGTCTGTGAAGTTGGTACTGACATTCAAATTTCGAACGCCGACGCCCGAAGTTGGTGCTACAGAACAAGCTAATTAACTGCAGAGCCACAATGCCGGTCAAACATGCGGTTCCTGAACACATCAAAGAGAGCTTATGATATGTGTGTAGATAAACTAGTGTATGTTACTGTACATAATTAGGTATTAAAACTCTCGAGTGATATTATTATGAAACTCGCCTTCGGCTCGTTTCATGAACCCACTCTCGAGTATTAATGCCCTCCATTATGTAGCAGTCACATAAACTCAAACTCAAACTCAAAAGTACTTTATTACTGTAGATATTTACATATACTTAGCAAACGTCATTTTTTGCCTCTTCTCTACATTGGACCACTGTGGGAGAAGAAGGGCGTAGAAACTCCCACAGATTGATTTTTAGATCTCTTTTAAAAATAGGTTGTGCTTCACTAATACAATTATGATTTATTTTTATTTAATAAGCTGGAATAAATAATTACAAAATTATTAACAGCAAGGTCTGTGTTGAGCCAGATTAACCCCATACAGTCCTGTCATTTAAGTAATCTTGAACATTGTAATATCCCTTTTTCGACAAAGTCGCTTTAACCTGCTTTTTAAATTGCTCAAATGGCAATTTCAAAATCTCCAGAGGTATCTTATTGTAGTAGAGAATGCACTGACCCTTGAAAGAATTGCTAACCTTCGCGAGTCTAAAACGGGGCGCACATAGTCTGTGATTATTTCTTAGGTAAACATTACAGCTATCGCTAAGTTTGGAAAATGTTGTAAGGTTCTTGCGTACATACATTATCTTTTCGAAAATAAATTGACTAGCTACTGTTAGTATGTCAATTTCTTTAAAAAGCTCTCTTAAGGAGTCTGTTCGTTTAAAATTATAAATTGCTCGAATAGCTCTTTTCTGTAAAATAAAAATATTTTGAATATCCGCTGCTTTCCCCCACAACAAGATACCATAGGACACTATGAAAGTAACTAAAATAGACTAGCCTAGATGTAGCCACATCCGTGCTTTGTCTGATGTTCCTAACAGCGTAAGCCGCAGAACTTAATTTAACGCCGCAGAACATAAACTACTATTAAATTGATACCCTTATGGACGTAATTTAATTCAATGGCAGCGTTCCGCAGGAGTTTCAGATTTGCCCTCCCCCAGTCAGTGAAGCAACAAGTATTTGCACCTTTCGGCGCAAGCTGAATACTACCATATTTTTGTTAACCCTTCCGTTACCTTATGACTTTCCAACTGGACTGGCAATCGCATCAATTTCATGTTTTCTAAAATTTCTTTTTGTTGTTTTTATGTCTCATCTTCCTCTCTGGTATCTTGTTAATGTTTTGCTTTGTTTTTCCATCTTGTAACATGCTTGTGTGTTTTGTTATTATTTGTTTATTTATTTGGCTTTGGTGGGCTATGATTATGTTCTAGTTTTTAAAATTGTTTCTTTTTTATTACACTGACCAATATCATTGCTACTTACTTTAATATGGTTATTGTTATGTATTGACAGCATTTATGCAAGTATTATATCATATATCTATTTATTAATGTATCTACATATCATGAAAACACGCTTGGCAATGCTTGTGGATCACCGCTGGCAATGACTGAAAACCAGCGCTAAGGTGTTTTCATCTAAGCATTATGCTGAGTCAGCTGCCATTTTACAGCTGCTGGGGCGGATCTCGATAACGGTTTTGGTATGCGGTTGAATTTATTGTTTGTATGCGTCTCCATAAGCTGTGAATAAACGTTTTCTTTCTTTCTTTCTAATTATAGACCCATCAGCCTGCTCTCACAGGTCTATAAACTGTTCGCTAAAGTGCTGTGCAACACACTGATGCGCCAGCTCGACGAATACCAACATGTCGAGCAAGCCGCCTTCTAGAGGGGATACTCCATACTATATTCACTCTATCAAGCAACTGATGGAGAAATGTGGAGAATACAACCGGCCCATATGCTTTGCCTTCGTAGATTACGAAAAGGCATTCGACTGTATCGAGCACTGAGCCGTCTTCCATTCCCTCCATCGTTGCGGAATTGATAAGAGATGTGTGGATGTCCTTCGGAAGCTGTACGCCAAGGAGATACTTATTGGCCAAAGCTCTTCACCAATGTCCTAGAGGACACTTTGAAGACTGTAGACTGGAGCGAAAGAGGTCTCAATATCAAGAGCGTGTAACTTTCGCACCTGAGAATCGCTTTCAATCTGGTCCTGATGGCTGAGAACGTTACTGATCTCCAGACTTTGCTCGCAGAATTGCATGAAGCATCCCTGAGGGTCGGCCTCAAGATGAACAAATCCAATACAAAGATTATGATGGGCACTCCCATAAGCAACGGTATCGACATTATCGTTGCTTATGGGAGGCGGGAAACCAATGGAAGCGGGTTGCGCAGGACCGTACTAAATGGCGTGTTTATTGGGAAGCCTATACCCAACAATGGGTCCCCTGAAAGGCTGATAATGATGAGGACGTATTGGGTAGAATTGATCGTAAAAATTTCCCATTAGACCTCTGCAGCTACCTACCACTGTCCCCGCGGGCAATCCGCTAGTTATCAGGTTTATTTATAATTGGTCTGTGGCATAGCGGTATTCGCACATCGGTAACGATCATGCGGGCAGCAATAACTGGCTGAGATTGGTACTGCATGGCCGTCCGTTTCTATGTGGCATTTGTCTCGGGCGCTCCCATGTTTCGCATGACACGTTTAGCTGTAGGTCCCGGCTACTATCAGATCATGTCAGAGACCCTAATAGGGCAGCTTGATAACTTCTTACAGTCGGGTTGGCCACTAGCAGAATATACCTCCAAAGCCCGCACTAAGTCAAAGTGGTGGAGTATGGGTAAATCTTACTCGTATCCGGGTAAAGGCTCGTGGCCCTCGGAGGGAAATTTAATAGGCAAAATTTATTCATTTAATTTAATACCTATCAGCAGTAGGATAGGGCATAGGCTAACAAATAATAAATAAATTGGTAATTACATGGTCAGCAACGGGAATCGAGAAAGTAATACATTCACATCCACACACTCATATAAAACAACTATAGTTCCTAGTTCACTAACCAAATCACTACTCCCAATATTAGCGTACGTTATGTAGAATCCAACTAATTTACATGGTACGCGTGAAATTCAATTTTCTGCGAGATCGGGGCCGGATCCACATCGGTAGGATCACAATCCAATTGTTCTGAGTGGAGGAAACACTTGAGAAACTCGGTATATAGACATAGCAGTAGGGAACCTTCCTACCCCTTTAATAAGTCCATCTGCACACTAAGCTACTGGAAACCGGTTGGCAACTGGTAATCAAAGAGACCAATCACAAATGACTCTCTCTCGATACTGGTTGAAGACAGATTGTGACTCGTTTTCTTGGTTACCAGTTACCAATTAGTAGGCTTATTATGTTATTCTGATATCTGGGAATTTCTATTAGAGACAAAACAGCCAACCAAAAGACAGCTCGTTTAAAAAATCGAGTTCTGATCGGATTCCGATAATTAATTTATTCAATAAAGTTTTTAATTTAAAGAAAGTCAGTGATTACAACGGTAAATCTAAATTTAATGACTGGGCAACGTTTGGAATTCGTAAAAGTAGAGTATGACCTTTATGAACAAAAAACTTATAACTTTGATCGAAAATTTCATGACTATGTTAAAAAATATTCCAAAACTTTCAAGATGGTTTGTACAATTGCAAAAACTTTACACATTAATAGAAAAATGCAAAATTCAAATAATAGAATGAAAACAGTTTGGCAAATAATAAACCGTGAAACTGGCAAAGTTATACCAAGGGACAATGATTTCTGCCTAAAGATAGGTGATAATGTTGTTAAATCCAGCGCTGATGTTGCTCGAGCTTTTGAAACATTCTTTACAAATGTCACAACAGATCGTCTTAATTCATCTCCATATGAAGCAGAGACTTTATTAAAAAATAACACTAGCGTCAGTAAAGTATATTTCAAATTTCATCATGTATATCCCCAGGACATTAACAAAACGTTTAGATTACTTAACTTAAAAAATACGGAAGATCTGTGGGGTATATCAGTCAAAGTCATTGGTTCATTAATTCTAGTTATACCCCACACTTAGCTTATATATTCAATAAATGTGTTGACGATGGGGCTTTCCCAGACCTCATGAAACACTGTAAACTGATACCTCTGTTCAAGTCGGGAGATAAGGGTGATCCTTCAAATTTCAGACCAATATCGGTACTTCCAACACTAATTAAAATATTTGAAATGATTACACCAATCAAATGCTCTCACACTTTAACCGTAGAAAACAACTCCACGCCAAACAATATGGTTTTACTAGGGGTAAATCGACTACGGATGCAGGTATTACCCTTATATCTCATATTTATTCTGCATGGGATGCCGCACAGGATGCTATCGGAGTTTTTTGAGACTTGTCGAAGGCGTTTGATTGTGTTGATCATAATACGCTATTAATTAAACTAAATAATACGCTATTAATTAAATTAAAGCGTTGGATCTACTAAGATCATACCTAAGCAAAACAAATAAAAAGGTAGAAGTTAACGGCGTTAAATCTGATGGATCGGGTGTTAAAATTGGCGTTCCACAAGGTTCCATATTAGGGCCTTTCTTATTTCTGGTATATATTAACGATCTGCCTTTCATGGTAAAGAAATTAACTGACATAGTGTTGTATGTTGATGACACTTCAATGGTCTTCAAAATTGAAAGACAAAAAGGAGATTTTGATGATATTAATGGTGTATTGTCTTTAACCTTGAATTGGTTCACAGTTAATAATTTATTGTTAAACACTGGTAAAACCAAGTGTATCAAATTCTTACTTCCAAATATCAGGCAAGTTGAGACCAGTTTAGTGTTAGACAACAGCACGTTAGAATTAGTAAATGATACGAAGTTTCTTGGAATAACCATTGATAGCAAATTGCAGTGGGGACCCCACATAGATAAATTGGCTGGTAAATTAAGTTCTGAGGCTTACGCTGTTAGAAACATCACACAAAGCATGGATGTGACTACATCGGCTAGTATATTTTAGTTACTTTCATAGTGTGATGTCCAATGGTATCTTGTTGTGGGGGAAAGCACCGGATATTCAAACTATTTTTATTTTACAGAAAAGAGCTATTCGAGCAATTTATAATTTAAAATGAATAGACTCCTCAAGAGAATTTTTTAAAGAAATTGACATACTAACAGTAGCTAGTCAGTTTATTTTCGAAAATATAATGTATGTACGCAAGAACCTTACAAAATTTTCCAAACTTAGCGAAAGCTGTAATGTTAACCTAAGAAATAATCATAGACTATATGCGCCCCGATTTAGACTCGCGAAGGTTAGCAATTCTTTCAAGGGTCAGTTCATTTTCTACTATAGTAAAATACCTCTGGAGATTTTGAAATTGCAATTTGAGCAATTTGAAAAGCATGTTAAAGCGACTTTGTCGAAAAAGGGATATTACAATGTTCAAGATTACTTAAATGACAGGACTGTATGGGGTTAATCTGGCTCAACACAGACCTTGCTGTTAATAATTTTGTAATTATTTATTCCTGCTTATTAATCATAACAACAATTATTTTTTCTCATTTTTATTAGTTAAGCACAACCTATTTTTAAAAGAACCTATTCTAAAAATCAATCTGTGGGAGTTTCTACGCTCTTCTCTCCCACAGTGATCCAATGTAGAGAAGAGACAAAAAATTAAGTTTGCTAAGTATATGTAAATATCTACAGTAATAAAGTACTTTGACTTTGACTTTGATTCAAAGCAAGTTCATAACATTACTCACAATCCAACTAAACCTCGAAACACCAGGGAAAATAAAAAAAGCTGTCAAACACTTAAAAAGGGCAATAAGAAATGGCAACAACGACACGTGCCCTCTAGCAACTGCTAAAAACAAACCAAGAACAGCAGCTGGACTAGCAAAAAAGTGAAATTACGAGGCGTCGAAAGGCAGCACTTATTCAACAGGGTCAATACACTGTAATATACTGGAAAGCATTCCAACTTGCAAGAAAACAGTAAGATAAAAAACGAACCAGAGAAAAATTCAGTGAACCATGGTCATCAATACCTGCAGCTCCATTAACAGTCAGTTACAGGCCTCTAGAAATAAAATAAAATTTATAGGAAAAGACCCACACAACAACTACAACAAACGCCAAACCGGATCACTAAAGAAACTAGACAGTTCCTAAACAAAAGACGAAACGGAACTCTGTAGCATCGTGCTACAGTCGCACTTCCCAGACTGTAAATAATACCCGAGATACAACTAATGCAGGAAAATCAAACCTTCACCTCACACCCAACTCCAAACCAGAAGCATAGGTTAGAGCTGAACACACGATAAGCGAGGAAAAAGTGAGTTCGTCAATAAACTCCTCCCTAGCGCACAAATCAACAGGACAAGACGGCACAATCCCAAGCATTCTGCAATAGGGAACAACCTGCCTAATTTGCAACTTTAGCTGTATACAGAGCATGCATATCGCTTTATAAAATACCAGAGAGCTGGAGAGAGGTGTAGTGGTATTCCATCCAAAACCAGGAAAAGGCGACTAAACAGAACCAATACTTTAGAACAATACGCCTCAGATCTTTCCTCCTAAAGATACTACTAAGATTGTGGTGACAGAGATATAAGGGACAATCCTATGAACTCCGACCCCAATCACCCAAAACTGAATGCGTACCAAGCTGGCAAATCTACAGAAACAGCTTTACTTGCGGTGGTTAGGAAAATAGAAAACTCCTTGTTAAACCAACAACCATTCCTAACGGTGTTCATAGGTATCGATAGCACTTTTGCCGAGACCAACTTTAGCAGTATCAGTACAGGACTAGATCAACTAGGAACTAACCCTTGCCTGATATGTTGGATCAACAAAGTGCTGGGATCCAGGACAATCTCCCTGGCTGTCAGAGACAAGATTAAATGCCAACTGGCAACGGAAGGGTCGACAGGAAGGAGTACTGACCCCACTTCTATGGGTGATGCCAACGACCTGATAGTCTAAATTAGCACTAACACCTTTAACGCCATAGATTATGCTGATGATGTAACTATAATTGGTCAAGTGACCCTGCCTACGAAGCCAAGGGTCCCGGGTTCGAGTCCCGGTGGGGGCAAATATTTGTTTGATGAAAACGGATGTTTGTAACCTAGTCATGGTTGTTTATCTATCTAAGTATAATATATATCTATATAAGTATGCGTATCGTTGTCTAGTACCCCAAGATACAGGGAATCCTAGTTTGGGGCTAGATCAATGTGTGTAAATTGTGTCCAAGGTATTATTATTATTATTATTACTTATTTATAGACATCCTTTTTGAAAGCATGCTAATAGCATTACGTAAAACATTGCCAACTTGAGGCTGCTAATGCTCTTTAACAAAACACTTAGCCTTAGAAAGGAAAGTAAAGTACATAGGCGTATGGCTAGATTGCAAATTAAGCTGGAACAAAAAACTCCATGTCACACTTCCAGTCTCGGAAGATGATGGGCGGCAAATGGGGCTTAAACCGAAGATATGTCTATGGTTGTAAAAGGCAATAGTCAGACCAATTGTCACATACGGCTGCCTAGTATGGTGGAAACGCACAACACTTAGAACAACCGTAACACAACAACAACGGTTTCAGAGGATGACACGACAAAGTCAAAGTAATTTTCACATAATTTTTTGCCACTTCTCTACATTGGACCGCTGTGGGAGAGGAAATGCGTAGAAACTTCCACAGATTGATTTTTAGATCTCTTTTAAAATTGGTTGTAACTAATACAAATATTACAACATTAGTTATTATGATTAATAAACAGAAATCAATTATTACAAAATTATTAACAGCAAGGTCTATGTTGAGCTAGATGAACCCCATACAGTCCCGTCATTAAAGTAACATTGTTATATCACTTTTTCGACAAAGTCGCTTTAACATGGTTTTTAAATTACTTAGAAGGCAATTTCAAGATATCCAGAGGAATATTATTGTAGTAGAGGATGCAGTGACCTTTGAAAGAAATACTAACCTTCGCGAATCTAAACCGGGGCGAAACTAATTTGTGATTTTTTCTCAGGTAAACATTATAGCTATCGCTAAGTTTGGAAAAGGTCTTAAGGTTCTTACGTACATACATTATATTTTCGAAAATAAATTGACTTGCTCCAGTTAGTATGTCAATTTCTTCAAAAAGCTCGCTTAAGTAGTCTGTTTGTTTTAAATTATAAATTGCACGAATAGTCCTTTTATGTAAAATAAAAATAGTTCGAATATCCGCTGCTTTCCCCCACAATAAGATACCATAGGACATGACACTATGAAAGTAACTAAAATATACTTGCCTATATGTAGCCACATCCGTGTTTTGTCTGAGGTTCCTAACAGAGTAAGCCGCAGAACTTAATTTACCAGCTAATTTATCTATATCTGCAATTTGCTATCAATGGTTACTCCCAGAAACTTCGTATCATTTACTTACGTGTTGCTGTCTAACATTAAACTGGTCTCAACTTGCCTGACATTTGGAAGTGAGAATTTGATACACTTGGTTTTTCCAGCGTTTAACAATCAATTATTAACTGTGAACCAATTCATGGTTAAAGATCTACTGTTAACATCATCCAAATCTTCTTTTTGTCTTTAAATTTTGAAGACCATTGTAGTATCATCAGCAAACAATAATATGTCAGTCAATTTTTCCACCATGAAGGGCAGATCTTTAATATATACTAGGAATAAGAAAGGGCCTTATATGGAACCTTGTGGAACTCCAATTTATGCATCCGATCCATCAGATTTAACACAGTTGACTTCTGCCTTTTGAATTATATTGCTTAGATTTGAATTATAGTCTTTGTAGCTCCAAAGCTTTATTTCTAACTCTGTAATGTTTTAATTTCATTAATAGTGTATTACGATCAACACAATCAAATGCTTTCGACAGATCGCAAAAAACTCCGATAGCATCCTGTGTGGTCTCCCATGCAGAATAAATATGAGATACTTGGGTAATACATGCATCCGTAGTCAATTTACTCCTAGTGAAACCATTTTGTTTTTTGGTGTGGAGTTGTTTTGTACGGTTGAAGTGTGAGAGCATTTGATTGAGTATAATCTTTTCAAATATTTTACTTAGTGCTGGAAGAACAGATATTGGTCTGAAGTTGTAAGCTCACCCTTATCTCCCGACCGGAACAGAGGTATCAGTTTACAGTGTTTCAAGAGTTCTGGTAAATCTCCATCGTTAACACATTTATTGAATATATAAGTTAAGTGGGGGCTATAACTAGAATTACTGATCCAATTACTTCGACTGAAATGCCCCACTGGACTTCAGTATTTTTTAAATTAAGTAATCTGAATGTTTTTACAATGTACTGGGGATATACATGATGAAATTTTAAATATACATGACTGACGCTATTGTTGTTTTTAATAAAGTCTCTGCTTCACATGGAGATGAATTTAAACGATCTGTTGTGAGTAAGGGTACATTGGTGAAGAATGTTTAGAAAGCTCAAGTAACCTCAGCGTTGGATTTAACAACATCATCAACTAACTTTCATTGTCCCTTGGTATATCTTTGCCAGTTTCATGGTTTATTATTTGTCAAACTGTTTTCATTCTTTTATTCGAATTTTGTATTGTTCTATTAATGTGTACAGTTTTTCAGTTCTAAAAACCAACTTGAAAGTTTTGGAATATTTGTTAACATAGTCACGAAATTTCCGATCAAAGTTAAGGGTTTTTGTTCATAAAAGTCATACAAGATAACTTTACTTCTATGAATTCCAAACGTTGCCATTCATTAAATTTATATTTACCGTTGAAGTCACTGACTTTCTTTAATTTAAAAACTTTATTGAATTATGTTTGAATAATGTTGAAGAAGTCTGAGTAGACTTTGTTTGGGTTCATGTGTGGCCTTTGCGCGCTGCTTGAGGTCGCCGCCTACAGAAGCGCTGGAAATCTTACTAGGAATAACACCATTGGACTTTTTTGTGTAGCAAGAGGCAAAATCTGCATGGGACAATGGGAAGGCCAACCAGCAGACACTTCACAATTCTGGCAACATATTTAACAAAATAATTCACAAACTACTTGATGAGACTGCCGCGTAGTACAACAAAAATATTAACTGACCTGGTAATATAAATGGAAGAAGATGAGACCATGGAGCATATTTTGTTTCCATGCCCATCCAGTGTAGAAACCAGAATGGCAATCCTGGGATAAACAACATCGACCTTAGAGCTCCTCGAACATCCAGGCCTCCTACGCTAGCTAGTGCAGGAGTTAGGATGACTGAATTAGAACAGTGGGTGCAGGGGACATGCACAATGGCCACGCTCAAGTGGTCCAAATCCACTCCAATCCACTTTAACCTCCTGAAGAAATAGCAGAAGAAGAAGAAGTCGATTTCAATTATTGGATGATATAGGCCAGTAAGGAAGAAGGAAACTATAAGGTTTTACTGATAGTTCTGTCTTGCACTGAAAGTTTCCGAGAAAGAGACAGTGACATCATGACTTTAAGTTCTGTAACAGTTAACAGTCATAATGACGGTTTCGCCATATCAAACCTGTCATTGACACGTGCTTGGGATAGCTCTCAGAGCTGAGAGCGGTTTTAATACGAGTATGAGAGTCCGTCTCCAACTTAGAGTTATCGGTAAAGCATCCTTCTGTTAACCAATCAGGAAAACGAAAAATGATTTTTCCCATACGGGGTCTCAGAGGTCAGTTGCGCCCACAAACATTAGCCAGTAATTAAATACTCTATATTGAGTAACAGGAGCTAACAAATCGTCTTCCTGTCGAGTTGTCCTTGTTCAGAGATGACTTGTTGTACCTCCACCACACATGCACTCCTGGTACAGTTGTAAGTCGGATATTATTCCCGGCTAGACCCTAGTGTAGGATGCCAGCACAAACAAAGTTGGACTTAATGAGTTTACTTGCAAATGCAATACCGTCATAGTGTGATGTGCGTGCTCTCAAGATTATATTATTTCTGTGATTGCTGTCGGTAGACACCGATATCGTACGCTGAATGGTCTGTGCACCGAACCAGGTGGCTGATGAAGATAAACGGATATCACAGTTTAGTTTTTGTTCTCATTGCGACTGACAGCGCAAACTGACATGTTTCCTGTCAGCGACGCTGGGTTACATCAAGTTTGATCAAATGCCCATCTTTGAAGCGCTATTCCTCCTAAAGAAACATATATTTTTTTGGGATGTGGAAAGTGTCCCACATACCAAAAAAATAAAAAAGTTTTAAAGACATCCATTTTCTTCAATCTATGTGTTGTCAAAACATCATATATGTCAATGGGAACTTAATATGAAAAAATAAATTGTGCAGGCCACCCTGTACTAACTTTCTCGCATGATGCTTTTGGTGTTGTTATTTAAATAAGGCTAGTATTTAACCGCACATCAAAAATACTGATTTTCATAGCAAAAATACTTTTTATGTTTTAAGTATCACGCGCTCGGAGAACTTACGCGCTTTCGATGCTCACAACCCCACAGCATAACACCGCGTCCTATGAGCATGGGTTTAGATTCCGGGCCATTCAATTGTGGAATGCACTCCCCTGCTCCCCTGAACTATCAGAGACAGTCCTTCTCTTAATATATTTAAAAGTCGCGTGAAGAAGCATTACCTTTCTCTTTAGAAATATATGTATTTATTAGTATATTTATTAAAAAATTATATATATTTATATAGTATTTATGTTTAGCATGTACGAGTATACTATATGACATTTATGTAAGCCCTCGTATATTTAGTTAATATTGTTTTATATTAGTTATTTAGATATAACATATATCTAACCATATGTTAGTTATTTAGATATGTACTAAATTATATTGTTGTACACATTGTCACCCCTGCTCAGCAATTGACCATTCCCATCCTAATTTAGTTTGCTGGAAGAGATCTCTTATTAGAGATAAGCTCGCCTTTGTACACTATTTTTATGTAAGTCTTGTTGTCCATATATTAGTTGTGTGCAATAAAGAAATTATGAATGAATGAATAAAGTATTTTTGTTGTGCATAAATGTTCAACCTACCGCAGTATTTTGCCCTGATATTTGCTGTGAAAATCAGTTTAATGCTGTGCAAACCAGTATCATTGATGTGCAGTTTCATATTTCCCTTTAATTAATTGTTTGTGGATAATCGTGTGCAGGCGTTTAGGAGACGTTTAAGAAGTTCTAAGATAAAGTATACAGGGTCTAACAGAAAGGGAGTTACAAGCCGAAAGGTGGTTCTTAGGGACATCATTCTGAACAGCTTTTACTATTGAACCGACGTAATCAGAGCAACTTTATTTTTCTTATCTCAGAACATTTCGGGCCTAGCGCTCACCTGAGTTATATGGTGGAGTTGAAAATAAAGTTGCTCTCATCAAGTCGGCCCCATACTAAAAGTTGTTCAGAATGATGACCTTGACAAGCAATCTACCATACAAAACAGCTCCTTTCTACTTTAATCATGCCCCACTTACTCCGCTTAGCTTAGCTTATTCCGCCGCCGCCTAATGTATGGGATATATGGCACTGTGTGCATATTGTATGGGAGCTACAATTTTTTGAGTTTTGCAGTAATAACCGGGTATGCCATGTTATAGATGATATTAAGAGATACTATGACGAGAAGTTTGAAAAAATCGTTAGTCCCGTTTTTGAATAAATTCAATAAAAGTGTTTGATTTGTATGAAAAAAAAATTGTCCTAGATATTTACAAAATAACCCATAATATAACATTTCATCCAATTCGGTTCAGTGGTTTAGGCTCTAGAGCTGACAACGGAAAACAGCCATCATGCATACATACATACATACAGACAGGGTGTTCTGAGCGACTACCTCCTAGTGTGGGGGTGCTGAAGTGATGCAGAAGGATACGTCCGACTGCATAACTTCTGCTTCCTCCTGGTGCACCCTGGTAACAGCGGCTAGTGACTGGTCCCCGGACCTCTTACTAGCCGATGGCTAAAAGTCCCTCCGGTTCTGTCGGTTAAGGTGGGTGTACCCGGCAGACTACACTCACCTGCGTCTTGTGGTCTGCGCAGTTGATCACCGTAGGCCAGGATGAAGGGGTCCTGGGGGGTTGAGCCGAACGTTGCTGTGGATTTAGCTTCGTAAGGCAACACGCCCTCTTTGGCCTGGATTTCAGGCAAAACGGTAGCCTCGCCCGTAGCCGCGGGTTGGGGTAACGGCCAAGTGTCCCGTCAGAGGGCCACGGCTAGGGGTGTAGGGTCCGCTAAGGCGTCAGTCACAGCGGTGGGATGGGTCATGCTGACGGGGTAAGCTTCGGTGACTACGGCGGTGGGACCATGTCGCTGACACCTTGGTTCCCATCGTCCACAGAAGCGAGCTCCCGATGTCGCGCCAAGTACCAGCCCTATGCTCCTATATCTACTCGGTACTCCTAGCGACTGAAAGCTGTTCCAAGCGAGTAGGCGCTCCCAATTGTGCGGGCTCCGTGGAGGGTGGGAAATCGAGTAGACGAATCTCTATACATTTGACTATCGATCGTGTCAGGTCAAAAAACCCATCTGGAACGCTTCCAGCGGTGAAAACCGCAAGCGTCTCCAAACAGGTGCGAGAATCTGCCTCGGCAGATACTCAAGCCTCAACTGGGCGCACTGCCACCATCAGTGACCTACCGGTGCAAACCGGTAGTGATTCCACTGTGGAGGTTAGCTGCATAAAGCCCGAAAGTGAGTCGAGAGGCAGGGCCACGGGGCAACCCGGTGCGCGGAGCCATTCGACAAACATCGCCGAGCATTTCGCCAGCGCCTGGACGACGGTTGGTGGAAAAGGTAAACCACCCAAGCAATCTTTGCAAGGGAAGGGCCCATCGACTAAACGTCCGGATACGGTGCAAACCGGACCAGGGCGTAAGGCGAATCGTCGGTGGAAGAAAAAACAGCGTTTGGCTGCCACATCGGCCGCTGCCGGCGTAGATGGGGTTCCATCTGCCACGGTGGCGACCGATGGCGGTCCCGCTGTTAATACAGCAGGAGCTGCGGGTAAGGTGACCGGCTCCCGTGGTGTCAAAGGGGCAACCCTAGACTCAAACGGGGCTTAACCTACCGTAGCGTTCTCTGGTGGTCCAACCTCTAACAAGAAATTGAAATCTGCCAAGAGATCCGGCAAAAACGAGCGCGCGGCTGCTAAGAGGGCTCGACTAGAGGATAGTAATTCTCCTCGAGTGGAGCCTAAAATGCAGTGCACGGAAGCGCGCAGAGCTGGGGTCACCTATGCTCAGAAGGTGAAATCTGACCAGTACATCGCCGTAACTGACGTCGCTACTGGTCATATTTCGCAGGATCTGTCAACGCTCATCCTCAACGAGATTGATGACAAAATCTTGAGGGAAGCGTTGGCGGTTCCGAGCAAGGAAAACCCCAAATTCGGTGGCAAGCCTCGTTACGAGGACGGCCACCTTAAACTGTTCGTGGAGGACGAGTACTCCCTGAACTGGCTGCGGGAGTGTGTCTCCGGTGTGTCTACACCATCCAACGTACAGTTGGTGGTGAAACGCCAATCGGAGATGGTCCGCAGAGTTCGATGTGGGGTGCTCATACCCAACGAACGAGGCAAGTGGAAGTCTGCGCCCGACGTCGGCGTAGTCCTCCACTTCATGAACAAGTGGGCACAGGTTGACCGATGGCTCCTCCAGAAAGTGGATGAGCAGCAGGACAACCTGTTTCTCATCACAGACGTCCCTGAAGATGTGGTGCCGACCCTGCTGGGAAGGGGCAGACAGCTCCTTTTCGGTAGTGGTTCGGTCTACCTTAAATTTCAGGAACCCGGTGGGAAATTTGTGAAGGAACCACCGGTGGTAGCGCAGACCAGCTCTAAGCTGGTCATCACTGGGGTTTTATCTAGAACAGCTATGCCCCAGAGTTCCACTCCAGAGCGGCAGCAAACAGGCCCCGATGCAGTCGGGGAAAGTTCTGCTGCTCAACCGCAGGACGAGCACGCGCACTGGGAGGCCATGCTGCTTGGTGAAGGCGATGAGCCAGAACCAGCAGTGGTGCCCTCTGAGGGCAAGAAGCTGTCCATGCGGCTGGAGGAGGAACTCGTCTTGGAGGTGGAGGAGGGGTTGACCAAAAATGGCGTCCCTCTCCCGCGATTGTAAAATCCTCCAAGCCAACCTCCAACACAGCCAAACTGCAACGGCCCAGTTAAGACGCTGGTTGGGGGCAAACAGCACTGCCGTGGCTCTGATCCAGTAGCCGTGGATCAACCGCGGTAGCATTCGAGGGCTTGCCAATTTGAGAGGTAAGCTTTTCGGTACAACTGATCACGATAACCCTAGAACATGCATCATAACTACCAACAACATCCCAGCACAGCCATTAACAGAGTTCTGTTCCAGGGACCTGTGTGCCATAAGGCTGCAACTGCCCGACACAGCTAGGTGCCGCGAACTCGTGGTGGCCTCCGCCTACATGCCTGCGGAGGACAACCCGCCTCCACACGACCTGTGCCGGCTGGTGGACCACTGCGAGAAGTCGGGCCTCCAGCTCATCGTTGGGGCCGACTCGAACGCGCATCACCCACTGTGGGGCATGCCAGATATGAACAGCAGAGGTAAGACACTTGTTGAATACCTATTTACTACAAACCTCAATGTGCTTAACATAGGTTCTGAACCAACTTTTGTTACCAAGCGGAGCAGAACTATCGTTGATATTACCCTGGCAACGGCGGACATATCCGACGACGTTGGGGGCTGGCATGTGTCCAACGACGCGTCATGCTCTGATCATCGATGGATACGCTTCGATATCAACGCAGCGTTCTCCCCAACTGTCCCTAAGAGAAACCCACGCAAGACTGCCAGAACCAGGTACAGAGCTATCCTAGGTGAAAGACTTGCTTGGGCTGAGACTCTACCAGATCCGGAGGGACCCGAACAAATCGAACAACAGGTAACAGATTTTACAAATACTTCAATAGACTGCTACCACTCAACTTGCCCGCTTAGCACACCAGCGCCTACCAACATCAAGGGGCAGCCTTGGTGGGGTCCTGATCTAGATAGGATGCGTGCTAAGATCAGAAGACTGCTAAACAGGGCGATGAACACCAGTGCTGATGAGGATTGGGACAACTATAAAGATGACAAATCCAAGTACAAGAAACGACTACGTTTCAAAAGCAGCAACTCATGGAGGAAATTCTGCAGCGACATTGAAACCGTTGATCAAGCAAATCGGGTAAGGAAAATACTAGCTCAACAAGGCAACTCCAGGCTAGGGTCGCTTAAAAAACCCGATGGAACATATACCTCTTCCACCACAGAAACACACAGTCTCTTGTTGGAAACTCACTTTCCCGGAAGTAGAACTATTCAAGAGATTGTGTGGCCGGAAGAGGTTCACCATGAAGCTGTCGACCACTTAGACATAACTAATAATATTATCACTGCTGACAAGGTGAGATGGGCCATTAATAGCTTCAATCCTTTTAAATCAGCAGGACCAGATGGAATCTTCCCAGCATCTACAGTGGGGTGGGGAACCCGTCATCAATATAATGGTCCGAATCATGAAAGCATGTCTTAGATTCGGATACGTTCCCAAAAGGTGGAGAGTAGTAAACGTAATTTTCATACCGAAGCCAGGAAGGAGCAACTACACTAACGCTAAATCTTTCAGGCCGATTAGTCTCACCTCGTTCTTGCTTAAGACTCTCGAACGTTTGTGCGAGAGACACCTGAGAGATGGAGCGTTAAAACATATACCCTTACACAAGAATCAGAATGCATATAGTTTGGGTAAGTCTACTGAATCAGCTCTCCATGCAGTTGTATCCACAATTGAAGAGGCGATTCAAAACAAATGCATCTGTCTTGGAACTTTTATTGATATAGAAGGTGCCTTTGACAAGACGCAGCATAGCAGTATAAGTGCATCTCTAACAAGGCATGGGGTGTCAACAGCTGTAAACAACTGGGTCACAAACATGCTTAACAAACGTATCGTGCGTCTAGCTGGAGAGTCCCTGTCGGCGGAGGTAGTGCGGGGATGCCCGCAGGGAGGAGTGCTCTCCCCGCTTCTGTGGACCTGGCGGTTAACCCAACAAAAACGGAAATGGTCATGTTCACTAACAATAGGGCTCTTGGTAGGTATACCCTACCTAAGCTCTTTGGAACGGAACTCCAGCTAGCAACTGAGGTGAAGTACCTGGGCATAACCTTGGACAGCAAGCTCAACTGGAGTAGCCACATCGACAACAAACTAAAGAAGGCGAGTATTGCTTTCTGGCAGTGTCGGAGAATGGTGGGGAAAAAGTGGGGACTTTCTCCCAATATCATTCTTTGGCTGTACGTAACGGTGATCCGTCCTCTTGTCTGCTACGGAGCTGTGATGTGGTGGACCAGGACCAAACTAACCACAATGGTAAGCAAACTCCAAAGCTTCCAAAGGCTGGCCTGCATGGCTATCACAGGTAGTATGAGAACTACTCCAACAGCAGCAATGGAGGCCATGCTGTGTCTTCCGCCACTCCAGCTGTATATTAAGCAGGAGGCCGCGTCATCTGCGGTGAGACTCAACACCTTAGGACTTTGGAGGAAAAACAGGACCTCACACACCGCCATCCTAGGGGAAGTTTACAAAAAAATTCCCATCTCTATGGCTTGCAGTGACAGAATCCCTAAACAATTTTTTGACAAAAAATACAATATACAGTTACATGAAGACCATCGGGTTGAGGGGCTCGACGTTAAAGAGCTCAGAATTTTTACCGATGGTTCAAAAACTGAAGCAGGCACTGGTTCAAGCACCTTCTCGGAGGACCTAAACATCAAGATAGCCATTCCACTGGGAGCCCATAATACTGTCTTTCAAGCTGAATGCATGGGCATCATCTCGGCCGCTAATGCCATAGCATCGAGAAAGGTAAGAGATTCCTCCATTCGAATCCTCTCGGATAGCATGGCCGTCCGACAAGCCCTAAATAGCAACACTATTAACTCAGGGCTAATCTACGAGTGTCACAAACGACTAATGGAGGTATGTCAACATAACCGCGTAATCCTTCAATGGATAAAAGGACACAGCGGATCAAGAGGTAACGATGCAGCGGATGAGTTGGCGCGTAAAGGATCTAGCTTAACAGCGTATGGTCCCGAACCTATCATCCCTCTTCCCTTCAAGATGGTACGCTCATTTCTGAGAGAGTCGACCAGGAATGATCATGCCACTCTTTGGACAAACCATGAGGAGTGCAGGCAGGCCAAGCTGGCCTTGCCGTCCCCTAGCGCTAGGCTGGCTAAGACCTTGCTTCGACTTAGTAGGCTGCGCATGCGACTGGTAACTGCAGCACTTACTGGCCATGGTTTCTTTAATAAACATCTATATGTCCTAGGTGTTACCGACAGCCCCCTTTGCAGAGCCTGCTTGGAGGCAGAAGAAACGGCTGCTCACGTCCTCATGGAGTGCACAGGAGTAGCGGACTACAGGGCTAAACACCTCGGTCAATCGAGAGACCTTCCAGGGATAGTCGGTAACGTAAAGGGCCTACTGGCGTTTCTGGAGGAGTTGGGTTGGCTCGAATGATGTCGCATTCCCACCCACACGCAAAATAGGCGCTTAAGTCGTCGAGTTGCGGAAACCAGCCCGTCTTACAATTGACAATTGACAATACATACAGACGCACACACATACACACCCAAACACATATTTTTTCACTTTTTCGGAAGTTAACGATAGAGAGAACGTATCCCCACCAAAATCTCAACCTCGATTTTTTTAACGATTACAATAATTCTTTAATTTTCACACCGTTCAACTCAAAAGTTAAAAAGAAAAGATTTTCATCTAAAACATGCTATTACTTGGGATATAAAGAAGATATTGATATGGTTCCTCCGTCAAAAAATGGGCGATCAAAATATCTTAAAACGGTTTGTTTTAAATTAAGAAATAATCAGTGGTTTTGAAGAAATAAATAATAAACACTCAAGTAACTCAATATTCTGCCGCAGCAACTGACGTCACAGACATGTTGCAATGTGAGCAGTTATGAATCTATTTTAGTGCGGCTGTGTCCAAAACTTTAACCACCACGAATCGAGTTGATAATTTTACCGATACACAAGCCGTGAAAGTGGGCTAGTCACTAAGTAAGGCGAGAAGACCAGATTTAACAGATCGGTATCCGAGTAACCGTGGACGGTAGATACAGTCACGCCACCTTGGCAAGTGGTGCCTTTTATGAAAGGATAGTTAACCTTGTTTGTACAAGCATAATAACTACATTTGCATGTGCGTGTACGACACTATCTAAGCGATTGGACTTGAGTTGGCATATACTCACAGTCGGTTCCCTGAAAATCTGAATGACGATGGATGAGACAGATTTTAAAGCCTCGGTCTATATACCGTCCTAGCTTTTTTTATTAAATACTTAATTACTAATCGCAACATAAATAATAGGTAAGATAGGTGGCGTAGTATTAATCAACAAACTTAATTTAGTTTCTATCTCCTACCCAGTATAATGAGTTTCCTTGCAATTCTATCTTCGCTCACTTCGCTTGCTGATATTGAATCTAAGTACTTAAATGTCTGTACGTGAGGAATAGAAACTCCTCGGCGACGTTGAGCTTTAGCAGGTTTAATCGAATTTTCTCTATTGAGCAATTCTGAACGCTCCGAACTGGTCCGACGTCCGTAAGACTACCGGCTGCAAAGAAAGCAGCGTATTATACAGGTGAACTTTTCCTGGCCAAAGTAACTTGCGTAATTTTGAGCTAATATCTCAAAAGTGATGAAAACTGTACCATTTGATTGATTTTATTTAAGGATATAGTTTTGCTATACTTCCTAGGGCAGCTTAGTCATAACTATGGCACGTTTAGCCATGAGGATACATGTGAAATGTTGTAATACCATGGTTTCAGTTCGCGCCCCTCGCAAATTGAGTAATTTGGACACAGGTCCCTACAGACAGGCTCGTGACAGCCCATCCAGTGTGCAATACTCAGAATAATTAGGAGTGGAAGCCCCTTCTGAATAAAAAATACCAAAAAATGCCATTTATTGCTGAGGACTAGGTAAAGCCACCACTTTAGATGCCAACTAATTATACAACAAAAGTTGTACTCACATTTTAAGAGATTGTTGGAGACGCCATTTTCCGGAGAAATGAAATATCAACTTGCTCTGCACCCTCTAGACAAGTTGAATTTGCTAAGTAATCACACGATATTTCACAAATTTCAAATCGCATACATTTTCTTAGCGTCGGGGTATCGAGTTATAAGTTAGCGAATGCAACTTGTCTAAAGGGGCTGTTCCAAAAGGTTTCATAGTGATAAGTTATTTAGAATGGATTGGATAGGAGTACATTGAACACACTCACACAGCAAAATAATGCTTGCAAAAAACTTGTGCTTATAAGCGCTTAGGCCCGCAGCTCTATTCTATATTGTATGAAATATACCGATTCCTTTCAAATTCAAATAACAGCCGCTTCAAATGGCAGCTCTTGTGAAATAATCGCGTCCTGATTTAACCCATTCGGTACCACCAGCGTTAACTAACGCCAATTTTCCGTTATAGGTTTTGAATTCTAATACCATGGCATAGGGTTCAAAATCGCGACCCGTCCCAACTACCCTCGGTTCTTGAGAGGTTAACAACGCCAATTTTAAGCAGGCTACATAAATTATACAGGGACTGCTATAGACTTTTCTAGATAGAGAATAGAGTTAAGTTACGTGTCTCCAATTCTCAAACCTCCTCGGTGCCATCCATCAGCCATGGAGCTCACAGGCCATTAGACGCATATCCGACATAGCGACTAGCGCGGTGCGTTCAAGCGCGTGATATCTCTGTTGGCAGATAGACAGTGGATGAGACACTGATAGGCGAGCGAGACTAAAGTGTCGTTGAGGTTGTTATCAAAGTCGTTACTTCTTTAATGAACAACACAGTAAAGGGTAGGAAGAAAATATGGTCCCAAGGTATTGGATGTAATGCAAGAACAGTGAATTTCTATGCTACTCAAGATGCCATAAATCTGCGATGTTTTCTTTATAGTTTTCTAGGTGGTTAATATGTGGTTTCGTAGTGTCTAAATATTATTTTCAGATTTCTTATTCGATTGTTAATGATACTTTAATTGTTAATGATGAAGTAATTATATCTATTATATATATTATTATTTTTGTTTCATATATTGTTCACATAGGTCTACCCCTTCTCAGCGAACAACCTTTCCCATCTTAACCTGGTTTGCTGGAAGAGATTTCTTATTAAAAATAAGCTCGCATTTGTACACTATTTTTATGTAACTCTTTATGTCACCCATACAAGACCTGAAGTTTTTTTCTTTCTGTGTCCCCAGCCGGGGATCGAACCTGGGAACTCTCGCATGGCAGAGCCACAACCGCAGCGCCACAGAGGTCGTCTTTTATCTGGTATATTATGAAAGGTATCTCGTTAGTCTCACTAAGTATTCCAATAGCAAACATTCAAGGTAATCCGTGTGTAATGGAACGCGGCGTCAAAATAAAATCCGTACTTGTTGAATACCGTTCACGTACCTGATAGACGTGGGACTTACGTAAGATAAAAAATACGTAATATTTATTTATGTTACATACTTTGACGCCTGTTTCTTTAAGAAGAGTAGGCAGAGACCCATGTTACGACGAGTTTGGGAGCAAATCTTCAAATCTATCTGTGCAACTCCGGCACATGCAGGAATGCACATTATCCTAAGAGGGCTATATAGCACAGACATTGGGCCGTATGCCTGAAGAAAATAACCACCTTTTAATTTCAATATTTGAAGGAAAATGATTAACCACTGGAGCCCGGGCTGACGCCATAAGGCATCAGCTCAAAGCTACCCGTCAAGCCAGGCCCTCGCCATATGGGGCGTCGGGCGGTAAGAATTGTTTTTGTGCTCAAATTTCGCGGCTAATACAGTGTATACTGCTAAAAATAATGAGGAACGAACTACACTATGCGTTTCAGCGTTAGGAGATGGTCTTCAGGGGGAGGTTTACAATATATAAATAATCTCTTTCCGTATTTTTTGAAAATTTAAAACGAGAAATATCGATTTGTTTCAATGAGAACATAACTCTATACTATAATTTCTGTAGTTTTCAAAAACATATCTAGAGTAGATTACGCAGGTATTCATCAACACTTATTGTTGTTGTCGTTGTTAGGGTTCCGTAACCGAAGGGTGCCAAACGGGACCCTATTGTCAATTGTAAGACGGGCTGGTTTCCGCAACTCGACGACGAAAGCGCCTATTTTGCGTGTGGGTGGGAATGCGATATCATTCGAACCAACCCAACTCCTCCAGGAACGCCAGCAGGCCCTTTACGTTACCGGCTATCCCTGGAAGGTCCCTCGATTGACCGAGGTGTTTAGCCCTGTAGTCCGCTACTCCTGTGCACTCCATGAGGACGTGAGCAGCCGTTTCTTCTGCCTCCAAGCAGGCTCTGCAAAGGGGGCTGTCGGTAACACCTAGGACATATAGATGTTTATTAAAGAAACCATGGCCAGTAAGTGCTGCAGTCACCAGTCGCAAGCGCGGCGTACTCAGTCGAAGCAAGGTCTTAGCAAGCCTAGCGCTAGTGGACGGCAAGGCCAGCTTAGCCTGTCTGCACTCCTCATGGTTTGTCCAAAGAGTGGCATGATCTTTCCTGGTCGACTCTCTCAGAAATGTGCGTACCATCTTGAAGGGAAGAGGGATGATAGGTTCGGGACCATATGCTGCCAAGCTAGATCCTTTACGCGCCAACTCATCCGCTGCATCGTTACCTCTTGACCCGCTGTGTCCTTTTATCCATTGAAGGATTACGCGGTTATGTTGACATACCTCCGAATTAGTCGTTTGTGACACTCGTAGATTAGCCCTGAGTTAATAATGTTGCTATTTAGGGCTTGTAAGACGGCCATGCTATCCGAGAGGATTAGAATGGAGGAATCTCTTACCTTTCTCGATGCTATGGCATTAGCGGCCGAGATGATGCCCATGCATTCAGCTTGAAAGACAGTATTATGGGCACCCAGTGGAATGGCTATCTTGATGTTTAGGTCCTCCGAGAAGGTGCCTGAACCAGTGCCTGCTTCAATTTTTGAACCATCGGTGAAAATTCTGAGCTCTTTAACGTCGAGCCCCTCAACCCGTGTCGTGTGAGGATACGAACCTAACCAGAACCTAACAGAAAACAACCAGAATAAAATTTAGTAGTAGCAGTTTATTAGATATTTACAATGAAGACGATAAAAAATGATACGAAGATGAGGATGGATGAGATGTGAACAGGTTTTTTATAAAACACAGGTTAAGTAACAAAAAAGGAAGCGGAGGACACGAAGAGAAGTAGACCAGTGGGGTGATGACCAGGTTGCGGGCGTATTTGTAGTTGTAGATATTGTTGAAATCGTCGTTATAGGAACGGTAGCGGCGTACTTGTAGCTACGGCTCGCTGGATCCCGTTGTAGAAATCGTCGTTGTAGGAACGGTAGCGGCGTACTTATAGCTACGGCTCGCTGGATCCCGTTGTAGAAATCGTCGTTGTAGGAACGGTAGCGGCGTAGGCACGGCTCGCAGAATCCCGTTGTAGAAATCTTCGTTGTAGGAACGGTAGCGGCGTAGGCGCGGCTCGCAGAATCCCGTTGTTTGAAGATTGATTTGAAGGTTTTGAGGGAGTTTGAAGGCTCGCAGGATCCCGGGGTAGTGCGACCCCGGGATAAGGCCTTTACTGGTACTTCCAGTTCAGAAGCTGACGTGATACTCCAGAATTTCAGAAATGTTCCGCTTTTATACCCTTTTTGGAGAGTTCTAAAAATTATTTAAATTAAACGTAGTTTTTGTGAGTGGCCAAGAGAGAAAGAGTATTTTTGTAAAAGTATTAAAGTAAACATATCAGACCGCTAACGAGTTTGAATGGGCATTGCCATGACAACCAGATAAACAAAGACGTCAACAAACGTCAAAGTTTCGTTTCAGGCTCGTAATACGGAAAACCAACAATCAAACCATGAAGTAAATGAAGTAACCATGAATATAAAAAAGTAGCGCACCAGCGCGCACGAAGCCCGAGATTGCAGAGTTTCGGAGAAAGCCAAAAACAAGGTCACCAAAGGTAAGCCGCTTCGCTATCGATTTAGAAGTGCTGATAGCATGAAAATGCAGAGCGAACATGATTTATTAATGTGTTCTTATGGTTTAAAACGTTACAGGGTCCTATGGAAATAAAAGTGATGACCAATATCAGACTGTACAGCATGAATGCATGACAGAGCAAGGTACCCTGGAAAAAACAAAAAGACTGATGGTGGAGCTGGAGCTAAGGGATAGGAAGCAAGAATAGCATGTAGGTAGCATAACACTACATTTTCCCCCCGACCCTGGAAAAATTTTTGACTCAGCAAAAATTTTGATATGTACAAAAATAAACCATAAAAAAACAGCTTTGCAGAAACAGACATCACCAGGCAAAATCAGATATACCCTATCTTACATTCATCATCTTCATTCCGGTAAGGGTGGAGTTCACATTCAATGACTACCACTCTAGAAGTGTGTTTTCGTAAGGGCATTCAGGCTTACTTAAGGAGTTGTCATCCGCTCCTGCGTGGACAAAAAAAAATAAGTAGAGGTAAAGAGAAACAGATTAATCCTAAGGTAGCTTTAGTCGCTTGCCTTGAGAAAAGATTAAGAACGTCCAGAGCGGTAGAGCTCGAAGCCAGAGATCAGCCACATCGCCAACGAGATGTGTCTGAAATAAAGATTAGAAAAAAAATAGGTGAAGACTAACCAACGAAAATTCGAGGTCCTAGAGTAAAATGTGTTGAAGAACACTAGATTAAAGGAAGAAATAAAATATTAAGGTGAAAATGATGATGATATTTATACATATATACAAAGTAACAGTTAATAGAAGTTAAGAAAATTTAAGATTTAATGTCTTTAATGTGCCACTTGCCTCTAACTCCGTTAGGGTCTTCTAGAACGTATACCAATGGTGAAAGTTTGGTTACTATTTTACACTTAATGAATTTAGGGGCAAGTTTAGCATTTAAGTATGTGCCAGCATTGCTTAAAACATGGTTTTTACGCCAAACAGTATTTCCCACATTAAATTCTTTAAAAGTCCGGCGAAGATCATAGCGAGCGCTATTTTTAACGTGAGCTATGTGAAGTTTAGTTTGAACTCTGTGAAAGATAGATGAGAGGAGACCAGAATTAGACGCGTAAATATCACGAGGCATAAATATCAATTCCTCGAGATTCTGAGTTGGAGTATAGAAGGAACCACAAGGTATTGTTTCCCTACCAAAGACTAAAAAGTTTGGAGTAAAGCCAGTAGCAACGTTTGTAGCGCTGTTCATTGCGAACTGAATCTTAGTAAGATGATTGTCCCAGGATCTATGATCGTCTCCTACTAGGGATGCTAGAGCTGTAATAATCGTACTATTAAATTTCTCTGTAGGATTAACCTGAGGACAATATAAAGCTGTGTGAAAAATACAAGGAACGTTATAAGAATTTAAGAATGAGTGGAATTCTCGCGACTGAAATTGAACAGCGTTGTCCATTATTATAGTTTGGGGAATGCCATGAGCTAGAAACACTGAATTTTCTAAGACATTAATGATATTAGCTGAAGTAGCCCGTTTAAGGGGAAAAATCATAGTATATTTGGTAAATTGCAGTTAATTACCAGAATATACTGGTTTTTTCTCCGGGTCATAGGCAATGGACCCATAAGATCCAAGGATATAGTTTGAAAAGGTCTGGAGCAAAGTTTAGGTTTACCCATAAGACCATAGGGAGAATGATTAGGGTGTTTGTAGGTTAAGCAGGTTTCACATGTCGAGATTAAATTGGCAATGTCTTTAAACATACCCGGCCAATAGTATTTTAAAGATATTTTCTTGAATGTTTTGAAGATACCAAGGTGGAGTTCTGAAGGGGAACCATGGCTAACTTCAATAAGTGCATGTCTATCTTATGGCAGTGGAACTTCTTTCCAAATAAAGTCGTCGTTTAGACAATCGGACGAATGGATGCAGCGGTAAAGTTTGTTATCCTTGATAGTGTAGTTGGGATATGCGTCTGGGTTGTTGGAGCATCCGAGAAAAATCTTGTTGTAGTGTTCAAGTTCACGATCAGATGGTTCTTCAATCGTAATAGGATGTACACCTTGAGGTGGAGTTTCTTGTGTATCAGGACGTTCTTTATGCTTATGCCTTGATAAAAAGTCAGGAACAACGTTATCCTTTCCTTTTTTATGTTTCAGGACAAAATTAAAACATGATAAGCGTAGAGTCCAGCGAGCAAGTCTTCCAGATGGAGTCGATAAGTTCTGAAACCATTTAAGTGCAGCGTGGTCAGTATATATTGTAAATTCCTTACCATTGTCTAGGTAACATCTCCAATGTTCTAGCGCAGTTATTACAGCTAATGTTTCTCTTTCAGTAGTTGAGTAGTTTTGTTGATTTTTGTTTAGTGCTTTACTCATGTAAGCAATCACGACTTCTTTGTCATCTTGATGTTGAGTAAGCATTGCTCCTATGCCATAATTTGATGCATCACAATGTACAGAGAAGGGTAGTTCGAAGTTAGGGCAAGCAAGGACAGGAGCAGTTACCAAAGCTTCTTTAAGTTTCTGGAAAGCAGCTGCAGCCCTGGAATTCCATAAAAATTTATGAGCGTTCTTCCCGGAACAGGTTAGTTGGTTGAGTGGAGAGGCAATAGTGCTGAAGTTTGGAATGAATCTTCTAAACCAGCTCAAAACTCAAAACTCAAAACTCAAAAGTACTTTATTACTGTAGATATTTACATATTCTTAGCAAACGTCATTTTTTGCCTCTTCTCTACATTGGACCACTGTGGGAGAAGAAGGGCGTAGAAACTCCCACAGATTTATTTTTAGATCTCTTTTAAAAATAGGTTGTGCTTAACTAATACAATTATGATTTATTTTTATTTAATAAGCTGGAATAAATAATTACAAAATTATTAACAGCAAGGTCTGTGTTGAGCCAGATTAACCCCATACAGTCCTGTCATTTAAGTAATCTTGAACATTGTAATATTCCTTTTTCGACAAAGTCGCTTTAACATGCTTTTTAAATTGCTCAAATGGCAATTTCAAAATCTCCAGAGGTATCTTATTGTAGTAGAGAATGCACTGACCCTTGAAAGAATTGCTAACCTTCGCGAGTCTAAAACGGGGCGCACATAGTCTGTGATTATTTCTTAGGTAAACATTACAGCTATTGCTAAGTTTGGAAAATGTTGTAAGGTTCTTGCGTACATACATTATATTTTCGAAAATAAATTGACTAGCTACTGTTAGTATGTCAATTTCTTTAAAAAGCTCTCTTAAGGAGTCTGTTCGTTTTAAATTATAAATTGCTCGAATAGCTCTTTTCTGTAAAATAAAAATAGTTTGAATATCCGCTGCTTTCCCCCACAACAAGATACCATAGGACATCACACTATGAAAGTAACTAAAATATACTAGCCTAGATGTAGCCACATCCGTGCTTTGTCTGATGTTCCTAACAGAGTAAGCCGCAGAATTTAATTTACCAGCCAATTTGTCTATGTGGGGTCCCCACTGCAATTTGCTATCAATGGTTATTCCAAGAAACTTCGTATCATTTACTAATTCTAACGTGCTGTTGTCTAACACTAAACTGGTCTCAACTTGCCTGACATTTGGAAGTGAGAATTTGATACACTTGGTTTTACCAGCGTTTAACAATAAATTATTAACTGTGAACCAATTCAAGGTTAAAGACAATACACCATTAACATCATCAAATTCTCCTTTTTGTCTTTCAATTTTGAAGACCAGTGAAGTATCATCAGCAAACAACACTATGTCAGTTAATTTCTCCACCATGAAAGGCAGATCATTAATATATACCAGGAATAAGAAAGGGCCTAATATGGAACCTTGTGGAACGCCCATTTTAACACCCGATCCATCAGATTTTACGCCGTTAACTTCTGCCTTTTGAATTCTATTGCTTAGGTATGATCTTAGTAGATCCAACGCTTTATTTCTAACTCCGTAATGATTTAATTTAATTAATAGCGGATTATGATCAACACAATCAAACGCCTTCGACAGGTCGCAAAAAACTCCGATAGCATCCTGTGCGGCCTCCCATGCAGAATAAATATGAGATATAAGGGTAATACCTGCATCCGTAGTCGATTTACCCCTAGTGAAACCGTATTGTTTGGCATGGAGTTGTTTTGTACGGTTGAAGTGTGAGAGCATTTGATTGAGTATAATCTTTTCAAATATTTTACTTAGTGTTGGAAGAACAGATATTGGTCTGAAATTTGAAGGATCACCCTTATCTCCAGACTTGAACAGAGGTATCAGTTTACTGTGTTTCATGAGGTCTGGGAAAGCCCCATCGTCAACACATTTATTGAATATTTATATATTCAATAAATGTGCCCCACACTTAGCTTATGCTAAGTGTGGGGCTATAATTAGAATTACTGAACCAATGACTTTGACTGATATACCCCACAGGTCTTCCGTATTTTTTAAGTTATGTAATTTAAACGTTTTGACAATGTCCTGGGGATATACATGATGAAATTTTAAAAATACATTACTGGCGCTAGTGTTATTTTTTAATAAAGTCTCTGCTTCATATTGAGATGAATTTAGACGGTCTGTTGTGAGTAAGGGTACATTGGTGAAGAATGTTTCAAAAGCTCGAGCAACATCAGCGCTGGATTTAACAACATCATCACCTATCTTTAGGCAGAAATCATTGTCCCTTGGTATAACTTTGCCAGTTTCGCGGTTTATTATTTGCCAAACTGTTTTCATTCTATTATTTGAACTTTGAATTTTTCTATTAATGTGTAAAGTTTTTGCAGTTCTACAAACCAACTGGAAAGTTTTGGAATATTTTTTAACGTAGTCATGAAATTTTCGATCAAAGTTATAGGTTTTTTGTTCATAAAGGTCATATAAGATAATTCTACTTCTACGAATTCCAAACGTTGCCCAGTCATTAAATTTAGATTTACCGTTGTAGTCACTGACTTTCTTTAATTTAAAAACTTTATTGAATTCTGTCTGAATAATGTTGAAGAAGTCTGAGTAGATTTTGTTTGGGTTCTGTTCATCAAAATCCGGTACTGGCAAATTTATATCTAACTTTTTCATAAACGTCTCTAGTCTATGGGATGTAATAGGCCTATAAAATGATGGATCAGTCCTATTTTTACTGGCAATTGGGAATGAAACTTTTTGACCACTGTGATCGGAGGGTAAGCAGTTAATTACATTTTTACTTGTGAATGCACAGTCACAAAATACGATATCTAAGCAAGTTTGGCTGGTAAGTGTAATTCTAGTCGGCTCTAGAAATATATGACATAAATTAAATGATTTGAACAGAGTTATTAATCGTTGTTTCAATGTTGTATCTACAAGCAAATCTACATTAAAATCGCCACAAATAATTAACTTTTTTCTGTTATTACAAAGTATAATGAGGGCATCCTCCATAATTTTCTCGAACATTTCAAAATTGCCACGGCCGTTTTCATCTCTCGGAGGTCTGTAGACACAAACAATAATATGGCTATCCAACTCAACACAGGATACCTCTATTTGTCTTTCTACAGTAAGTGCAAGAATATCTTTCCGTTGTTTCACCTTAATATTATTTTTTACTAAGATTAAAGAACCACCTCTATCGGCAGTCTTTCTATTGTAACAACTTACAATTTTGTAATTATTTATGTTAAAAGACATCATATTTTCCTTTAACCAGTGTTCTGTAATACAAATAACATCGGTGTCTGAATGATTAAGAAATAATTCTAATACAAGTTCTTTGCCAGGTAGCCCCTGCATGTTTTGATGGGAAATATTTAAGTGGGGCTTACCCTTTGTCCTAGTATTTTTCATTTGATTTCCAGAAAACCCCTGCTTATTTTGTAAAATTTTCTTATGTTTTGAGGGGTCCTCTTTTGTCGAACTATCTAGTTTAAAACACTACTATTAGTACTAATACTAACTAAAACTGAAGGCGACTGCGTTATAGTATTTACAACTGTGTCGCATACGCTAACAATGTAGCTACTCGTTTTTTTGTTTTATGAGACAGGTACATAGTATCCTGAGTCAAAGTAAAGTTATGAATAAATTATTCATGTCGAAATATAAAATAGCATCACTATGATGACACGTTATATTGTATAGATGCATGTTCATTCTATGTACACTTTAATTTTGTTTCCCCGATAAATTAGAACAATAAGGAAAGTTACATAGAATAAACCTGCACTTCGTCTTATTATATAAATTGAGCAGTACCTCTATACCGGTATCTAATGCACTCCGACTAATGTTTGAGTGGTTTCCTACCATAATAACAATGGTAGTATTTACATCAAAATTCCCTACAGCTATCTTTTTTATAATATCCTCAAAGGAACTATTAGGACAACAATTATTTGTCACTTGTTGCTTAAGGCCATAATGCAAAAACATACCAAAATCTACACCTATCTTATCTGAATAAACTACAGTTCTTTTGTTTGCTATTGTTCTTCTCGGAGCACGATTTGAGGTGAGTGGCGGGACACTCGTGTTGGAGTGCGGTAGCGAGCGGTGCAACGCGTGTAACGGTGAGCGGCGCGGCCCTTGCGGCAGCGTGCAGTATGACACACGACTCAGCAGGCAGCGCGACACGCGCGTCACTTAGCGGCGCGGCGCTCGCGCTGATGAGCTGTGAGGTGCCTCCTCGACGACGACGGCGACGCTGTTTCTTGGTCGGGACAGCAGTGGGCGTTGCAATACTCACGTTGAGGGGGGTCAAGACCAGAGTTTGTGATGTGGGCTCATCCTTCTTGCTGGTGTCATCCTCCTTGCTGGTCTCATCCTCCTCGTCCTCAATTAGAATGCCTACCAATTCCGCGTTCTGGCGTTGTAGTTGTAGCAGTTCAGATGTTGCAGCTCTGAGTTCGACTAACTCACTGTGTTCTTTGGCATAACATTGGAGTGCGTTTGACAGGAGGTCACGTAGATGCTGGATTTCTATTCGGGCATCTTGGAGGTCTGACTGTAAACCTACATTTTGTAAACCCACCTTACCTACACAGCTGCAGGTGCCTATGAATCTTCGAACTTCTTTTCTGCAAGTAGGTACAGGATATTCTAGAATAGCCTTTATTTTATCCGGATCAGCACGTGGACCATACTCGTCCACTAGAAAACCAAGGTATTTCAGTTCTTTCCTGAAGAATTGACTCTTTTCAAAGTTAATAGTCAGATTAGCGTTTGAAAGTTTTTCCAGAACTTTCATGAGAAGCGATATGTGCTCATCAAAAGTCCCGCTAATAATAATGATGTCATCCAGATAGCAAAATACCTTGTTCTCAAATTCAGGAGAAAATAGCGTATCCATTAATCTTTGTTGAGTTGCAGGTGAGTTAGTGAGACTAAAAGGCATTACTTTAAATCTGAACATACCTCTTCCAGGAACATAAAATGCTGTCTTATCTCTATCAGCAGTATTCAAGGGAATCTCCCAAAATGCTTTCGCAATGTCGATGCTTGATAAGTGTTTGGCATTTTTCAGGTTGTCCAAAATTTCGCTTATTAGAGGCAGACTATAAGCATCACGACGTGTAACTGAGTTAAGCTTCCTGCTATCTACGCAGAAACGCCATTCCCCGTTCTTCTTTGGAGTGATGAGGACTGGAGATAACCATGGACTTTCGCATTGTTCAATGAAGTTCCATCCCAGCATCTTGTCAACTTCATTAATTAAAGCCTTTTGTTTTTCAGGAGACAGTCTGTAACATCTTTGTTTGATTGGAAGAGAATCACCAGTGTCAATCTTGTGGGTGATTAAGTGTGTGTTTCCCAGAACACCTTTTTCTTCAAAAGAGATTGTCTTGAAGCGTTGGATGATGTCATTAGCGATGTTCTTTTGATTAGGAGTTAAATGCTCATAAGGTAAAACTTTAATATCTTTAGTGTCGATAGCAAAGCATTTAGGATCTGTAAAGTTAAGAGAAGTTAAAACACTAGGTGGAAGATTAAATTTTCTCCAAAAGTCGATACCTAGTATTAGAGAAGGGAATATTTCAGGGAAAACATAAGCTTTAATCAAGTGAGTTTTGTTATTGAAATGGACAGGTAAGTCAAAATAACCCAAGGATTTTTTTTTTTTATTATTAGCAGTAGAGACAGTAATAATATCTGACTTGAAAAGTTTGCAGCCCAGTTTAAGAATTTCCAAATGAGAATTATTACCCAGAATAGTTACTGAGCTGCCCGAATCTAGTAAACCAGATAAAGTTAAGTCATAAATTTTGACATTAACGAATGGACGATTAAGATCTTGTTCTTTGGAGTAGAGTGTAGAAGAGATTTTGTAGCAAGCAAAGAAGTTTTAAATTGTTTTGAGCCAATTAGTCCACTCGTCCTTATCAAAATTTGAGTTACTCTTCAAGTCAGCAGTTAGTTTTTTGTACTAGTATAAGGTTTGGGAGAACAAGTAGGGCACTCTGCAGTTTTAACACCTTTAAGACCACATCTGAAACAAATCACGAATCGTGGTTGAGTGCAACTGTTCAAAGTATGACCCAGTTTACGACAGCGAACGCAAAAAGAACTTTCTTGGGGAGCTGCAGTTTGAGAGAGACTATTAACTTGTCTAGAAGGGTATTTGTAGGTTGGAGTGAATTTATTCATGAAAGGAGGAGAAGGTCGTGAGTTATTAGAAGAGTTTGGAGAGTCAACTGAACTTGAAGTGGAATGCTTGTAGTTGAATTCCGAAACATGAGGACTTTGTTGCAAATTTGGTTCTTTAAATTGTTTGTCTCTGTCTAGGAACTTTTCATAGTTTTGGCAAGTGGCCAGAAGAGAATCGATAGAGTCAATGTCCTTTAGAGCTACGAAGACTGAATAACATGGGCGAATATTTCTCAAAATAATCTCCAATTGTTCTGTTTCAGAAAGTCTTTTTGAAAGGCGAGCGAACATTCCAGACATGATGGATATAAAGATGACGATAGGTTCATCACGACCTTGAGTACGATTCCTAATCGCTTCTAGAAGTTTATGATCATAATCAAAACCACCAAAGTCTTTGATTAGTAAAGAAGAAAGTTCATTCCAGGTTAAGTTTGGATTCTGATTATATTTAAATCTGAACCAATGAAGGGCATTGTCGGTGAAGATTTCGAACGCCTGAGAAATCAATAAGTCCCTGGACAAGCCACGAGCCAAGCTATATTCTTCAAGTTTTTGAAGAAAGGATCTTGGACAGCTTTTACCATTGAAGGTGTGTCTTTTCAAATCCTTGAAGACGTTAGTTGGAGGGAAAGATTGAGGTGGTGGTGGAGGATACGGGGTATGGGTCTGGACAGAAGTTTGAGAAACAAGAGGGGGTTCCATGACAGTCGGTTCAGCAGGAAGGTCCAGTGATGGAGAGTGATTTTCAGTTGAAGGTAGAGCCAAGGATCCGAACTGTTTAGAAATATCGTCAAATTTCAACTTCAAAGTATCGAAACTAGCTTTAGAGTCTGGATATAAGTCCGTATCTATTCGCTCCAATCTGTAAAAAACATGATTAATAAAAGTTTCTATTAATCGTAAATATTTGGTTTCACCTAGTAAAAATTTTTAAATTTTACAATCCAGGTAAATCAGAGTAGAACCAATTTGAGACAAGTCATCCTCAATCGGAACTGGAGAAGTCAAAATATCTTCGGGGTGAGAATTCGCAACTAAACGCAAAACCTGTTTTTTAAGAAGCAAAACAGTATTAGCTGGTTCCTCACATCTAATCTGTACTTCGTATTCGAGCTCGGCCTTGTTAAGGAATTCGTACTTAATAACCCTTTCCATTGTTATAGTTAAGTGTAGAGTCAAGTGTTATAGAAGTGAAGTGAAGTGAAGTGTAGTAATGTAAGTTAAATGTAGGCCTAAATATAATCCAGATGAGTTGAAAAACTAGATGAAGTTTTGTTTTAGAATTTAGAAAATTTAAGAGTGAAAGAGAAAGCAAATCAAAGGAAAAGAGACAAGGCGCAGAAAAGGTGAAGAGTGGAGAAGAACTTTTACGTTGGGCGCCAAAATGTCGTGTGAGGATATGAACCTAACCAGAACCTAACAGAAAACAACCAGAATAAAATTTAGTAGTAGCAGTTTATTAGATATTTACAATGAAGACGATAAAAAAATGATACGAAGATGAGGATGGATGAGATGTGAACAGGTTTTTTATAAAACACAGGTTAAGTAACAAAAAAGGAAGCGGAGGACACGAAGAGAAGTAGACCAGTGGGGTGATGACCAGGTTGCGGGCGTATTTGTAGTTGTAGATATTGTTGAAATCGTCGTTGTAGGAACGGAAGCGGCGTACTTGTAGCTACGGCTCGCTGGATCCCGTTGTAGAAATCGTCGTTGTAGGAACGGTAGCGGCGTACTTATAGCTACGGCTCGCTGGATCCCGTTGTAGAAATCGTCGTTGTAGGAACGGTAGCGGCGTAGGCACGGCTCGCAGAATCCCGTTGTAGAAATCTTCGTTGTAGGAACGGTAGCGGCGTAGGCGCGGCACGCAGAATCCCGTTGTTTGAAGATTGATTTGAAGGTTTTGAGGGAGTTTGAAGGCTCGCAGGATCCCGGGGTAGTGCGACCCCGGGATAAGGCCTTTACTGGTACTTCCAGTTCAGAAGCTGACGTGAGACTCCAGAATTTCAGAAATGTTCCGCTTTTATACCCTTTTTGGGGAGTTCTAAAAATTATTTAAATTAAAAGTAGTTTTTGTGAATGGCCAAGAGAGAAAGAGTATTTTTGTAAAAGTATTAAAGTAAACATATCAGACCGCTAACGAGTTTGAATGGGCATTGCCATGACAACCAGATAAACAAAGACGTCAACAAACGTCAAAGTTTCGTTTCAGGCTCGTAATACGGAAAACCAACAATCAAACCATGAAGTAAATGAAGTAACCATGAATATAAAAAAGTAGCGCACCAGCGCGCACGAAGCCCGAGATTGCAGAGTTTCGGAGAAAGCCAAAGGTCACCAAAGGTAAGCCGCTTCGCTATCGATTTAGAAGTGCTGATAGCATGAAAATGCAGAGCGAACATGATTTATTAATGTTCTTATGGTTTAAAACGTTACAGGGTCCTATGGAAATAAAAGTGATGACCAATATCAGACTGTACAGCATGAATGCATGACAGAGCAAGGTACCCTGAAGGACAAACAAAAAGACTGATGGTGGAGCTGGAGCTAAGGGATAGGAAGCAAGAATAGCATGTAAGTAGCATAACACTACACCCGATGGTCTTCATGTAACTGTATATTGTATTTTTTGTCGAAAACAAATTGTTTAGGGATTCTGTCACTGCAAGCCATAGAGATGGGAAATTTTTTGTAAACTTCCCCTAAGGTGGCGGTGTGTGAGGTCCTGTTTTTTCTCCAAAGTCCTAAGGTGTTGAGTCTCACCGCAACCGATGGTGTGGAGTGAATAGTTTGGATTTTACATAGCAAAATGTTGTTTACAAAGTTATTGGTGCGGCTACTTTCACACTACATGCACTTAACCAGGTTCATTCATATGTTTGTATGTGGTACTGAAAGAATTGTTGTATGCGAGCCCACTTAAAATTTAATTTTATTCTGTTATTTAGTATTTTTTGATATAGCGGCACCAGAAATCTGTGAAAATGTCATATGTCTAACTATCACGGTTTATGAGATACAGCCCGGAACAGCGGAGGCTTAGTAATAGGGTCCTGTTTGGCACCCTTCGGGTACGGAACCCTAGTTAAAAGAAAGTTATTGGTGTTATTACAAAGTTACTACATGTGCGCTATAAAAAGCCCTGTCCCTCACTTTTCACGACGCGCTCAGCATGCTAGGGGTGCATTATAGATAAATAAACAACCTTCGCAATTCCGGGTAGGTTTTCCTGTAGGATTTGGCTTTAGATACAGAAATATTCTGTATTTTTTTTCATAATTGTAGACTCTGTGGTTTCGAAGATAAGGGGAGGGGGAATTGTCCTCCTGTCAAACACACTCCAATGTTATGCCAAAGAACAGAGTGAGTTAGTCGAACTCAGAGCTGCAACATCTGAGCTGCTACAACTACAACGCCAGAACGCGGAATTGGTAAGCATTCTAATTGAGGACGAGGAGGATGAGACCAGCAAGGAGGATGACACCAGCAAGAAGGATGAGCCCACATCACAAACTCTGGTCTTGACCCCCCTCAACATGAGTGTTGCAACGCCCACTGCTGTCCCGACCAAGAAACAGCGTCGCCGTCGTCGTCGAGGAGGCACCTCACAGCTCATCAGCGCGAGCGCCGCGCCGCTAAGTGACGCGCGTGTCGCGCTGCCTGCTGAGTCGTGTGTCATGCTGCACGCTGCCGCAAGGGCCGCGCCGCTCACCGTTACACGCGTTGCACCGCTCGCTACCGCGACTGCCGCGCCGCCCGCTGGCACGTGCATCGCACCGCACTCCAACACGAGTGTCCCGCCACTCACCTCAAATCGTGCTCCGAGAAGAACAATAGCAAACAAAAGAACTGTAGTTTATTCAGATAAGATAGGTGTAGATTTTGGTATGTTTTTGCATTATGGCCTTAAGCAACAAGTGACAAATAATTGTTGTCCTAATAGTTCCTTTGAGGATATTATAAAAAAGATAGCTGTAGGGAATTTTGATGTAAATACTACCATTGTTATTATGGTAGGAAACCACTCAAACATTAGTCGGAGTGCATTAGATACCGGTATAGAGGTACTGCTCAATTTATATAATAAGACGAAGTGCAGGTTTATTCTATGTAACTTTCCTTATTGTTCTAATTTATCGGGGAAACAAAATTAAAGTGTACATAGAATGAACATGCATCTATACAATATAACGTGTCATCATAGTGATGCTATTTTATATTTCGACATGAATAATTTATTCATAACTTTACTTTGACTCAGGATACTATGTACCTGTCTCATAAAACAAAAAAACGAGTAGCTACATTGTTAGCGTATGCGACACAGTTGTAAATACTATAACGCAGTCGCCTTCAGTTTTAGTTAGTATTAGTACTAATAGTAGTGTTTTAAACTAGATAGTTCGACAAAAGAGGACCCCTCAAAACATAAGAAAATTTTACAAAATAAGCAGGGGTTTTCTGGAAATCAAATGAAAAATACTAGGACAAAGGGTAAGCCCCACTTAAATATTTCCCATCAAAACATGCAGGGGCTACCTGGCAAAGAACTTGTATTAGAATTATTTCTTAATCATTCAGACACCGATGTTATTTGTATTACAGAACACTGGTTGTTCGATTCAAAATCGATACTCGATCTATGGTTCCGGAACGGCCATTTTGAATTTGACGGAGCTGCCACAGAGCAGTTTTTTGACAACTGACAGACGAAAAGCCCCCGTAATGTGACGCGTATTGATTTTGGGCATTAAAATTAAATCGTAAGCCATCTGCAATTGTATTCGGGCTCCCCTCAGGATTGTCTTATAGCTGAGTGTATTGTGGTTCTCCGAACCAGATAAAGTTCGTATTTGGAACACTGTGTGCGTCGAAGCTGGCCTGCCAGCCATACCTGGTTGGCTGAAGAACCTGTCTACCAAGAAGAGCCTAGGGTGCACCCAGGCCTTGCAGAGAGACAGGTGTTTGACGGGAACGAAACAAAGACCAGGTCAGATAGAATCTATTACTTAGCTCGGTGAATCGCCGACGTTCTTGCTTCTTGGCATCTGATCGCTACGCTACCTCGTAGCTATGGGCCCCTGCGAGGTCATCGGGTGCCGAGAGGCCTGAACATCTTGGTAGCAGAGCGTGGTTTCCTGAGATTTGCAGCCGTCAAGGGCTCCAGGAACCCACGATTTGGGACTATCAATCTGTAGGTATAGGCGGTTATTAGCTAACTTGGTTTTGTTCCTGTATCCACATAGATTGGTAGTATTATAAGTTATAAGTCTACTGCTGGTAGTAGACAGACAGACATAACAGTTTTCCCTAAATGACCAGTTGTACTGAGATGTGACTCAGAATAGTAATTACATTACAGGTACATTGTAGGTGAATTGAAATTTGCATTGAAGTCATATCATGTTTGCAGTTTGAAGTTTGCATAGTCAATCTATTAGTGGTCTAGTAATGCTAATGAATGTTTGGACATTGTTTTCAGTTTATAGCAATTTGTAACTTGAACTAATATTGACTATCTGTGTGTGTTATATGATATAGGGAAACTAAATTGTTGTTTACAGAATTTGTGTAGATATAAACTCGGTTTCTATTATTATATATATTATATATATATTATATCCAACACTGGCATTACTGGAGATGAAGCTTAATGCAACCGCCTGCCGCATGTGCCTGTGGTTTCGCTACAACGGACTCCTACTTAATACAACAAAGACGCAATTCATCCAGTTTGATCTCTCTGGACGTCGAAGGCCTAAATTGGAAGTCGGCGTTGATGGAGCTCAGATTGAGCAAGTCCACACTGCACCATTTCTAGGCTTTCAGCTGGATCAGGCGTTAACTTGGGACGCGCACATAAATAAATTATGCAGCAGACTGGCGAGCGCATGCTTCGCCTTAAGCCGGCTCTCATCAACACTCCCTGCAGAGTCGATGCGGACGTGCTACTTCGCGTCGGTGCACTCGCTGCTGCAGTACGGCGTGGAGCTGTGGGGGCGCGCGGCGCAGTGGCACCGCGTGTTCGTCCTGCAGAAGCGCGCCGTGCGGCTGCTGGCGCGGGTACCGACTGACGAGTCCGCAAGGCCGCATTTTAAACAACTTAAGATTCTCACACTGCCTAGCCTACTCATTTTCCAAGTGGCCACATATGTGCGAGAGAATATTCACCTATACAAACAACTTGGCGAAGGGCATAGGTACGAGACGCGTAACTCCAGAAAAATAGCCAAAATTGCGCATAAACTTGCGAAGACGAGCAACACCATCCACGTTATGGGTCCGGTGGTGTATAACAAGCTACCTGGGGCTGTTGTTGATGCTCCAAGTGTGTCAATTTATAAATTTAGATTGAGAAAATGGCTTATCGAGAAGTCTCTTTACAGCTATGATGAATTCTTAGCGTTAAGTTAAGCAATGACTCGAGATTATTAATTTATTATTTACAAAATGATTATTGTTAGTTTTTGTCTTCTTTTTTGTTATACCTACATATTATTATTTTTGTGACAAATTTATTTAATTATTTATGAATTTACTGTGTAACTTAAATTAACTAATTTAACGTACAATTAATTGTTAATGATTAGATTATGATCTACATTAAGACATCACATAAATTTTTGACTTGTAATGTATATTATCAATAAATAATGTCTATGTCTATGTCTATGTCTATGTCTATTGTTTGGGGAAATCAGCATTGTTTAAGTTATAGATTAGGGTTCCCTCGTTTGGGTTGTAGACTGGAGGGTCCAATATAATTGAGTTATTGCAAATTGTGAGTAAGTATCGTTCCGATCATGTCGTTGTCTGAAATACAGAAGGGTGTTTCTAAGGAGCTCAGATGGTTTTCCTCCGCACACGGTCTGATAGACCGTTTAGATAGGCATGATGTGGTATTGGAGCGGTCTATGGACGTTAAGGAACGCTACAACAGGGTGCTCGAATTGTCCGCGCAGGCGGAAGCAGTTGATGGTTGCGCACCTGACAGGCTGTCACGGTTGCTAGGGGATGTCGACCAGTGTATGGAGATGGCGGCTGCTATCACGCAGAGGGCTGCGGACATACGTAGGCAGCGCGAGTCCAGCCATAGTGGTGACATTGGGGCGCCTCTGCCGCATCAAGGATCGGGGACCAGGTTACCCGTTATAACTATGCCTACTTTTGACGGAGTGTCCGGTGAATGGATGAGCTTCATCAATCTGTTCGACAGTTTGGTGCACATGCGATCGGACATTACCAAGTCTGTCAAAATGGCTCAGCTGGTGGCAGCATTGAGGGGTGAGCCCAGGGAGCTGGTCGCTCATTTGACAGTTACGGAGGGTAACTATGAAATGGCCAGGCAATTGCTGGTCAGACGTTACCACAACAAACGGGGGTTGGCCGATGCCCAACTGAACCGTTTGTTTAGCATCCCGGTTGTGAACAAGGTCGGGGCCATACAGACGGAGGTTTTGAACCCGTTGTTGTCCGTCACCAAGGCCCTAGAGAATCTTGGACTTCCGGTTGGTGAATGGTCCTACCTACTGCTGTACATTGTACTTTCCCGCCTACCCGCTGACGTGCAGACTCGTTTCGAACAGTCTCACGGGAGGTCGGCCGAGGACCTGCCCGCCTTCTCCGACTTGGTCGGATTTTTGGAAGAGGAGGCTCGACGGGCAGAGAACTTGGGGTTGACGGTCACCCATCCTTCGGAGCCACAGAGAGCTGCCGGGAGCGCTGTGAGTAGGGGCCCTCCGACGAGGAAGGACCGCACCAACCGGCAGTCATATGGGACTGTGAGTGCATTGACCCCACATAGTGAGACCTGCCCATGTTGTAGGCAGATTGGCCATGCTGTGGCCAATTGCAATAAGTTCGGGGAACTTAGGGTTGAGGGACGGCGCCGGATGGCCAAGCAGCGGAGCTGGTGTTTCCTGTGCCTCGGGCCACACATGGCTAGGGACTGCACGCGCACAAAATTGTGCGGATATTGTGGTGGGGCCCACAACAATTTGTTGTGCATGAACCGGTCCGGCCAACAGCCACCACAGGGCCGTACCCAGGGTGACACGGCATGGGGCCCTGAGAATTCGTTTGCGACTCGGAGCGCAACTCAGGAGCCAACGTCCCCACGTCCACAGGGCCGTACCCAGGGTGATACGGAATGGGGCCCTGAGAATTCGTTTGCGACTTGGAGCGCAACTCAGGGGCCAGTGTCCCCACGTGCACAGGGTGGTACTAGGGTGCGGGGCCGCACTCAGGGTCAGCACATGGGGGGCCCTGAGTTTTCGGTTGCGACTCAGCATACGACTCAGCGGGCAATGGGGCCACAAGGACGCGGCCACCCAGGGGTGCAGGGCCGCACTCAGGGTCATCACATGGGGGGCCCTGAGTTCTCGGTTGCGACTCAGCATCCGACTCAGCGGCACATTGGGTGTGTTGAGCAGGCCGTAACGGGCGGGTGGCATGGGACAACTTCGAGCTATGCGGATGCGGTTCGGACGCCGCCTCAGTTGTCGCCCCGCTCGTCGCCTCGTCCTCGTCGGTCGCATGTGATGTCCCCCCCGCTCATGGAGCGGCCACGGTTGAATTCACGCCCACAACCCTTCGGGGGGCGTCGTAGGGTGGCAATGGAACCGGCGCGTGGGCCATTTGTACAATGGGACCCTCTGGCGTATAGCTGCCTACCTGAACGGTTACAGGCACAGTGGGGCCCCGGGGGCCCTCGCTAGGAATTTGCGGCCCAACAATTTGTTGCCCCCCAACCGGAGACGGTGGTGTTACCGATCGCCTCTGTGCTTGTTTGGGATTTGGCGGGCAACCCAACATACGTTCGCGCCCTATTAGATTCTGGAGCTCAGGGCTGCATTGTATCGAACGATTTAGCGAAATGGTTGGGCCTCAATATAAATAATGTATCGCTGCCGAGGAAATTGGTCCCTGCTGGGGATTACAGGGCAACCCTTCACGGGTTTTGTGATGCCTCTGAACGAGGGTTTGCGGCAGCGGTTTATTTGCGAACCGTTACCTCCACCGGGGAGGTCGACGTGCGTTTGGTTTGGCAAAAAGCAAGGTAGCGCCTATTCGGACAAGGATGACGATTCCAAAACTGGAACTGTCCGGGGCTGCTCTTTTGACCAAACTTTTGAATCACACTCTAACAGTGTTGCGTGGGTCAGTGGTTTTGGAGGATACGGTGTACGCGTGGACGGACAGCCAGATTGTTTTGTGCTGGCTGAAGGCTTCGGTCCATACCTTAGAGGTTTTTGTTGCGAACCGTGTCTCCCAGATTGTGTCGTCTGAGGTCCCACTGACTTGGAGACATGTACCAGGAGAATTGAACCCGTCTGATTGTGCATCCAGGGGATGTCGGGCTCCTGAACTCGAGCTCGTTGCTGATCTCTCGACAGAGGCTTTCATTGCTTGTTTGGATAGGTTTGTTTCTCGAAGGGGACTTCCAACTTTGATCCGCTCTGATAACGGCACTAACTACATCGGTGCGGAACGATGCTTACGAGAGATAGTCAACTTTTTGAATGTAAATAAAGTGGATATTGGAACGGCCCTCTCCCGTCGGGGTATACAGTGGACCTTCAGCCCACCGAGTTTGCCCCACTGGGGTGGGATTTTTGTGGCCGTAGTTAAGTCAGCTAAGACGCACTTGGGGCGTATAGTAGGTCAGACCGCGCTGACTTTTGAGGAGCTCGCGACATTGTTTTGTAAGATCGAGGCCGATCTCAATTCGCGACCGTTGTGTCCGCTCAGCTCGGATCCAAATGACCTGGAGGCTCTGACCCCAGGCCATTTCTTGATAGGACAGCCACTTAACGCGTTGCCCGAGCACCCCTTCGTGGGAGTGAAATTGTATCGGTTGTCAAGGTATCAGATGTTGCAGCAGTTTACTCAGAATTTCTGGAAGCGTTGGTCGCTCGAGTATCTGCATATCTTACAACAGCACCTTAAGTGGACTGACAAAACCAGCCCCTCTAGTGTTGGTGACCTCGTTCTGGTTAAGGATGCTAACCTACCGCCACTGCGTTGGCGCAGGGGGCGAATTGTTAACTTGTTCCCTGGCAGGGACGGGACCCCCCGGTCTGCAGAGGTTCTAGTAGGAGGCTCGGTACTAAAACGAGCGGTAGCAACGTTGTCTCGGCTGCCCGTAGATTAAGGGACAGGTGGGTGCCTGTCCGGGCGGGTGATTGTTCGATTCAAAATCGATACTCGATCTATGGTTCCGGAACGGCCATTTTGAATTTGACGGAGCTGCCACAGAGCAGTTTTTTGACAACTGACAGACGAAAAGCCCCCGTAATGTGACGCGTATTGATTTTGGGCATTAAAATTAAATCGTAAGCCATCTGCAATTGTATTCGGGCTCCCCTCAGGATTGTCTTATAGCTGAGTGTATTGTGGTTCTCCGAACCAGATAAAGTTCGTATTTGGAACACTGTGTGCGTCGAAGCTGGCCTGCCAGCCATACCTGGTTGGCTGAAGAACCTGTCTACCAAGAAGAGCCTAGGGTGCACCCAGGCCTTGCAGAGAGACAGGTGTTTGACGGGAACGAAGCACAGACCAGGTCAGATAGAATCTATTACTTAGCTCGGTGATTCGCCGACGTTCTTGCTTCTTGGCATCTGATCGCTACGCTACCTCGTAGCTATGGGCCCCTGCGAGGTCATCGGGTGCCGAGAGGCCTGAACACTGGTTAAAGGAAAATATGATGTCTTTTAACATAAATAATTACAAAATTGTCAGTTGTTACAATAGAAAGACTGCCGATAGAGGTGGTTCTTTAATCTTAGTAATAAATAATATTAAGGTGAATCAACGGAAAGATATTCTTGCACTTACTGTAGAAAGACAAATAGAGGTATCCTGTGTTGAGTTGGATAGCCATATTATTGTTTGTGTCTACAGACCTCCGAGAGATGAAAACGGCCATGGCAATTTTGAAATGTTCGAGAAAATTATGGAGGAAGCCCTCATTAAACTTTGTAATAACAAAAAAGAGTTAATTATTTGTGGCGATTTTAATGCAGATTTGCTTGTAGATACAACATTGAAACAACGATTATTGACTCTGTTCAAATAATTTAATTTATGTCATATATTTCTAGAGCCGACTAGAATTACACTTACCAGCCAAACTTGCTTAGATAACGTTTTTTGTGACTGTGCATTCACAAGTAAAAATGTAATTAACTGCTTACCCTCCGATCACAGTGGTCAAACAGTTTCATTCCCAATTGCCAGTAAAAATAGGACTGATCCATCATTTTATAGGCCTATTACATCCCATAGACTAGAGACGTATATGAAAAAGTTTGCCAGTACCGGATTTTGATGAACAGAACCCAAACAAAATCTACTCAGACTTCTTCAGCATTATTCAGACAGATTTCTATAAAGTTTTTAAATTAAAGAAAGTCAGTGACTACAACCGTAAATCTAAATTTAATGACTGGGCAACGTTTGGAATTCGTAAAAGTAGATTTATTTAATATGACCTTTATGAACAAAAAACCTATAACTTTGATCGAAAATTTCATGACTACGTTAAAAAATATTCCAAAACTTTCAAGTTGGTTTGTAGAACTGCAAAAACTTTACACATTAATAGAAACATTCAAAATTCAAATAATAGAATGAAAACAGTTTGGCAAATAATAAACCGCGAAACTGGCAAAGTTATACCAAGGGACAAAGATTTCTGCCTAAAGATAGGTGATGATGTTGTTAAATCCAGCGCTGATGTTGCTCGAGCTTTTGAAACATTCTTCACCAATGTACCCTTACTCACAACAGACCGTCTAAATTCATCTCAATATGAAGCAGAGACTTTATTAAAAAATAACACTAGCGCCAGTAATGTATATTTAAAATTTCATCATGTATCCCCAGGACATTGTCAAAACGTTTAAATTACTTAACTTAAAAAATACGGAAGACCTGTGGGGTATATCAGTCAAAGTCATTGGTTCAGTAATTATATTTATAGCCCCTATATTTATAACACTTAGCTTATATATTCAATAAATGTGTTGACGATGGGGCTTTCCCAGACCTCATGAAACACAGTAAACTGATACCTCTGTTCAAGTCGGGAGATAAGGGTGATCCTTCAAATTTCAGACCAATATCTGTTCTTCCAACACTAAGTAAAATATTTGAAAAGATTATACTCAATCAAATGCTCTCACACTTCAACCGTACAAAACAACTCCACGCCAAACAATACGGTTTCACTAGGGGTAAATCCACTACGGATGCAGGTTTTACCCTTATATCTCATATTTATTCTGCATGGGAGGCCGCACAGGATGCTATCGGAGTTTTTTGCGACCTGTCGAATGCGTTTGATTGTGTTGATCATAATACGCTATTAATTAAATTAAATCATTACGGAGTTAGAAATAAAGCGTTGGATCTACTAAGATCATACCTAAGCAATAGAATTCAAAAGGCAGAAGTTAACGGCGTTAAATCAATGGATTGGGTGTTAAAATGGGCGTTCCACAAGGTTCCATATTAGGCCCTTTCTTATTCCTGGTATATATTAATGATCTGCCTTTCATAGTGGAGAAATTAACTGACATAGTGTTGTTTGCTGATGATACTTCACTGGTCTTCAAAATTGAAAGACAAAAAGGAGAATTTGATGATGTTAATGGTGTATTGTCTTTAACCTTGAATTGGTTCACAGTTAATAATTTATTGTTAAACGCTGGTAAAACCAAGTGTATCAAATTCTCACTTCCAAATGTCAGGCAAGTTGAGACCAGTTTAGTGTTAGACAACAGCACGTTAGAATTAGTAAATGATACGAAGTTTCTTGGAATAACCATTGATAGCAAATTGCAGTGGGGACCCCACATAGATAAGTTTTCTGGTAAATTAAGTTCTGCGGCTTACGCTGTTAGGAATATCAGACAAAGCACGGATGTGGCTACATCTAGGCTAGTATATTTTAGTTACTTTCATAGTGTGATGTCCTATGGTATCTTGTTGTGGGGGAAAGCAGCGGATATTCAAACTATTTTTATTTTACAGAAAAGAGCTATTCGAGAAATTTATAATTTAAAACGAACACTCCTTAAGAGAGCTTTTTAAAGAAATTGACATACTAACAGTAGCTAGTCAATTTATTTTCGAAAATATTATGTATGTACGCAAGAACCTTACAACATTTTCCAAACTTAGCGATAGCTGTAATGTTTACCTAAGAAATAATCACAGACTATGTGCGCCCCGTTTTAGACTCGCGAAGGTTAGCAATTCTTTCAAGGTTCAGTGCATTCTCTACTACAATAAGATACCTCTGGAGATTTTGAAATTGCCATTTGAGCAATTTAAAAAGCATGTTAAAGCGACTTTGTCGAAAAAGGGATATTACAATGTTCAAGATTACTTAAATGACAGGACTGTATTGGGTTAATCTGGCTCAACACAGACCTTGCTGTTAATAATTTTGTAATTATTTATTCCAGCTTATTAAATAAAAATAAATCATAATTGTATTAGTTAAGCACAACCTATTTTTAAAAGAGATCTAAAAATCAATCTGAGGGAGTTTCTACGCCCTTCTTCTCCCACAGTGGTCCAATGTAGAGAAGAGGCAAAAAATGACGTTTGCTAAGTATATGTAAATATCTACAGTAATAAAGTACTTTTGAGTTTGAGTTTGAGTTTGTCATATTTTGCACTTAATTAATCATATCTTCCGAAAAACTAAAATATTTTATCTACACACGTATCATAAACCCTCTTTACTGCGTACAAAAATCGCATGTTACGATCAGCATAATGTTAAACTACTTGGTAAAAACTCATTTCTTATCTGAAAAATTACACATTATGACCATAATGTGTAATTTTTATACACATTATGACATTCAAATTTCGAACGCCGACGCCCGCCTGCATGCCCCTAGTTTGTCTGTGAAGTTGGTACTGACATTCAAATTTCGAACGCCGACGCCCGCCTGCATGCCGCCCCTAGTTTGTCTGTGAAGTTGGTACTGACATTCAAATTTCGAACGCCGACGCCCGAAGTTGGTACTACAGAACAAGCTAAACAACTGCAGAGCCACAATGCCGGTCAAACATGCGGTTCCTGTACACATCAAAGAGAGCTTATGATATGTGTTTAGATAAACTCGTGTATGTAACTGTACATAATTAGGCATAAAAACTCTCGAGTGATATTATTATGAAACTCGCCTTCGGCTCGTTTCATAAACCCACTCTCGAGTATTAATGCCCTCCATTATGTAGCACTCACATAAACTACTATGTTGAGAAGTTTATAAAGATCCAAGGTTCAACGATACTACCCTACACGAGTTATTGCGGAGTTTTTTTTTTGTTTTTTCATTTTACTTACACCTCCACTTTTTTTTAGGTAATATATTTTTCATATCAGACTTGAATTATGTTGCAATCATCAGGATAAGTACTTTTGTAGGAGATGCCTGCGACAGACAGACGCACAGTCGGACGGACGCACGGACGGACGGACGCACGGACGGACGGACGCACGGACGGACGGACGGACACGCGGGTGTTCCTATAAGGGTACCTTTTGAGATAAGGAAACCTAAAAATGAAGCATTTGATTTGCTTGTCACAGTACTTGTAATATAATAAATATAGCCCATTAAAGTCCTCACCGATGGGCACGGGCCCTTTTCCGGCGACGAGTAATATTAAGCCATGCTCCACCACGCTGGCTCAGTGCGGGTTGATGGAGGGGTTTTACGACTACTACTACCAAGTAACGATAGTAGCCGGAATCTAACAACACGGATCTTCCGAGTGTACTTAAGATAAATTAATTATATCATTGGTACAAGATCAGGATTCGAACCTGCATCTCCTGTGTGAGAAGCAAGCTTGAAACCCATTTGGCCACGGAGTGCTTGTCAGAGGATACCGTCCTTTATTCACTAGCCGTTGCATGCGGCATCACCCATGTGGAGATGTGTCAAAATGGCCAAGTCATAAATGAATACATTTGTTTCTTCTTCTTTAACTTTTGATTTCTTGTTTGTGCCCCCACCCTTGATACGGCCCTGTCGTAAATATCCCCCCTTTGTCCTCCTGCTCTGCCCTCCACTTGTTTAACATATGATGTCTTATTATGTAATTCTGATATCGATTGCATTGAAAAATCGACCAATCCATTAACCACAGATATTACGTCGTTAATCGGAGAAAGAAATCTTAAATGTCATCTTGTACTCGCAGTGACAGCTGACAGGGTCAACAAAATAATCTGTTGTGGTTCTAGTACATTAATATGACGATGATGACAATGTCAAAATTAACAATAACAATAAAAACAACAATGAAGTAACAAAATTTATACCGAGAATCCGAGAGTAACGACTATACGACGCGACGTGAGAGAAAATCCAGACATACTGATTACTTTTTTTGCGGGCATTATGGCTGTGACTGACTAAAGAGAGCAATAGTATGCAAGTGAGATAGCATGATGATGTACGACATTTTAGATTCCTTTCTCCATTGAACGGGGTAATACTACTTAATGTACACTTATAACACGATTATTTGACAGGAGCTGTCTTTTATTGCGACTTTGATTTGTCATACGATTGCGAGTCTTGTTCAGAACCCTTGTCATGAAATTCTGACATCTAGGAATTTCAATGGCTTTGGGGAAATTGATTTCAAGTCAAAGTCAAAGTTCTTTAATACAGTAGATATTTACATTAGCAAACGTCATTTTTGCCTCTTCTCTACATTGGACCACTGTGTGCGAAGAAGATTAATCAGAACATCCCATAAACAAGCAAAGTGACAAGTTGTCTATTGCCATTAATATCTGAAATACTAAGGATACTATCTATTCACAGGTATATATCATAGGTTACGGGGGATGGAATGGTCACTTTTTATATGAATTGTCTATTTTCCTAAATATTTTTTACTAAAGTACTAAAAGAAGTAAGAAAGTAGGAATACTAAATTTCAACTTAATCTATCCAGAATTCAGTCATTTAATATTACCCTGATCATCTTTGTGGCGCTGCGGTTGTGCCTACCATGCGGGGGGTCCCGGGTTCGATCCCCGATTGGGGATACAGAAAAAAAAATCCCCAGGGCTTTTATGTTTATATGTGTGTGACATCGCTGTTTCTAGTTCCCACGACACAGGGTATCCTAGTGTGGGCAGGGCCTCGTCAATCGCTCAAGGTCACGAGTTATTTGCCTACTCACTCTCGTACCCCCGCGGGGACACAATATCACCGGCCGCTTGCCCGTGCGCATGATTTACGGAAGAGGGTACAATTATTTAAATTCTATTGAATTTCCTCTACTTTGCCTACTTTTACCTCTGTTTTCCGTTTCAATTCTTACAAAAACTACACTGACGAGCAATGAAAAAGTTCCACCCACAAAATGTCGACAAACACCTTAATATCTCCTAAAACATAGAACCTAGCTTCATAAATTAAAAGTATTTTTTTTATTGTAATATTCTGAGGCGCTGTTATATGTACTTCAATATTGCAGACGGTGTCATTAAGCTAGCCTTTCCCGTTTAGGAGTAATTTGGTGCTATGTCACTGGAACTTTTTCATTGCTCGTCAGTGTATTTAGAAGATTCAGACTAATTTCAACCCTTAAATTTAATAACAGATAATGATGTAAGCAGACGAACGTTTCGCGGTTAGTGCAGCGTACTCACCTCTCGGTGTCCGCGCTTTTCTTTTTTTTTTGTTGCAGGGCAAAAGATGGAATTGCTCATGCCCAGGAGTCAGACCTCCCTACTACGTCCGGGTCCCCACATATTAGATAGATAGATAGATAGATAGCGTTTATTAATAAATTATAAAAATTTACATGTCATATTATATCAATATAGGTAGTAACTAGCTATATTGGTTTTTGTAATTATAAGTATTTACATTCATCTTTATCATTAGGTGCTCGAATGAGCAGTTAAAACAATGTTACGATTCAATAATTAAATTAAATTAACCTATATTATTGTGTACATTATTGTATTAATTGTGTTTTTGAATGAGTCACGACTGAAGGAATGCTTTGATGCTGTAGTAAGCTTCATGTAACAGGTGTTTTTTTAATTTGTTTACAAATGTGGCATCACTGCTGGCAGATTTAATTTCTGATGATAGTGAGTTATATAGTTTAGGACCCATTACTCGCAGGCACCCGATGGACTTTGCAAGTCGCCTCGCAGGTATGCACAGGTTGTCTCTTTGCCGTGTCCTCACATTATGGTGGTCAGATTTTTTTACAAACATGCTAAGGTTGCGTCTGACATAACTTGCTGCCTCAAGGATATACATACTTGGTAGTGTTAAGATGTTTAATTCTCTAAAAAGTTCCTGTGCAGGCCAATCTCGCGGTTTGCCTCTAATGATCCGGACTGCACGCTTCTGCATTTTGAAAGCCCTATCTCTGTCTGCTGCCGCTGACCAGAGGTCAATCCCATAGGTTATTATTGAGTTGAAATAACCATAATAGGCTAGTTTAATGTTGTCTAATGTTAGGCTAGGACCAAGTCTGCGCAACGCATGGCACGCTGATGATAGCCGGGAGCACATGGCGTCGATGTGTGGTGACCATGTTAGCGCAGAGTCTATGACGAAGCCCAGGTATTTTACCTGTTCAACTTGCGGGACAGGCACCCCGTTGCACATGACATTTAGCTGGAAGGGTTCCGTCTTTCGTAGCTGGAAATGCATCAGGTTTGTTTTTTCAACATTTAGTAGCATCCCATTTGCTGTAAACCAGTCATCTATTTGAGACATTACCTGATTGAGTTTGTCTTTTAAAATGGAGTAGTTTTCAGCCGATACTATGACGCAAGTGTCATCCGCAAACATCACGTACTCTGCATCGCTGGAGGCTGCTGTGACGTCATTGACCAGGATTAAGAACAGGTAATTACCCATGATGGATCCTTGCGGTACAGCACTGTCTCCAATCAGTTCAAGTTCCGATTGTTCGTCACGGATGAAGGTACTCTGCTTGCGGTCTTTTAGGAATGATTCCACTGTTTGGTGGAAACATCCACCGATTCCGTAGTGCTTGAGCTTCTGCAGTAGGAGAGAGTGGTTTACCAGCTTGAAGGCCCTCGACAAGTCACAGAATATAGCTGCGACCTGGCGCCGGGCCTCCAGGTGGCTCATCACCCTACTCACCACGTCCCTGGTCGCGTCTGTGGTGCATTTTGCAGGCTGATATGCGTATTGATATTTATTGAGAAGTTCATTTTTAGTTAGATGTCGCATCATCCTATTACCCAATAGGCAAACCGGCATATTATATTGAGCCGGCATTAGCTCGTGTGCCCCAAACAAACCCTTTGTGTTTACAGTTATCGATAGTCGATTTAACTGTGAGCCATATCCTATCGGTGTCCGCGCAATAGACATATTTTTGCTTGCAGTTTACTCCAAGTATCATTATAAAAAAGATTTAGGCTATTATAGCGTAGGTATTTTCGTTTTTGTAGGAGTTTGATTTATCTGTTACGAATTAACTATTATGCCGTCTTTGGTGTTGGGCCAGAAGCAATGTATGTACCTGTATATAAATGTTTATTTTTAAACCAAAGTTCAAGAAATAACACATAAGAAAGATATTCAAGAAATCTTTGTACATTCTATTTCTTTGAATTTTAATCCTTTCATACTTTGCCCTCCAACTTCATTTATAAACACGGCACAGAGCGTGCAAGCAATACTCTTACATATATTTATCGTCTTGCGTCAGTATGAAGACGTGACCCGAAGCCGCCCGCCCAAGCAGAGCCTCCACCCGCCCAAAATAACGCCCGCCCTACACCAGGCTTCGAGTGGCTTGATCCCAGCAACTCTTTAATTTGATATTCCTTTGCGCTATTGATGAAATTCGTAATTCTCTTTGACATAAACGTTGATTGCGCTTTTCTGTTTATCGGTATAAATATACTGCGACCTGTTGGCATGACGAGAATGAAACGTCAGTAACATAATTAATTCACCATGTTAAAACTTAAAAAACCGACTTCAATGTCAAGCCCTATTTCTTCTTTGTATATGAAAAGTGCTCATCAAAACTTTTACTGCACGGAAGCAGAAGCCAAAACGTCTGTGTATATATTTTTTTGTATTTTTTGGAATAAAATAAGAGCTGAATCAATTTTGGTAAAATTTGTGAAGGACCAACTCTGTAGTATGACCTACCAATCAAAACCTAAGTCATCAAAATCGGTGCATAACTGACGGAGTAACAGCGTAACAAACACACAAAAAAACAGACAAACTGAGCACCTCCCCCTTTTTGAAGTCGGTTGAAAATTCACTGAAAGCAGACAGACGCTGATAAAATGTCGCTTAAATGATATATGATTCGGGCTGCCAGTTTCCCAGGTAAAGATAGTGACAGCCAATGACAGCACCAATTTAGGCTGTCAGTTGTGCGTGTCTATGTATGCTATTGGAACGTAGATTTATAGGAGAGACAATACTGAACCCATTTGACGAAAGGGAGTGCTACCATCGAATGTACAAAAATATTGCCAAGAGATCTTTGTCGAGTTCTAAAGAAAAATTGAGCATTTTGCGAACGCGATCTTACACACAAGTATGTTCCTACAGTTGATTCAAGTAAGTAACTCGTATGAATAATTTAACAGATATCTTCGAATGACATCACGTACTGCTACCAATCACGAAGTCTTACTTTCTACGGAATACGTTATTTGTTTTTACTAGCCTTGGACTTAAGCGAATCCATCTATCTCTAGTATCTATTCCACGTATCAGTTCGTTGGTCATCGTGTAAGTGAGATTTGAAGTGCCGGCCTCTTTGGCAAAGTGCTCGAAATTCCGCTTCTCAAGGGAGAATACCCGTTCGGCCATTCGAATCCCGGCCATGGTGAAAGAAAATGAACCCTGGATATTTGTTTTCATCGCAGTTTCTGGTTCCCACGGCATAGCATATCCCAGTAGCAATGTTTGTAACCTGTCTGAAATTATATATCTATCTATACCAATGAGAGTCTTTTTGAGAGCTAGATAACCCTTCCAAACTGTTCGCTAGATGGCGTTTGCTTATCTATGTTGCTGTAAGACTACAGCTACAAAACTCTACATCGATAACTAATAGTTGTACGAGAATGTATATATGTCACCGTAAGATAACCAAAACCGGTAATTGATAAACTAACGTGTTAGTTGGTCAACTATTGACAAATAGTAAACCAGACCGAAAGGGTTAAGAATTTACGTTTCTCTTGTTCGTACATGTCAACCTAACACGAAAACTAGTCGTCTAACTCTAGTCTTCACCTAAGCTACCGCAGTGTTTGCCCTGGTATTTCGTTGGCAATTCAAGTTTAAACCAGTTTACTATTAAACGGTTTTAACCGTTACTTTATCAACTAACGCGACATAAAGTAAGCAGTACGCTACAGTGTACTGTCTGTCGATAGCTGACCAAGTAACGCAAAAAAAAAGTTAGTTTATCAACTAACGGTTTTGACTATCTTACGGTGACATATACATGTTTATTGTATATACCCTTTAGACATCTGGTTCAAGAAGTAATCTCAACTTCCCCCGAGGTCTTGACTCTTGGCAACTGTAATTCCTAATCAACTCTGAAGCCAGAAACATGAACAAACATAAACACGATGCTACTTTAGGACTTGTTGCGGGATTGACTTAATAAATCTGCTCGGATTAGCCTCTTGAGTACCACCGGCTAACGCCACTTTTCCGTTATAGGTTTTAAATTTTATTCAATGCGTATGGTTCGAAATCGCGAGCCCTCCCAACTGCCCTCGGTTTTTGAGAGGTTATTTAAGCCCACCATATTTATTACCTCAATCTCACATAAAACAATTGCTTTATGCAAATACATTGTTAGGGAAAACGCTTTAAAAACGGACTAATTTGTGGCAGAATGGATAGTCGGGATATTTAAATCCCTGTTTGACTAAACGAGGTAGTCTAAACTCGCATTACCGAAGTGGAGCTTACTCTTACACTAATTACAACAACTGCGTTTGGCAGTTGTCAATCATGAATATTATAAAAGAACAAGTCCTGACTGACTGACTGTTTCATCATCGCCGGGCCAAAACGGCTAAAGCTAGAAGGCTGAAATTTGGAGGGTAAATTCCTTTTATGACGTAGAGAACGTCATACAGATACGGAAACGGTTTTACAGAAATCAGACCCTAAGTGAGTCAAAAAGAACTTTAAAGTTTGTAATTTTGTTTGGGAAGTGGGCTCAATAAACTCGGATGTGTTCCTAATTTGAATCATCGATTGTCTCGAATGTATCCAGCCAGCTCAACTCTAGGTTTCTTTTTTTTTCACATTGTTCCATCTATGGACTTGAACAGGCAAACGTATTTCGACCATACAGCCTCTCTAGGTTTCTTTGGAACACTTTTAGTTATGCCAAAAGAAGGTGGTTCCACCGAAATGCAAAATATTCACATAAACCTTGGCAGGCTAGAATATAAATGATGGCAATATTTGCAGACCATTGCGTGTTTTTTTAATAAAATATTTGGTTTATCTATTAGATTGCGCTAATATGTCACTTAAGTTGCCATTATTTTTTTCCATTATTTCCTGCCAAGTTATAGTTAATTTTATTCTATTTCCAGACAAGACTGTATCGGATTGTGACCATTTTAAGGGTTCCGTACCTCAAACGAAAATAAACGATTAAGTGCGAGTCAGACTCGCGCACGAAGGGTTCTGTAGCACCGCACTATGCTATTCAAGTACTACAATTAATGAAGACCACTAGTTTTACATTTTCTGATTCTCTACCTGATTGCAGCCCCCCTATTAAAATTAAAACCATTTTTTCACGCCACTGCTCGGAAATATGGCCAAAGATGGATTGAAATGAGAGTAGAAAGTAGTTCTTAGTAGTACAATTCAAAAACAGTCAAACAATGTAGATTTGCAAAGTAAAATGTAGTGTTTAGTGGCCTTTTTTACTTTGTACTCTGTTATTGGTCGATTATTTTCGGTCGGCATTGTGATGCCGACCGAAATGACACAAAATACTAATATGAATGTTCCGGGAAAAAACATTTCCTTGTCATTCCACAACTGCCCTAATGCGAATATCAATATTACTTTTAATTAAACTGTGTATTATACTGTGTACTCAACCTGTTTTATTTCCTTACATTAGGCGTGAAAAGCACATAGTAAATGCCTCGGTAGAAAGTGCAATAGTTGGACTCGCATCTTCGAGGGCCTCACCTGCGGCTCGGCCCGCGAACTAACTCGTCCAGCTATTGCTTACTTTCTATACCTGGTCAACAATGTAGTATTCTCATTTCTATGCCTGTAATATTCCTGTAACATTTAACTACAGTAGTTTAGGAGAACGGGAGGGTGGGGAAAGGGGGGGTAATGGTCTATTTTTGGGCTTCTTTCTTAAATATATTCCTATCTAACACAATACTTTTTTATTCTGAATAACCCTACAAAAGTGCCCCTTAAACTCAAAATTTATTTTCATAATTTCTTTATTGCACACAAATCATAGCAAAAACAAGAGTTACCTAAAAAAAGTGTACAAAGGCGAGCTTATCTCTAATAAGAGATCTATTTTCTTACGTAATACGAACTTTTTTGGCATACTTTGTACGCCAAATTTTAAATCAATCGGTTAAGAATTCGGTCGTTTTATATTAGTTTTACAAACCTAGGACGGACACACGAGTGTCCCGATAATGGTTCTGTTTTTCATTTTTAAGGTACCGAACCCTAAAAAGGAACTCTTTTAGGATCACCTCGTTGTCCGTCTTTTTACAATATCTCCATACACTTTGGGCCGGGAGATTACGGGCTGATTTAATGGAGATGTGAAAAGTAAAATTGCTCTGATCAAATCAGTTTAAGGGGTGATAGGGACATAATTTTGAACAACTTACTATGACACGAATTTGACCAGAGCAATTCTCTTCCTTCCGAGCGAAACGGCCAAGCCACATATTTCGACTACGGTGTAGAGTTTGTAAAGTTAGGGCGTCTAGAGTTAGAAGCTTGGCTCTACATGAGATCTGATATCTTTTTGACAGCGCGACCCATATGGTCTCGTCTTGGCAACATTTTCCATGTTTTACAATGTTTTTGGTCGTATTTCACTTCTTTTTGTAAATGCCTGAGACATTTTTTTTTTATTTTGTTAATTTTGTCTTTATTTTTTTTGCGGTGTATTTCTTGCACGTCATAGGTAACTTTCTTCACATCTTGGCTTTTTTCAGATTCTCAATATATGTTTGTGGAATCGGGAATCAGCATGGTCATTTCTGTTTTAGACTTAACTCTTTGATTGCGGTTCAAGTTGACATCTAGCCACCGAATTGGCCGGTTTGCATTCCGAGAGTTATACCATGAATTATGTGTAATTAGGTATTAGTTGTTTGTACTCACAATTATGTGTGTACAAATCGCTGAACTTTACTTTGAATACAAGAAAGAAAGTTATTATGTAAAGGTCTGTCTCGGTGGAACACATAAATTACAATGTACAACTAAATACAATTTCTTGCATAAATGACATGTGTACCCACTGTGCCTTACTGAGACAGATCAATAATTTTTTTTTTTTTTTTATTTAAAACTCTTATAAAAGGAGATAGTTTAGCACTCAAATAAAAATCAATAAAATATGAGTCAGTTGGTTCACTACTTTAGAACGAGCGACAGAGATCACGCATAAACCTTGTAGGTTTCCGTGATCGCTCCGTAAACTTAGTTAAAAAAAAATGTAACATGGATAAATAAATAAAAAAATATAATTGTCGTCTAGTTGGATACCCAGCAATGTATCACTGGCCTATGATGCACCGCACTTGTGATTTGATAACATTCGTAGCCCGATGTTTGTTAGTAGTTTTGCGCGCGCTTAATTCCACCACCTAATTTAAAGCTAAAAATCCTGAAATAGGTGTGGTATTATTTATAACATAGATATATTTTATTAAATTACAGACCTCTGGCATCAAAATTTACGGAGGTTTCTCACAAACTTCCATCCCCTTGTTTAACCCCAGATGTCTAATGCGACTCATGTCCACTTTAATCTTAAGATTTTTTGTAAACAAAGAAATGTTACTGGCGATTTTTATACATGCAAGGTTAGAAATGCGAGTTTAAACGGTTATTTTTCGTATTTTTAGGGTTCCGTACCCAACGGGTAAGAACGGAACCCTATTACTAAGACTTCGCTGTCCGTCCGTCCGTCCGTCCGTCCGTCTGTCACCAATCTGAATATCAAGAACCTAGCTAGCTAGAGAGTTGTAATTTTCACAGATTATGTATTTTTGTTGCTGCTATAACAACAAATACTAAAAAACAGGATAAAATAAATATTTAAGGGGGCTCCCATACAACAATACCACATACAAACTTGTGGATGCACCTGGTTACGTACATGGAGTGTGAAAGTAACCGCACCAATAACTTTGTAAACATTATTTTGCTGTGTAAAATCAAAACTATTCACTCCACACCATCGCTTCCATTGAACGGTGGTACGGAACCCTTCGTGCGCGATTTAGACTCGCACTTGATCGTTTTTTTTTAATATGTATTTTGTTAGCCTATGAGCTGTTCCACTCACTGCTGGGCAAAGGCCTCACCGTACCGAGCCCACACATCCATAGCCCAAGCTTTATCGTTCTACCCTGACAGGAATTTATATTTATATAAAGGGTATATTTTATTAATATTTTAAAAGTAATTTTCGTACGTATGTATACAGTTTTATTGCGCACTAGGACTGTCCTTTTTCATAAACACTCCTGTCTTGCCTAGGTTTGCTGGAAGAAAACTCTTTTTAGAGATAAGCTCGCCTTTGCCTATAAAATTTATTGTATCTGTCTGTTTATCTATGTTTTCTGTGCAATAAAGAATATGAATATGAATATGAATTATGCAGGTCATCCCTACATCTCCTTCTGGGCCTTCCATACGCCTGCGTCCATCTGTAGGCATCAATTCAGTGGCTGATTTTGCCCATTTGTTTGACAATTCCATCTGAGTTTGGCGGTCTGTATGCCTACGACAATTATGCCAGTTTTGGAGCGCAGAATAGTATTCCTAATGCGGTCTGTAGAATTCTGCGCTCCATTGCTCGTTGGCAAACCTTCAGTTTGGACTTTTGAAGCTCGGTCAGGACCAAGTTTGTGCGCCGTAGGTCAGGATTGGCAAGATACACATATCGACGACTTTGTGCTTCAGGGACAGTGGTCGGCAGCCCTTCATCAGCGCGTTCATGGACCAGAAGTTCTTCCAGGCGTTTGCGCGCGAATTCCGATTTCTTAGTCCTGTCTGTGTAATCGTCAACATATTGTACGTCCCGCGTATCAATTATCCATTGAAAAGAAAGTTAAGGTGAGGGTCTTATTGCTGGAGACCAGCTCCAACATGTTGTTTATTTGTATTTTTCTCATATATTTCAGACCGGAAAGAACATAATCGGTCGGGATTACACGGGACGTACTCGTATTCTTGACATTGATTTAGAAAATAACTTAATATAACTCAACGCATACGGGATACAACTACAAAGGAAACCATGCTTTGTTACACCATCTGGAAATAACAGGAATACGTACTCACACACGTAAATATACACATACACACACAATATCATACAGTCACGCGTTTGAAAATACGCGGTGGCAGAGGAAGAGTTGTGGCCTTTTTGTGGTTTCTTGCATATTATAAATAACGATTTTGTGTGATTTTTGGGGGCTAACACATCGCATGAGCTTAATAATTTGTTTAATAGACCATCAAGATATGAGATTCACTACCGCTAAATATTAAAATATTACCAAAAACGACATTTTGGTTGGATTAAACAACGCGTTATTCACTAACGATTCAACTCAAAGCTTCTATGAAAGTTTGCCGTTTCTAATCCCAGCATATTCCGCCACAGAACTCATCTCATTCGCTCGGTATTTCTATCCAAGCTGCAATGCCTCTGTTCTGGGTCGCAACGCTATCGATCGCTGTTCATGTGCTCTCACTGCCCAAAATGTTTATTTTGGTAGTCTGTTAGTAATTAATGACAAACATCAACCAGTTGGCAGAAAATGTCACCGAAACAAAAATACTAAATTGGCTCTAATCGGATTGACATGTGCAAATGTTTCAAACTACCATAATAGACATTTTGGATAGAGAGGATCCAGTGATGTGCCAGCAATATGACAGTGAATCAAATTACATATATCAGAATCAAGGGCCCTAATCTATACCACACGTCACGTCTCTAACTTTTCCATGAATCCTGGTAGTGTAAGTAGCTAGTCCTTTTTACTCTGGCCATACGGGCTATTCTTGTATATAGCCACTGAGGGCTAAGTCGGTAAGTTTAAGTCTAATGTCGATATCCTGTTGAATAGTTCTGATGTTGGACTGGCAGCGGCTGGACTGTGTGTTGAGCTATTACTGCTGTCCAGTAAATTATGTCAATAGTCGCATAATTGAAGGATTTTATTTAGTTAGACACAACGCTATTAGGAATCTTGTGACATTCCATTGCAATCCTACTTAAAGGTATCTTTGATATCCCACTGCTGGGTAAAGGTCTCCCCCTTTTGAGTTAATATCCCTTGTCTGGGCCTTTTATTTCCAAATTATCATTTCATAGAACTAACTTCATCACACCCCTGTGTGACAGGGTCGTAACCCATCATCAATGTAGATATAAATCTTTATATAATCAGACTGTCTTCAACAGGACCTACACACTTATTCATTGAAGTCAGTACCGCTTCGCTACCTACTTATACATTTGTATGTTTTATTTACTAACAGCGCCATTAACAGCCTAATTTACAGACAACACGCGCACTAATGAAGGCTGACATCCCCTTTGGACATGAACGCAAATACAGACAGCCACACATTACGTTACAGATAGACTTAATGTAACTCCTATTTCAAAAGTGTTAATGAATAGAAAAGTATTCAGGCTGAATATGTGGTGTAGAGTACATCTAAATGAATTCTTCATTGAGAGACATGACGAGCAATCGCGTGGGTTTTTATTCATGCTATCGTTATACCCGGCCCAGCAACAAAGGCCCTGAACCGCACCGAGGAAAATTACAATTTTGGTTGAAAAAGAGGTTGAGAGAGTTTGTTTTCCTGGAAATTAGAATAAGTAGTATGGACATAGATGTATACAGCACTTCTCCATCACACTACCCTAGGACACAAGTGGCCCAAAGTTCTTCTTTAGTAACTTATCAGTCAGAACGGTAGGATACTGAGGATCAACAAGAACTAATTTGCGGTAAGCTTAAATATTATTGTTATAATAAAATTGTTGAAAGCAGTTCAGTGTTCCTGCTTCTGTAAAATAAATTACTTTGTTTACCTAGCTTGCCTGCAGAGCTCAGACTTGGTCTTGCACTGACATCCAAAAGTTTAGATTTGAAGTTTGCCAACGAAAAATCGAGCGCAGTGTCCTTGGGGTCCGGTTGTTAGACCAAGTCTGGAATACTCAGTAACGCTCAAAAACATAAATAAAAAAGACGTAGCCGAAAAAGCGGCCGAATTTAAGTGGGACTGGGTTCGCCACGTCGTTCGTATGTTATTACGCCAATGGCCCAAAATAACAACTCTCTGGATCCCGAATGTAAAACGAAGACGTGGTCGCCCCAGGAAGCGTTGGAGTGATAACGTCAAGGCCTGGTGGGAAACAGATCAGGAGCATAAAGAGTGAAAGCGAGAAAGAGATTGGCCCATCAGTCCAAAAATTCCGATATTCCAAATGTCTTTATTACTGTAGATATTTACATATACATAACAATCGTCATTTTTGCAACTTCTTTACATTGGACCTCTGTGGGAGAAGAAGGTCGTAGAAACTCAGTCATCAGTGGAAAGATATAGGCTAATAATAATAACAACAAAATAACTAATGACTTTCCAAGAGTGGCCAAATCCCGTAAGACAATCAGTATTGTAATATTTGTATTAGTTAAGCATAACCAATATTTAAAAGAGATTTAAAAGTCAATCTGTGGGAGTTTCTACGCCCTATTTCTCCCACAGTGGTCCAATGTAGAGAAGAGGCAAAAAATGACGTTTGCTAAGTTTATGTAAATATCTACAGTAACAAAGAAATTTGACTACTTTCACTTTGACTTTGACTCTCTATGTCAGCCTTTGTGTGTTAGTAGTAAATGGTTAAATATTTTCACCTGCCAAATTGAAACAGCATGCATATAAACAAACAATGCATAGAAGACTGTGCCCCTTGCAAACTGATACAAGCGGGCAGTATGAATGCTATCTACATTCCTCCCTTCTATGGGCTCCGACCCAGAACAGAATATCAGGGCCTTGTTGCGTATTGCGGCCCTATTCATAACGCAACAAGTTATAAGTCAGAAATGGTAATGAAATGGCGATTCACACTAAACTACCTGCGGAGCCGCACCAAGTTTAGAGTATGTTTATAGTTAACGATCAGAAAACTGTATACATAGATAGATAGTGGGGAGGGACTTTTCAAGAATGATGAATCACCGCTGGAAGAAAAATACGTATGCAAAGCGTACGTGATCAATAGGTACTGAGCAGTGAATAGAAAATGTATTGCGATAAGATGGCGACATCTAGTCTCTTAGCCAGAACTTCTACTGAGAAATATGTCACAACTGTTTTGTCCACAGTCAGATAGTTATTTGGTAAACAGGAATCTGAAATACACACTCTGTAAAAATTTCAAGTCCCGACCTCTTACGGTTTATGAGATTCAGCTCGCTGACGCTTAGTAATATTGCCCAGTTTGGCACCCTGCGGGTATAGAACGCTAATAAGATTTATCAATGGAATGGTGCCTTTATATAATAATAATAATACAATAATACCTTGGACACTTTACACACATTGATCTAGCCCCAAACTAGGATTCCCTGTATCTTGGGTACTAGACAACGATACACATACTTATATAGATAAATAGTATAATTAGATAAACAACTATGACTAGGGTACAAACATCCGTTCTCATCAAACAAATATTTGCCTCCACCGGGACTCGAACCCGGGACCCTTGGCTTCGTAGGCAAGGTCACTGCCGACTCGGCCATTCGGGTCGTCATGACTCTAATGATGAATCTCCGCGGAGAGAATAGCACCATCCTCATTCTTACCGAGGTGTCGTAAAAGGCGACTGACAGCTGAGAACAGAATTTGCAAGGCCTTGTGAAAGCTTAAAGCTTGTGGATTTGTATCTGTCGAGAAACAGGCTCCGTCAGACTACACGTTCGACTGTAGTTCTTATGACCTACGAAATAAGCACGATACAATAGGTCCGCATAAGGTATCTTATCACCAAAGTTATTAGGTTATATAGGTACGAGTAAGTAAGTAAGTGTATAAGTTATCGGTAAGCAAAGTAAGATATTTTTTAATAGATGGCGATTTTCCCATGTTACATAAATGTAAAAAGCTTCATTTCAGGAAAAATAACTCGAGATAAACCTCGAGATGTCGGGGCTTTTTCAGTTCCTCGCTCATAAATTATTTACGTTGCATCTTAGCGAAAAGACACTTTCTCAAAAATTTAAGTGCTTAAAATTTTGCGTCTAATAGGTACCAAAACAAAATAATTCGGTCAAGCCTTATACTAGAAAGCCATTGTCGAAAATCGCTATTTTTTCCTAACTTTGTAAATAACTGGAATATAGTCGTCCGTGAAGAGCTCCGTAGTCTAGTGAGTTTCACGCTTGCTTCTCAAGCAGGAGATGCAGGTTCGAGTCTCGGTGCTGATCATATATCTATGATATCAGTTATTTATTAATACACATCAAAGCTTAACGAGAAATGGGGAAAAGCTTATTCTCAAATAGTGTACTGGCTGAAGGTGAACATACAAATCTCAGTTATAAGAGCAGTTTCCATGAGAGTAAGAGGCACGAGAAAACATGTCAGGCATTCTATTCGTCGCATTGAAAAGCCCTTGCCTTTCAATGCGAAGATGGAGCAGGAATACTTTCGTGACAGCTTTATCTCGTGAAACAGAAATACCTACATACCTATGTCTTAATATTTTTATAGTGAGGGATTATTTAATAGTATACTTTACAAATTTCTGTAATGTAATGCCTACTTTATCTTCTGAGTTCTGTTCTGTGTATTATCCGAATATTCGAATTTCATATTTTTTTTTAATTCTAAGTACATTATACGGTGATAGAAAACATCATTAGGAAACCTTCACTAACCCATAGCTGGGTTAACGATGGGCTAGCCCCCTTATTACGCAAATGGAGTAATGGATAACTGGCTCAACGTGGGCACATTGTGCCTCTGCCCATCCCGTACCGGAGACGGGAGGACGACTATATTCCAGTTATTTACAAAGTTGAACAAAAACCGTTTTATCATGGTTTTAAGGGTTTCGTTCGGGTACGAAACCCTTAAAACCATGATAAAAATGGTGCAAACGGGACCCTAATACTAAGCCTCCGCTGTCCGCCCGTCTGTCCGTCTGTGAGCGGGCTCTACCGGATGAAACGAAATTGGTAGAGTTGAAAATTTCACAAAGGGTGTATGTCTATTGACGCTATAACAACAAATAATGAAACATAACGGTTTTTACGAATTAAAAGAAGTACCCATACAAGAAATTATTGATATGACCATTTTTAAAGCCATTTTGTTTTATTTGTTTATCGGTGAAAACTGGACTCTCCCGATTTTATCGGAAAAGATCTTGAATTGAGTTTTGCGCTTAGTTATTTGTCATTATGCGATTAATATTTTCTTATTCGAATTATAATACATAATAATAAGGTTTTTATCATATGTGATTTTATTTCTGTAAATAACTTACTCAATTTCTATCCACTTCCGATTTCAATGAGCAAAGAGTTTCGTTCGCGTGAGTACATAATTCAATACTTACCTACTACATACACAAAACTCTTTAATATTTCGATGTAAGGTCTTGAATGCATTCCTATTCCTACCTAATATTTAATGTTTTATTATAAAAAATTAAAAACTTACGTATCGTACAAAAAAAATTCGTTTTCCAAACTTAGCAATAGCTGTAATGTTAACCTAAGAAATAATCACAGACTATTTGCGCCCCGATTTAGACTCGCGAAGGCTAGCAATTATTTCAAGGGTCAGTGTATTCTCTACTACAACAAGATACCTCTGGAGATCTTGAAATTGCCATTTGAGCAATTTAATAACCATGTTAAAGCGACTTTGTCGAAAAAGGGATATTACAATGTTCAAGATTACTTAAATGATGGGACTGTATGGGGTTAATCTGGCTCTACACACCTTAGTGTTAATAATTTTGTAATTATTTATTCCTGCTTATTAATGACGATTGCTAAGTATATGTAATATCTACAGTAATAAAGACATTTGGAATTTGGAATTTGGAATTATGATAATGATATATATATATATATATATAAATATATTTTGTATTAGTTAAGCACAAGCAATTTTTAAAAGAGATCTAAAAATCAATTTGTGGGAGTTTCTACGCCCTTCTTCTCCCACAGTGGTCCAATGTAGAGAAGTGGCAAATAATGACGATTGCTAAGTACGAGTATATGTAAATATCTACAGTAATAAAAACATTGGGAATTTGCAATGTTTATGTTTTTCCGTGTACTATGGAATCCTTCGTATGCAGGTCCGATGTCCTGATCGCACTTGACCGATTTTATTTAATATGTTTTTATTAGATTCATGTGTAACTAAGGAACCAAGGAAATATGTAAACAAATCTTGCAAGTAAAATTTGACAAACTTCCCGGTTTCCGATTAAGCTAAAATTTGGAATGGCTTGTGTTTAAACGATCACCAAAATCGCACCTATTTTACTACCGATAAATTCGACCCAACCCAACACCCGCCAGAATTAGTAAACGACCACCAAATTGTATTTGGACAAATGATCACCAAACTTCTTTTTATATTTTGTGTACTTAGTTTATGTTTTAAGTCTATTTTATTGTTCTTACATGTTCAACCTAACACGAAGGATAAGGGGGGCTTCGCTTCGCTCACCACCTTTACCCTTCACATAAGCTACCGCAGTATTTTGCCCTGATATTTTCTGCAACTTTTGGTGATCATTTACCCATTTTGGGTAGCATTTACCTATTTTGGGTAGGAAAAAAATATGTTGGTGGTCATTTAAATTGTTCTCATTTGGAATTTTGTGTAAGTTTGGTGACAATGCAATATTATTACACCATCGAGCTGATCTGATGATGGAGTCGGATGGTGGTCACAGGACCTCTGTAATAAAATAACGCAATCCGACCGAGTTTGGGCTCTTTATAATCGTCTCGATGAGTATTTGATGGGTTAGTGAGAGTATCGAGCTGATCTGATGGTGGGACCTGAAGGTGGATAGTGGAACTCCTCAACGGCTGCTACTAAGCCCCTCGACTTTGGACTCGTTTGATTTGTTTTAACGTGACAAATACATGCGTGTTTTATAGTTTGTTAAACTACCTAATTATTAGTGTATGACTTGACCTAATTATTCGGCTTTGGTACTCACTAGACCCGAAATTAAATGCTCTTTAATTTGTTAGAAAGTTACTTTTCGTTAGGATGCACCAAATAATTTATTAAAATTTCCCAAAAATTTTGACGTTTTAGCTGCCAAAAGTTGTCTCGATATATCTCGTGACACCATTTTTGATACTTACTTAGCAACACCCATTTAAACAAGATAACAAAAAAAATTGGCCAAGTGCGAGTCAGACTCGCGCACGAAGGGTTCGGTACCAACGTACAATGGTAGGGATGGTGTGGAGTGAAAAGTTTGGATTTTACAAAGCAGTGTTGGTTACAAAATTATTGGTGCGGCTACTTTCACAGTCCATGTACGTAACCAAGTGCATTCATTAATTAATTTTAATTTTATTCTGTCTTAGTATTTGTTATTATAGCGGCAACAAAAATAGTACATCATCTGTAAAAATGTCAACTGTCTAACTATCACGGTGATATATCACATGAGATACAGCCTGGTGACAGACGGACAGACAGCGGAGTCTTAGTATTAGGGTCCCGTTTTTACCGTTTGGGTACGGAACCCTAAAAACTAATGCAACACATTTGTATCATATAATTACTCCACCGATTGGGGTATCATTCTTTACCACGAAGATAGCACCTAGCCACGGTGGTAGCAGCACAGTTACAGATGTTTGGTCAGTTATTCAATTTGCGTGACAGGGGGCTAGCCCGTGCCGCCGCTATAGAGATATGAAGGTTTCTTCACGAAGCCCCTACCCCAGTTAAAACATAAGTGACTCATGAGTGTACTAGTTAACCAGTATTAACGCAAACTATTTGTCTATGCACACACTGGCACCACGCTGTGATTGTCTTAGATGACCACATAGAGATACTGCTAAATCTAAAACTAGGTATAGGCAAGCATAACTTATTTAGAGGGTGTACCAGGATCATATATTTATAAACTTCTGACCGATCAGTACGAAGGAGTGAGAAAGTTGGTCTGACCAATTCGGTTTCGTATTGAATTTGTTCAAATTGATGTCCATGACAATCACTTAAAATATGACTGTACGTTCCTGTTCCACTCTGTAGATATGGGGACAGACAGGGAACACCTTTCGGATGACTGCTTTGTGGATCTGACGCACTGTATAGTAGGAGATAGTCGTGTTAGTAGATCTACGCGTATCAATGAGAGATATTGTTCGTAGTGTACAGCTAGAAATAGTTACGGGACTCATTGCCAATGAGGCAGCGATTGAACGGAACTAATCCTAGTTAGAAAGAAAGAAAAGATAAGGAAATACCCTAACATGCTTCCATTCATGCCAAATTCAAATCATATAGATTTTATAGTAGTTTATGTGACTGCTACATAATGGAGGGCACAAATACTCAGGAGTGGGTCACTCGAGAGTTTTAATGCCTAATTATGTACAGTTACTTACACTAGTTTATCTAACACATATCAAAAGCTCTCTTTGATGTGTTCAGGAACCGCATGTTCGATCGGCCTTGTGGCATTGATTATTGCTCTGTAGTTGTTTAGCTTGTTCAGTGTACCCACTGCATAGACAAACTAAAGGCGGCACGCAGGTGGGCGTCGGCGTTCGAAATTTGAATGTCATAATTTGACAAATTTTTGTACATTATGGTCATAATCTACAAATTTTTAGATAAGAAATAAGTTTTTACCAAATAGTTTTACATTATGCTGGTCTTAACGTGCGGTTTTTAGACTCAGTAAAGAGGGTTTATGATACTGAGATGATGAGTTTAGCCAATCAGACTATTTTCTAACGATGGGATTCATCACATTTTATGTCCATGTAGCTGCGGCGATGGGCTAACCTTTTACGCAAAAAGGCGTATTTAATACCTCTGCCCCCCTATGGAAAAACGGTTGACTTTATGGTTTTTACCGAAACAGCGGTAAATATTGCCAGGCCAGAGTTTTTGCCAAACTGACTTCAAAAGTCCATTTTCTATTCCCCAGTGAAAATAGTTCCCTGCTGTATGAATATGATGAAGGTTTCTTCCGGATCCGCCAAATCGGTTGGCGGCCATCTTGGTAATTGATTTTGTTTCCTGTAATTCCATAAAGCCAGTGTGGGTCTGACAACAAAGAACACTTCAAAATGTAGGGATTCACGATCATGATCAATAGGTTATTGAATGACTGGCATAACTACCACCTAGTATGCGTGTTTACTAGGTGGTAGTTTTGTCACCTAGTATTGTAGGAAAATGCGTGACGTTATGTACTGTTTTGACTTTTAAAAAAGCCTGTTTAATCTTTAAACAAAGCTTAAGACTGGTTCCACGTCGTAAAAGCGACTACAATGGTCCCTTATTACATCGTTTACGTTACGGTGGGTGGACAATTATACTCGGAATTAAACTTAATTGTTACGATAACAAGCTTTTACAATGAGGGGACGGATTTTAGATATCACCAGTTGAAATGCGGGTATTTATTGATCCTATACATATATATATTTTGTATCTTCTAAATTGTTTCGATATTTCTACAATGAACTACCTAATAACGTGTATTATGCCTCTATCTACAGAGATACTTGGACAGAACATCCACGTTCGTGGAATGCAATTTGGTTCAATATCCGATAGTTGCAGTCTGTTCAAACTTGGCTACAATCGACTAGTATTAAACTAGTAATAAATGTCGAGGAAATTCCTGACTACCAGTTCCATACCACTGACATGACATACCAGCTCCTACCAAGTTTTTTCTTCTATTTGGATGAATGCTGGAGTGTGGGCTTTTGGCCTCTTAAGTGTAGACTCTTTCTTCCCTTCCGTTTCCCTTGTTACGTAGTCTCTTTATTCTCTTGTGTCTTGCTGTAGTAAATATATTTCCTAGATCAGCAATTAACCATGTACCACTCGGTGGTCCTGTTGCTGTCATTCTCCAACATCTAGGACTTTTAAATATATATAAAAATACCAATAACGACACGATTATTTTAAAAGAGCTGTCTTTTATTGCGACTTTGCCAGTTTATGCGACGTTCTGATTGATCTTTTTTCAAAAGGGACTGATATTCGTAGATGTCAGAATTACAGGATAAGGCTACAGAAACGACCGATTTACACCGAACTAACTAAACCAGTACTTATCTCCTTCACAAAACTTGAACCAAAAATCATTTAACCCCTCACTCGCCACATCTTGCACGGGAAGTTAAAACGCCGATAAGGCATCAAATATTCGAGGCTAATATGCAGATGGAGAATTTATGACCTTTACCACCACCGGCCATGTCCCCTTGGGGCCGTAAATTCGCCCAATAAAATGTTTTATTCCATACAATATTCGGGCCGTTAATGCTATGTTGGAATTTAAGCTCGCCGAGGCGATCGTAACGCTGATGTTCGTTGAATTACTCTTGATGTCAAAGGGTTAAATGGGGTTTTGAACAGCTGTTAAGATTTTGTTCAGAGCAAGACACATATAAAGAAGGTATTGCGTAGGCAAATCCATGCTTAGTAGTTTTCATCCATCACTCTTTTTCATCGAATTCCCGCCCCAAAACGCGTTAGACCATACCGCCACGAATAAAGAGCTCTCGGAGAAACTGGCGGGGATTACTGCGCATGTGTACAGTCGCGGCATAATTCCGAAGTGCGTTTTTAGGGTTAGTGTGAAGGAATGAGTGTTCAGGACTTTCTTCACTTCTATTTTTTCTCTGTTTGATATTTTGTTGACTGGGATATTAGCCGATGTAAATAATGGACTTTGTGTCAAATAAACTATAGGTACTCTCTATTGACAACATTTGTTAACGTCAAGGTTGAAACCTATATATAAATAACCCCCTAGCATAGAATGCCCCTAGTCACTAGGGCCTAGTGAATATAGATACTTGTAGTAATAGTCCTGCACACTCTTTTCTTCCCGCTGACTAATAATTTGTAACAATTAAACCACAATTAAGTTTTTCATCAGACTTCTTCATCAATATTTCATCAGACTCTTTTTTGATATAACAGTTCACATCGTAAACCATTTTTCTAGCTTGCCTAGTCAGTACTTTATTTTTCGGCATTTTCGACCGGGGCGAAAGATAACGTTGGGTAATATTGTATGCGACTGTACTCAAGAAGCTTCGAGACGTGCTTTCGGTGCGGGCATCGGGAAGCGACTGATCAACGAATCAGGTGCCGGCGCTGACTACCGCCCCCGTCGCTCCTCACTTCCCCGCGCCAAACACTTGTGAAAAGTGACTACTGCGCATTCAAGGACAAAGCTCTTTAGTCGTGGCGCCGAGTTATATGCGTACTGTCGTCTTTATGAAACATAAAAGTGAAGTTACGGCGGCAATAAAAACCTTCGTGTCGTACTCGGAAAGACAAACAGGACTAAAAGTCAAGTTATACCACAAAAAATATTAAACAGCGTTTAACCTCAAAACAAACGAATGCCAATCCCTTCTTTTGATTTTAAATAAGTGTTGAATAGTTGTTTTTTTTGTGGTAAGGCCCTTAAAGTTGGGGTTTGGATCACACGTTGTCTTTCAATATGAAGTTCCCGATGAAATTGGAATATTACATAAGTATTATTGTCTATGGCCCTGACTAGGATATGAAAACACAGACATATACAGATACCGCCACGCCTGTTTCCGTTCGGGGTGGCAGAGGCACAGTTGCGAAAAGTTTAGCCAGTTATTCAATTATATATTTTGCGTGACACGGATAAGACCATAGCCGTAGCGTGCAGATATTAGTTTCCTCACAATGATTTCCATCACCGTACGTCCGTCCGTAAGTATAATATAAATTACTTATTTCATAGGTGCATGGTCGGCGCCGGAGTCTGCGAGACCTCATTTTTTTATTGCCTTGCGACAATCAAGTAAAATCCGCCAATTTGTGGCATATTCGGCCGGGCCGTATCTTTTGCGTTGATAAAACACGCAAAACAACGCAACAGATAATTTTTATTGAGTTAAAAAAAATTACAGCCCCACAGCCATGAGTAAATGTGGGCAACATTACTGTTCCCATTGAGAGGCATCGGCCTTTACCCGAATACGAGTAATACTGAGCCATACTCCATCACGCTGGCTCTATTACCGCGTAGGGCTAGACCCGGGAGCTAAAACTCAAAGTGTCATCCGAAACACAGAAGGTCCGATAATGTACTTAAGATAAATATTATACAATACTTAAGGTAAATAGTCAGCACCGGATTCAAAGCTGCACCTCCTGCGTGAGAAGCGAGCATGAAACCCACTAGGCCACGGAGCCCTACATTCATTTCTACCTACATGTATATTAATTTCAACTTGATACCTCCACACGTTCGTGAGACAAAGAGTCTTGACAGACAGACAAAGAAGTGCTCCTTTAAGGGCTCCTATTAAGATACGAAACCCTAAAACTCTCAGGTATATTATAACCCATTTTCTCTATTTCGAAAACCAAATTCACAAGAATCTTTCAGCATTCCGATTTGCTTTTTACCTCGGCAAGAATAAATCCCCCAAGCCTACTTGTACCGCCGACATGTGACATGGGTGGATTGTTGCTAGTTTCCATTCAATGCCCTCTGTATACATTACACGCTGGCTACAGAGGGTTTGATTTATTGCTTTTGGGACCTCTTGTTCCAATTTGGGGATTGAATGTGGGTAAGTGATTATCATATCAGTTTTAGGCCCGTGATAGTAAACCGCTCGCATTCAAGTGCGTCAAAATTACAGATTTGATATAGCGGAACCGTCATGGTGACATTGAGACAACTCTCAGAGATGAGAGGTTTATTATTATGGGACTTCTACGACTTATTATTACGGCTATCTCGCTAGGTCCTAAGGTAGGTACGGTGGGTAAGTAAAAGAGAAAAACAATATTTCAGAGATAAATTTAGTGTATTTTTGTGTAGCCTGTTGTGTTTCCCACTGCTGGTCGAAGCTATCCTCACTCATAGACCTCACTTAACAGTCTCCTGATAGTCTGGGAGATACGTCTCCACGTTCTTGCGCTATCTCTTCTTGGGCTTACCTCTGTAGCGGCAAATATCTTGGGCACCCAATGGGTGGCAATTTTTGCCCATCTTTAGGTAAAGTAATTATATGTTCTCACCTGACGTCCTGACGTCCTGACGTCCTGACGTCCTGACGTCCTGCACAAATCGCCCAATCGCCGCTATTCTCTCTAAAACGGCGGTGATTGGGAGAGAAAGAGAAATAGAGTTAGTTATCTATCTAAAGCTATTTTCTCATTGCGACTGACAGTCCAAATTCAAATTCCAAATTCCAAATGTCTTTACTACTGTAGATATTTACATATACCTTCTTAGCAATCGTCATTTTTTGCCACTTCTCTACATTGGACCACTGTGGGAGGAGAAGGGCGTAGAAACTCCCACAGATTGATTTTTAGATCTCTTTTTAAAAAATGCTTATGCTTAACTAATACAAAATATAATATTTAGTCATTATCATAATTAATAAGCAGAAATAAATAATTACAAAATTATTTATTAACAGCAACGTCTGTGTTGAGCCAGATTAACCCCATACAGACCCATCATTTAAGTAATCTTGAACATTGTAATATCCCTTTTTCTAAAAGTCGCTTTAACGTGGATTTTAAATTGCTCAAATGGCAATTTCAAGTCTACATAAACTGCTTCACTTCCGAAAAAATACATATTACTAGTTTGCGGCGCGGCGGGGCGGTGTCTCAAATATGGAAACATGACCGTTTCCGCTGTTTCACAATGTCCGGTGTGACCGATGAAGCGGATTTTACGTACAAAACTTATGACTATCAGATTGGGTTATCCGGACGTTTTGAAACAGGCCCTTAGACTACTAAAGTACTACGCAGAATTGAGACCACTTTCTCATAACGGACATTGCAAAATGGCCAATATCCGCAAGAATAATGTAAGTGGTGGTGTTAAGTAACAGTGACGGAAACCATTCTATAGTATTTATGTGTTGAAACGTTAACTAATGCTGTGAAACGGTCGGGCAGGGAGTACTTTTCTTCTCAGCGAAGCTTTTTAATGGTCTAACGGTATAGTGCTACAAGAACTCTACATTTTATTATTTTACAATAGAAAATGTTTCGCCGAGCCGCATATTAGAGGATCCGAGCTCACTATTCATGTCACATTAAAAATTTTAGAAATATGTGCTAAAACAGCTATTAGAATTTTTTAGAATTATTCATCGAGAAATATACATCGATGTTATTTGTATTACAGAACACTGGCGGAAGGAAGTCAGCCAAACGGGTCTCTATTGCTAAGCTCTTCTACTTTCTATCTGTGCATCATTCCGTGTGTCCGTCTGTCAGTCAGTCCATCTGCATGTCCGTCAGTTCGTCTGTCCGTTTGTCTGTCAGTTTTTCCTTTTCGTTTTCTAGTAGACTCTTTTTCTCAGAATCTCGAGAATACCTTTTTAAGCCTCAGGATATATGCAGTTCCGTATAACTGTGAAAAAAATCAAAATTCTACGTCTACGCAATCAAAGGATATATCGCAGTATTGCCGAATATTTAGACACTCCCTGGGGATTAAAAATGTAGGGTACATTTTATATGTAATTTAAAGTAATGATAAAAATACAAAAACAGCATATTTGTGCCATTGCTTGCTATTTTGACTATTCCTCATTTATATTTTTCAACGCAGATGTCAAAAATAATGGGCTTTGTGATGTCAAAAGTAATGCCATTCGGCGAACAGAGAGTCGATAATATTTCGGTATATTGCGAGTCATTAACCTTTGACTGGTGACATGGATTTTGTGTAACGTAACTGGTGACGAGGGGACTGAGAGGCCCACTGCGGTATCTAGTATAAATCATAGAAATTAAGTGTGGTAGCTAGCCAGAGTATGTAAAAACTGTGTTATCATATATAAATGGATAAAATAAAACAAATAACTATACTCTGAATATATTTTTTTGTTACGATCTTGCAATTTTAATGTATGTCGTCTTAACAATCAAAAAACTAGAGATGAGATCACAAATAACATAAGCAAAAAATTAATCAACATATTTTGACAAAAAAACACTTTTTTCTATAATATTGAAGTAATAATGAATGAAGAAAAAAAACAAATAAAATTAAAAGTGTATTTTCACGAAATTGACAATGGTCGAACTTTGCCAATTTTTATATGCAGTCTGGGCATAATTTTTTTGCACACTGCAAGCACACACGTTTCGGACACGATTCAAACTGGTAATTTGATTGGCGCTTTTATCGAGGAAGACAACTGGCACCTGCTTTCCTGGAGTTTTGATTGTTCTCGGTTAAAAATGTGAAAAAACAATACAACAAAATTACGTAAAAAATTACGTAAGTGGTGACATGGGGTCTGAGAGACCCCTGCCGAACTTTACGCCAATGTAACTTACCGATTTGAGCCTGTCCGACACAGCTATCCCCTTCTACGGCATGGACGCAAGTAAACTCGAAGCTACTCAGGTGATGAGCCCAAGGAAACCCGGAGAAGGTGCCAAAATGTTGTTTTACTGACGCCGCTGGGCCTGTAAGACCCCTTGTCACCAGTTAAAGGTTAATGAAATCTTCATCTACGAGTATTACGAATACAACAAAGTCAATTTTCAATATTGCGTTGCAATAAACTTATAATTTCAAAACAACGACTTCTCTGGTTTCCATTGAAATAGTTTGTGTTATTTTGAATTACTAACAACAATGGATTGAATTATCTGACAAGTAAATGAATTATAATTTTAACTTAAATATCGTAACTTAAATAATATCGATCTATAAAATAAAAAATGTACCAGCGCTCATTCAAATGTCAAAGACTATAATCACAATTATGCCATGAGAAATTGATCGTGAGGAAACCTACATAAATCATTAGTCTCTGAAGTTAATTTCAGAGTACAGAGGACTTTGAATAGTTCCAAAATAAAACGCTAATCTATTTCTAACAGTTTGCCTAAATAAGTACCTATTAAAATAAAAAAATATTAAACTACGTAGGTTAATTAATATTTACTCCTCGTTGAAAGCTCGGAAATGCGCTAACAGCTTTTGCTTTTTTTCCATTAGTCAAATATTTCACTCTGTGGACATAGCTCGTTAAATACCAGAGATGAATTAAAATGATAATGAATTAAATGGATAGTTCAAAAAGTAGACAAATGTAAAAGCGACTTTGTCTAAAAAGTGATGTTGAATGGATGAAATTCGTTCAGAATATTATAAGGTATCCCAAAAGTCATTAGTCACAGCGACACCGAAGGTAACCGTAAAAAAGCGTAACATGACCTCAGTGAAAGTTTCATGTAATTCGAGAAATCGTCAGTTTAAAGTTTTTAATTAAATGAAAATCCTAATTTTTTTACGGTGTTAGTGCTAGCTATTCCTTTTACATTTTTAATTTCTACGCTATCGTGAATTGTTACTTAAGCGGACCCAAGAGTTTTTTATTGCAGATACCTGAAATAGAATACGATAAATTTATGACTTCGTCTTAGCTAAAACTTAAGCAAAAACATTCTCCTCGCCTTCGATCAGCTGTCATGAAAATAAAAAATTATAGGGAATGAGAAAAAACCTTTATAACTTGATTAAGTTATGTCAATTCAGGAATGGCATATGAATGGCTATACACTTGTATCATAAAAGGGCATATTTACTCAACTAAACGGGGCTCGCCTATTAAGAAAGGTCTAACAAGAATACTGAATATCTCATTTGCTGCTATTTCATTGTTTATTAAATGTATGCAAAAGAAAGAGAAGAATACATTTATAAAGTTAACTAGTGAGACCGATTCTAGAGGCGTCAGTACTTATAACATAACATAACATAACATAACATAACATAACATAGCGTCTCGCGTTTTCCCATATGGAGTGGCAGAGGCCAAATTGTGCATACTTTTAGCTAGTAATTCAATAAATGCAGTGCATTTATTGAATTACTGCATCAACAGGGACTGCCCTTCTCAAAATATATTTAAAAGTCACGTGAAGAAGCATTACCTTTCTCTTAATAAATATAGGTAGTTTGTATGTATTTATTAGTATATATATTTAGTATTTATGTTTAGCATGTACGAGTATATTATATAATATTTATGTAAGCACTTGTATATTAAGTTTATATTGTTGGACATTAGTTATTTAGATATGTACTAGGTAAATTAAATTCTTGTACACATTATCTACCCCTGCTCAGAAATCGATCTTTCTCATCCTAATTTGGTTTGTTAGAAGAGATCTCGTATTAGAGATAAGCTCGCCTTTGTACATTATTTTTATATAAGTCTTGTTGTTTGTGTATTATTAGTGTGTAATAAAGAAATTATTAAATCTAGCTAGCCCATCGCCGCAGCTTTGGAGTAATGAAGAAGAGATAAATTACATGTTCAGCACCGAGATTCGAACCTGTATCTCCTGCGTGTAAATGAAACATGAAACCTACTACAAGACCACTGAGCTCTCGTCCTAATTATTAAACAAATAATAACTTATTGGAAACTACATACGATCTGACGGATTAAAAGTATAAATTTATTTTGTTAGTTACTTTTCACGCTTTTAGAATTGTACCACTATATTCTAACTGGTTGCTGCACGTGGCTCCGTCCGCTCCAAAACCACGGATGACTGCAGATGAAAGGGGCCCTTGCCAGCCAGACCTGAGCTCCTAGTCTGGCCATCGGCGGCAATTGGACGTTTGATAGATCGGCCATCAACCACGAATACAACGTGGTAAAGTGTCGCCGTCAGCGATCGCCCAGCCAAAGGGCTGCGATGATGGTTGTTGATGATTTCAATTGAAACATTGATTTTAGTTTACTGATTTCACTACTTTATTTGAAACTAGGGCACTGTACAATTATGATATAAAATTAAATTAAATTACGTCAACTGAGCTAACAACAAAATACAGGACCGATCGCTACGTCGGCGTCTTGGCAAGAGAAAGAACAAAATGAAAGATTTAGTGATGTTACAATACGGGCAAACGGACAGTGCTGTGATAACAATCGCTCGGTCGTTACAAGTATCGATCCGTTACAAATAAAATACCATGTTAATTTGGATTAGGCCATACATACATAGGCCTTTAGCCGGATGCAAGTAAGATATATATATGTCACCGTAAGGTAGTAAAAACCGTTAGTTGGTCAACTAACGGTTTTTTTCTCGTAAATTGCTCAACTATCGGCAGATAGTAAACTATAGCGTACTGCGTACTATATGACGCGTTAGTTGATCAACTAACGGTTAAAATCGTTAATAGTATACTGGTTTAAACTTTGAATTGCAAACGAAATACCAGGGCAAACACTGCGGTAGCTTAGGTGAAGACTAGAGGGGGCGAGCGCAGCGAAGCCCCCGAATAGTCTTCGTGTTAGGTTGACATGTAAGAACAAAATAAACGTAAATTCTAAACCCTGTCGGTCTGGTTGATCTGTCGATAGTTGATCAACTACCGCGTAGTTTATCAACTTACGGTTTTGACTATCTTCCGGTGACATTTTACTTACCTTACTTCAGTAGCCTTACTCTTAGGTCAGTACGGGTTGGTGGAAGGGTTTTACGACCATTACAACGTAGTCATAGTAGCCGGGACTTACAGCTTAACGTGTCTGCGAAACCCTGCACGTCCGATAATGTACTTAAGATATATTAATTATCTCATATCTAAATTTTAGGACATTTTGTTATTTTATCTCTAAGCACACTTTGGACTAGCTTTTAGTGAAATCTAGTGTATTTGTGTTAAAATAGCATCGACAACTGAATGTAGGTGTGCCTGTGTAACGTACAGCGACTTCTTTTGAAATGTCGTGAACTGTGATCTAGCTCTGTTTAGTAAAAATATCATGTATAAAAACACAACCCTTACTCGTACACCTGATTGGAAAAACAAAAGCAAGGTACGTGAAACTGCGGCGACGCTATAAACCGCGACTTACTCTCTGCAATTCATTATTATTTGGTCGGACATTCCTGAATATACTTCTGATAACATTTGGCTCAAATAAACTCATTTTGAATTTGGATATACAGAATCTTGTTATTTAATTAATAATAATAATAATACCTTGGACATTATTGACACACGTTGATCTAGCCTTAACTAGGATTCCCTGTATTTTGGGTACTAGACAACGATACATATACTTATATAGATAAATATTATACTCAGATAGATAAACAGCCATGACTAGGGTACAAACATCCGTTCTTATCAAACAAATATTTGCCCCCACTGGGAATCGAACCCGGGATCCTTGGCTTCGTAGGCAGGGTCACTGCCGACTCGGCCATTCGGGTCTAAATCAATCTTCTTTTTGTGTGTGATCCCTTGATTTGTGAGAGAGAAATTATAAAACCACCGAATAAAAAGCTAATTGGGCGAATGATCACGACCAACAGTGTTTTCTGAAATGAGTGAAAAAAATATTGAATTGCGCGAAAAAAGTACTGATTTATGCGACTAAATTACTGAATGGTTTAGCCACCGCTTATTGGCTAAATAAGACTGTCTGGGCGCAGTGGTGGGTCAGGGCTTTTGAACGAAAAAGGGGGTGAGCGAAGTGAAGCACTTTTATCCTTCGTGTTGGGTTGAACATGTAAGAACAAAAAAAATAACTCCCTTATATTTTATGTTACTCAAATTAAGGTTTTCAAGTTTTCTTTCCTAGATTTCTAGTCGCGTAATACAACTATTTTGTCAGACGAAGCCGGTATTCTTAGTCGCGCTCATTTTTTGTCCCTATTCAGTAATTCCTTAAGCCAAAATCAGTATGCCACGCAAAAACTGGATTTACAGTGATACGTTTACATAACAAGATTTGACATAAAATAAATTTTAACTGTGACTGACGCTACAATTATTAGTAATTATTGTTATTTCATTTTCTTTCCATTATTTACTTTTAGTATACACCAATAAATTATCTTCACGCGGACCTCCTGGTGGCATGCAACATATTGACTGGAGCTTTGTAGACCTGGATTTAGGCTGAATACCAGGGTCACAGGGTTCCCTATGGCATTTTGCTGAGACTGGGCCCTTTTGCTGACACGGCATGCGGACACGGCAACTGCCAAAATTGGCCTGCACTCCACTTGTTGCTAAGTACTATTTTTATTATGTGTGTATGTGCTGATACAGTCAATAAAAGTACATTCTATCTAAATCTAATCTCTTATGCTTGTTTGTTTGTATAATTTTCCATTGTCAAGAAACCTACTCAAATTTGATGCTTGAAAATAAAAATATAACCAAAGACACATATTAATTTGTAGAGTCAGCAGTGTATTGTTGAATCGTTATATTCGTATATCTGATTCGACATTGAGTCAAATAACACAATTGCATACAATCAAGCACTCGTGAAGTACTATCGCCCTATCCAGTGGTGTCCCGACGACCACTTATCGAGACACGGAAGCCATTGGCCGATAGTCCATTTGGCGGCAACGACATATATAGTTATAGTTTAGTTCGACGTATACAGTTCAGTTCACAGGTTAAATTTAAACATAGACATTTAAGGCTAGTATTTTACCGCACATCAAAAATAAAAACTTATTTACACAGCAAAAAAGGATCAACAAAAGCATTTTTTTATGTTTTAAATATTTTATGTGTACTTAAGATGTTTTAAGTATTTTTTGTTGTTCGTCCATGTTCAACCTAACACGAAGGATGAGGGGGGCTTCGCTTCGCTCACCTCCTTTACGATTCACCTAAGCTACCGAAACTGCCCTCATATTTGCTGTGAAAATCAGTATTTTTGATGAGCAGTTAATATTTCCCAACATTTGAAGTAAGTGCAGCTATTAACGACCCCTCCAAAATCTGCATATGCTACCGATATAGATAGTATTTTCATGAATATAACTATGAAGAAAGTGTTATTTTTTAAAGTTTTTTTTTCCGCCAATCGTATATACCAAAAAATTGTTCGACTTTGGCAACCCCACACAACACGGTCAGTTTGTGCGCCGCCCGCGCAGGAATTGCTTTTGTCATAGACACCTGTGCTCGCCGAACGTAAGTACACTAATTTTCTCTTAAGAGTTTTCAAACATATTTAAGTCAATGTCAATGTATTAAAACCGTTGATTAGTATTTTCTTCAAACAAATGAAGCACGTTTCTAGTATTTTGTAGCTTGTAATTTCTGTAATAAAAATAATATTGAAAGCTAACTTTACTTGATTTTGAACCTAGAATAGTATGCTTTGTTATTAAAACCAGTGCCATGATATTTTCAAATGTCTAAAGACTGTATTGTCATCTATTTCTTTCTTAATGAACTATTTATTGATATATGAAATAATAATTAAAACAACACTTATACACTTTGCCAGAGGCAATTATAAGGAGAGCGACATCTTCGGGAGTAAAGTAAAAGGCTTGAGATGAGTGGGAACCACAAAATTGCGACGTCACACACATATAAACATCCAAGACATGGGGTTTTTTTTTTCTCCCCATCCGGGATTTGATCCGGGACCTATCGCTTAGGGTGCAGAGCCGCGATTCAAACCGCAACACTACATAGGTTGCCGTCGTCATCTAGCCTTAGTTATTAAAAACAAACATAAACTTTATAGGCGCATACATTGCTTTAACCCCACACTAGGATGTCCTGTGTCGTGGGAACCAGAAACAGCGACATTACACACATATAAACATCCAAGACCTGGGGTTTTCTTTTTATTTATTCCCCGCCGGGTATCGAACCCGGGACCTCTCGCTTGGTAGGTAGAGCCCTAACCGCTGCGCCACAGAGGTCGTCATGAATTAACATACCTTAGATTTAGAGTCACCTAATAATATTATCATATCATCCTGCATTTGCTTGGCAAAGTCCTCTCTTCCACTGCTCTTGTACCAAAGCTGATTGGGCAAGATACCTATTACAAAATTCAGAATGTTTAAATCTGACCTAATACCCAAATATAGGAATATATAGTTATATGAATGAATGAAGAATGATAGTTATATGACGACCCGAATGGCTGAGTCGGCAGTGTCCCTGCCTACGAAGCCAAGGGTCCCGGGTTCGAGTCCCGGTGGGGGCAAATACTTGTTTGATGAGAACGGATGTTTGAACCCTAGTCATGGTTGTTTATCTATCTAAGGATAATATTTATCTATATAAGTATGTGTATCGTTATCTAGTACCCAAGATCCAGGGAATCCTAGTTTGGGGCTAGATCAATATGTGTAAATAGTGTCCAAGGTATTATAGGTATTATTATTTGATCCTAAAAGCATTATTTTTAATGCATTCTTCGGATTTGTAATAGATTTAAGTATACGTGGTTTATAAGGAACATTGGCATCCCCACTAACCCGGGGTGCATCGCCATTAAACATCGTGAGTGGGTAAATATTTAGAAAGGGTAATACAAGGTGCAATATTAAGAAAAATGTATTGTCTGTTGGTGATCCTAAATAAATTAATAAACGGCAACTGACCGTATTCGCTGTCGGGACTAGCAAATGGAAAACCGGCCATTGGCTTCTGTAACAATCACAGTTGAGTGCCCTTGATGCAACACAGTGCTCAGTTGAGTCAACGTCATCAGTTTGAGAACAGGAGCTTGCTCGGGTGAGTACAGCTCAGTATGTCGGAAAATAAAGGAAATGAAATTAATTTGAGTTCCGAATCCAATGATTCTAGTAAATTATAAGCTGAGTTGGCACTTTGGTTGGAGACTCCGATGAGATTATGAAGGGGCTCTGGGAACAACTACCAAGGTCACTTTTAGTAAATCACCACGCGATGACGATTGACGACCCGAATGGCCGAGTCGGCAGTGACCCTGCCTACGAAGCCAAGGGTCCCGGTTCGAGTCCCGGTGGGGGCAAATAATTGTTTGATGAGAACGGATGTTTGTACCCTAGTCATGGTTGATTATCTATCTAAGTATAATATTTATCTATATAAGTATATGTATCGTTGTCTGGTACCCAAGACACAGATAATCCTAGTTTGGGGCTAGATCAATGTGTGTAAATAGTGTCCAAGATATTATTATTATTGTTTAATTCCACGCCTCAACCGAACGGCGTGGAATCTTGAGGGGCTGGGTTTTTGCCAGCACGGGAGAGAAAATCTTGATTGTTACCTTACCTTGTCGTCGTAGACCGGAAATCGAAAGCTCGATTCGAGGCAGGAATACGGGATAAGGGCACAAGTTTGGGTAGGATCGGGAATGAATCTCACTATTCGCTGCCCGACGCTGTCGCCGGCGTGCTGCCTGCCGACACGAGGAGTCGCCGTCCGATACGACGATGTCCAATCACAACACGGATCACTCAACCGCTGACGCGAATCTACTTATTTCCCGACGATGTGGTAGATTAACACTCCGACCAGGCTCGACACCTGTATTAGACAATTGTTACACCGAAATACAATCAATGGCCCGACGCCTGAGCAGACATGTTTTTTCTCCCGACGAGAAAAGATAACCTCTAATTTTCATCTCGTTGGTAAGAGTGACAGCTGCGGTTCCGTTTCCGTTCCGAGTCGCGCAACAAGAGGAGGTGCGTTCCGAAGCATAAATATTAAACAATTATTATATAATAATTTGTTTTATTTCTCTCCAAGGAGGTTGTTTTACGGCACGGGCCTAAGCCAAGTGCATAGTGATGAATTAGAATTAGAATGAGTGATGATGATATTATGATAATGATGAATTCCCCATAAATTTGCGGACAATCCTTCAAAATAACGGCCTTTTGTAGTAGTGTAAATATGGATGGATGTAAGTGAATTGATTAATATGTATGAACCTACACAAATAGGTAGAGCTTGTATTAACACGGATCATTTAGAACTATATCAACTTAAAATATATTTCAAATCAAGAGAAAATGAGAAAAATTACTTTAACTCAGACAGTTATTCTAATAAATAGCTTGAGATTAGTTCTTCTTCCTTTTGGTTGTATTTCGAATAATTCACTCATAGTTTTTTGTCATGGTCAGTTTTTCCAGAAAAGCGATATTGCATCTCAAATGTCTCATTCAATAGAAAACATAGACAATCAAATCTCATTTTAGTATTTTATTGAGCTTGGTTGTTTTTCCAAGAACCACTTTAATTAAATAATGATCAGGAGGACAGAATAAAAAAGTTTCACGACTTTTCTCAAACGGTATTGCAAAGGAACAGTTGTACGCACGTTTAGCTAGCCCATCGCCGTAGCTGTACATAAACTAAACTATATTTGTTTGTGACTAATATTAATGTCATTATATATACGATATATGGTACATACTTACTTAGCAGTTCTTATATAAATGAGTAACAAACTCTCGAGTCCTCATTCACGACTCATCGACTCCCGTCTCACCGAGACCTGTCGGACTCATCAGTCGTAACATATCTTACTGTAACCCCCGCAGACAATGGGTGTGATCCTAATTTGTGAATTTCCGAATTCTCAGGCTTACTTGCCCCATCAGGTAAAAAACAGGTAAAAGTTTAATGGTTTTGGCCAGAGGAGAAATAAAAACTGTATAAACGCAAGCAATTAATAAAGCAAGATGCAAGGTACTACCGTACTAGGTACTACGTACTACTACTGCTGACTGCAACTACAGACGATTTAGCACCCGACGGCAGTTAGACAAGAAAGACAAGAATCTAGTCTACCTTATTCAACTGCTGCCGATAGACTAGATTCTGGCCTAGCTTGTCTTACTGCCGCCTGCTGCTGCCGTCTGCTGTGGGGTGTGAAACATTGTTTTGTATGTAAAGCCCGTTTCCTTTTAGATTTATGGTCTGTCTTTAGAGCAGTCTTTGATTTTTGCCAAAAACCTACGACAGCATACTAAATTCTATTCTATCCGGCAGTAGACAATTATCATCATCATCACCATCATATTCAGGCCACATCGACCCACTGCTGAGCATAGGGCTCTTCTCTACAGTGCCAATCTACCCGGTCCTGTGCTAATCGCACCCAGTGGGATCCCGATGACTTGATGACATCGTCAGACCATCGGGCTGGTTTTCTGCCCACTGGCCTTGTCGCTCCCCGTGGTCACCAGTAGACAATAGATAAGCTTTATTCTAAGGGCATAAATGCCTAAGAAAACAACGTCAACAATCAGAAAATGAGTAGAAAGCAATGATGTAAAGCTAATTTTGGATTGATTTTTAACTTTGACGTATATTTGTTTAAACTAGCTGCTAAAAGTTTCTGCAAAGAAAAACAGGAGTAATAGATCGTATGTTTTCGGCACTAGACTGTCTGGGCGAAGTGGTGGCTAGGGAAGGTGAAGCTTAAAGGGGGTGAGCGAAACGGAACCTCCTGTATCCTTCGTGTTAGGTTGAATTTGTAAGAACAACAAAATCCAACGCTCAATTTGTTTTTTCAGTTACTCGAATCAAGGTTTTCAAGTTGCTGGTTTAAGATTTCTAGTCGCGCATTCAGTATTTTTTCAGAAAAGGACAGTAACTCAGTCAGACGAAAACCAGTAAGGGATTTTCCCAAGTAAATACTGAATTACAGTCATACGTTTAAGTACTACCCATAGGAAATAAACTTAATGTCATTATTTGTAAGAGCCATCAATGTGTCAACCGATTGCCAAAAGATCCTTGTAGCTACTGTAAACAGCAGTCTATGTAGGTAACTACCTCAGAAACTCTAGATGGAGAGCTATTTTCCATGAACAAAAGTTAATATACCGACACACTCTACTCACACGAGCGTATTACTTGTTTAACTATAACTAATATAGTTTTGACATGTAGGATTATTTTCGCGTACAATTTTAGTGACAACTAGCGATGGTGTAAGTATCGATATAAGTACGGCGATCGATGAAAATTATAGAAAGTTTACCTACTTTGTTTATCGACATTTTAGCAGACTGGTATTTACCTATGATCACTGGCAAAAAATGACGTTTGCTAAGTATATGTAAATATCTACAGTAATAAAGTACTTTGACTTTGACTTTGTTTAAATAGTATCGATATACAAAGTCGAAGTGATAATTTATTTACATACTACGAAAGAAATAAACACAGTCTTTAATTGAAATTCTATGATAATACACTCAATAACTGATTTCAAATACATTGTTCATATAGTCACTGAGTACCTGGTCTTAGAGTGGGAGCGCTTTGGCAGTTCGGGCGACTATGTTGGCTCGTAGGATTACTCATTGTAAAATCCAGTAAAAATCACACTCTTCCAGGCACATTGTCCACACATTGCTTACAGTTTTAATTTTCTATTTTCTAATTAAGTTTGTAACGGCGTTATTACATAATAATTCTACTTAAGTAACTGCGAGGCCATGTATTGGATTAATTTGTTTCTTTCGATTACAAATAGTTTCGCCCCTTTTTTAGGGAGTAGAGTTCTTTACCAAGTGTAAAAATAAATTTGATATTGTGAAACTTAGTGAATATATTATTTTTATTGTTATGATTACTTCTTTCCTCATATGAGGATACCATCGTGGTAACCATAAAAAAGCGACGCCAAAAACGCCCAATACTCGGGAAAGTCTTCCTCCAGGATTCGAACCTCTCACATGCTCTTGGAAATATCTCTATCTTTACGCCACATAGCTCTTTACAGTCCCATTCTCTTCCCCAACGGTCAATAGGTTGAGGTTAATTACCCACACACCCGGGTCGGTGCCGGATAGAGAGCCGGATATTGAAGCTGCCCTGCCCCCCGACGCGGTGGCGTGATGCCCGGGGAACGAGACGTGACTGCTGAGTACTGGGTGGCAATTCTAGCAATCCTTGCTCTTTCTTATGTTAAATATTTGTGAGTATGTAATAGGATGATTCTTGCCCTACACTAGGATACCCTGCGTCGTATGAAACAGAAACAGCGACGTCACAAACCCTATGATATTTATCTTATTAATATCAAATAAGATATGTCCTGTACATTCTAGGTTTGCTGGACGAAATCTCTTGTCATAGATAAACTTGCCATTTTTACATATTTTTTTCAATTTTTATTTGTCTATATTCAATTTTTGGACAGATAGAGTCATCAATAGTCGTTATCATCCTTGACTCACTGCCTCAGTGCCTCATCGGTCGTTTAAAGTTGTGCCCTCATTGCACATAAATTCAATTTTGGAAGGCAGCATAAAAAAAATTCAAAGAAAAGCTTTCAGTCAGTATTCCAGTATTCGCACTTGATGATATGGAATACAACAACAACTTGGAAACTAGTCACCATTATCTTTGAAAATTTGTGTGGCAGAAGAAAGCCACATTTTGAGCAACAATCACAGCGAGACCGCAGTGACAAGTCAAGAAGAGTCAGAGAGGGCAGTGAATTAATTTACAAATAGTAGAATTGCCACCCTATATAGAGGAGTGAGGAAAGTGCATTGGGAGGTGGTCTTCGTGGCTTGTTTCTAAAAGAGTTCTGAAACGCTATTAAGGTATCACGCAATAAATCATATCCTCTTAGGCAGCTAGTCTTGGCCAACGTTCCTAGTGTGCTGGAGCTGCCAGGTTCATGCTGCTCGAATGGTAAGCGCCCTGATGGCCCGACCCTTGTTCCATGGGAGAGAGGCCGTTCCCTTATTTGGGATTCGACCTGCAGCTACACCTGTGCAGCCTCCCACGTGAGGTTGATGACGACATCCGCAGCTGCCGAGTCTGCCGCGAGTCAGAAGTGCCAGAAGTATGCCGCACTAGGCAACCACATTTTTGTCCCGCTTTCTATCGAGACCACTGGGGTTTGGGGGACATAAGGGAACATCTTTATTATGGATGTGGGGAGCGGTTTAAGGGATAGAAGCTTTGACTTTCGCTCCGGGGCATTTCTGATCTCCCTTGCTGTGCAGCGGGGTAGTGCTGCCAGCGTTTCTACGCCTTTCTCTCCTACGATGGTCCATCGTAGAGAGGAGGCAAAAAATTACATTTGCGAAGTACATTGTTGAAGGTTGGGTCTCGCCGTGACGAAAATGGTGAACACAGTAGAACTTTCGAACAGCTTATATTTTGTAAAACGCACACAAAGTACACAAGATAACCTCAAAATATTAACAATAGTGTGTATGGGCGTCTCGCGCGGATAGCATAGACCGACTGACGCGACTGGCTCGTCACACCGCACACATAGAAAAGTAAAATATAAAATAAAACTACCCTTAAACAATTACAGATACAAACATGAGCACGTCGCTAACACTCCCCACCCTGAGTGCTGCCTAAGCACTCAACACCCATTGGAATACGAGCGACGCGCGAAGCAGAACGCTTCAAAGTTCCTGATTTAGTTCTTACCTCGACCACCCTTATGCGGCCGTCTCGACCAGGGTAGACTTGCTGGATAACACCCTTCGGCCACACGTTCCTTTGTGCAGCTGGATCTACTATGAGAACAAAGTCACCTACCTGCAGAGGTTTTTGTTCCTGGGTCCACTTGGATCTCGGTATGAGCTCTGGCAAAATTTCTTTAACCCACCGTGTCCAGTACATGTCGGCAAGCCTCTGAGATTTCCGCCACTGCTTACGAGAAAAGAGATCGGAGTCATCGAAGTTCCCTACGATAGGTAAGTGCGATGCTTGCCCCATAATCAAAAAATTATTAGGTGTAAGCGTTTCTTCGCTGCCAGGGTCGACGGACACATGGGTAAGTGGACGGCCATTTACCATATTCTCCACCTCCGTCATCAAGGTGGAAAGTACCTCGTCTCTAGGGGCGCGTTCCTTCAGAATTACCTTTAACGACGTTTTCACGCTCCTGATCAGCCGTTCCCATGCCCCACCCCAGTGTGGACTGGCGGGGGGAATGAAGGTCCACTGTACTCCGCAATTAACACCTTTGTTTTTCAGGTCCTCTACGTCCAGTTCCTGCAAGGATCGTTGTAACTCCGTGTCAGCGCCGCGTAGGTTTGTCCCGTTGTCAGAAAACAGGTACTTAGGCCAACCACGACTCGCCGCCATACGCCGAAGAGCCATGATCAGCGAGTCCGAGGTAAGTGAGTTAACAATTTCCAAGTGTATCGCCCTCAGCGTAAGACAAGTGAACAAAACGCCATATCTCAATTCGTGGCGTCTCCCGACTGTCACCTCCATCGGCCCAAATAAGTCAAGGCCACAGTACGTGAAGGGACGCTGGTGATGTGCCAGACGAGCTTTTGGTAAGTTTCCCATTCTAGGTACTTGAGGTTTTGCCTTCTTAATACGACAAAGCATACAAGCAGCTACTATAGATTTCACTGTCGGCCGTAGTCTAAATAACCAGTATTTTTGTTTCAGGTCATTCACAACTCCCACGTGGTTTCCATGCGCAGCCTTCTCGTGGTAACTCCTGACCAATAATCTTGACACCGCATGCTTGCCGTCCAATATAATAGGCCTCTTTGCTTCAAGTGCAACATCTACTGCGGCGTCTATACGTCCATCGCATCGTAGAAGTCCATTTTCATCTAAAAACGGCGATAGATGTCGGAGTTTACTGCTGCGGTCCAAAATGTTGCCATTGTTTATGGCGACGATGTCGGCGCCGAATGACTCCTGCTGTGCTTGTTTTAGCAGCAGCTGCTCAGCTCGTTCCATCAGTGCGCAATCAATGTCCGCGGAGCGGTGTCTGCACCTTTCGATAAATTTCAGAACAGCTGCCGTCGCCCTCTGCAAGCGCAGCCATGAAGAGAATCGCGTCGCGTCCGGCACAGGTAAGTCCTTACTTTCATTATGAACTATATTAATATACTCTGAAGTAAGTTCATCTATTTCAGGGCTCACTGGATTACTCGGCCACTGCGATTCGTTGGAGTAAAGAAATTTCGGACCATAAAGCCACTCGTTCTTAAATATGGAGTCGTCATAAACCTCGCGAGTAGCTACATCAGCGATGTTTAGCTTCGTAGGTATGTAACGCCATTCATTACCGCGCGATAACTCGTCTATTTCTCCCAACCGGTTTGCAATGAATATATTGTAGTTGCGAGTATCATTCCGGAGCCAGTGCAAAACACACGCTGAATCACATCAGAAGTACCGCTGCGCCGTAGTGACTTTATGTTCGCGCAGCACACTGTCAGCCAATCTCGCCGCTAACAATGCACCTTGAAGTTCACATCTGTTTACAGTCAGCGGTTTAACAGGTATAACTCTGCATTTACTAGCAACAAAGGCTACAGAAACCTGTCCATCCATCTCCCATCTCCAATATGCCACAGCGCACATAGCTTTTGCAGATGAATCAGAAAACAAATGCAATTGCAAGTTATTATATTTATTTATAGTGCTTACATTTGCAGCGACCGCGTTCGTAGTCGATACCGGCGCGGAGTGCGGCGTAGCGGGCGGCGTAGTAGCAGTCGTAGCGCTAATCGTAGCACCGGTATTGTCCGCAGCGACTGACCCTCGCTCCGTCTCGCTCGCACCTATCTATGGAAGCTTTCTGATACCATCTTGGTATGCGTATACGACCTATTAATTGCAATAAATCGAGCCATTTTACCCACCTGGCAAATATATCATCCTAAATGACTATCTGCTCAAGGGGCCGGCCGGATCACTTGTTGAAGGTTGGGTCTCGCCGTGACGAAAATGGTGAACACAGTAGAACTTTCGAACAGCTTATATTTTGTAAAACGCACACAAAGTACACAAGATAACCTCAAAATATTAACAATAGTGTGTACGGGCGTCTCGCGCGGATAGCATAGACCGACTGACGCGACTGGCTCGTCACACCGCACACATAGAAAAGTAAAATATAAAATAAAACTACCCTTAAACAATTACAGATAAAAACATGAGCATGTCGCTAACAAACATGTCTACATATCTACAGCAATAAAGAATTTTCGATTTTGATTTTGCGTCTTAAAAAACCTTTCCGTCAGCAATGTTCCGGGATGGTTTATACGGTTAATAGGTTCTTTATTTTGTTTTTATTGATTAATTGTTATTCGTAATATTGGATTTTAATTTATATTGAGTAAACTTATGTTGATGAAGTTTTGTATATAGTAAGGTATATACTCGTATAGTGACTTTGAAAATAAACTGACATTACGAACTTATAGATAACAAAACACAAACGCAGTGTAACGGCACCAGGCCAAGGTCGAGCCGCCGCTATCAGTAGCTATGATCGTCTATTCTATCTATCCCAAAATGAGAGGACCCGATTCAGCTGTAAGATTTGTAAGTAAGAATGATAAGTCTGAATTTCTCGTTCGTCGAGAAGTCCGTTAGGCGTACAATAGTCGAACGAAGTTTGGTTCAGGAAGTTACAGTTTCAAGTTAGACAGAGAAAGCATATATGTCCGCGAGCCGGTAATTCGCATCAGTCAGCGGTGTATTGCGCCAAAACGATCGTTGTTATATTTTATGTGATGGCACCATCTGGTTTTTGTACATATGAGCGCATTGGAACTTCTTTTTGTTTAGTGGTCGACCACAGTTTATAATATTTGTTTGTGATATCGTATAGATATCCGTCGTAGTTTTACGACGTGAGTACTCAATGATATTTCATGTGCTCGCTAGTAGCGGCTTGTGGTGGTTCCAATTATATATTTGGTTCACGGCAATAACGATCCGAAAAGACCGGTTTACACAATTGCGATTTGAGTTCCGAAATGGGTTCTGAACTAGCGGTTACCTCAAAAGGTCCGTAACGTTTTGAAACCTTCAACTCTGCGCAATTTGAGCTGGATGTTATCGAAACGCAAGCATTATTGTTTTAGGAGATCTAACCCACACCATAGCGAAGTGCATAGTTCGATAAATACCGAACTATGAATTCCACTAGCCGCAGCACGTCCTGGGCTGAGCCAAATCATATATACCGACTCAGCTTACACATTAGACCTCCAGCGAAATTTACAATTAATTTAAAAATGCAACTTGAATCCAACCTGACCCAAGGCAATGCAAAACACCTACCCGGTCCTAAACAATGAACTTTAGACTGTAAATTGATCTCTTCGCGCGTCCCCGACAACACTCAAATGTCAAAATATCAACAGGATATGTTATCTGAGTTGACACCGGTTTAACTTTGTTCTGAATTTGTTATTTCCATCCGCGGAACCTCATCGATCAAACAGTCTCCCTATGCCCTGCCAACCTAGGTTTAGCCGCAACCAAACTCCTGTCTAGCCTAGTCTAAAAACCTAGTGTTATACCACGTCCATTATCGACACCACTCGAAAATGGTTGAGTTTGATTTGAATGTGCTTGAATGTTTAATGACTGTGTGTGTGGGAATTTCAAAACTCGCTACTCGAAAGGAATGAGGAGAGGATTAGCCCGCGAATATCCTAAGAGCCAATCCAGGAACCCTATGGTGACGGAAAAAGGAATCCAGGGCCGCTCCAAGCCCAGACTCAGACTCAGATATTTGACTTACAAGTTCTTTTCCAACGACCCAAGGATAGTTTTGGAATTTGGGGTAGGTTGATATAAAGGTAGGAACCGAGGTATATCTCGGCGCTTCAGACACTCACGAAAACTCACTGAAACTTCGCAATCACAAATTCGTATAGTTCTGACGCGTAACACGGCAGACAAAACTGTTTAGAACTCGTGAAAGACGACTGTCACAGTAGCTAGACGCTGAGACTGAATGCTCTCCCCTCCCAGACCCTCGTATTTATATGCGTCCTTTGCGAACACGCTCTGCCCAAGCGAAGCTTCTTATCACTAACTACACAGGGTCTAATTTCAACCATGCCATGCAGATCCGCCGTTCTACAAATTGTGTGTACGCATATTCACTATGATCAACCGTAGGTGATCACTCAAATCATTTGGTACTGCCGATACACAGAATCTGTTGATCGCTGACCAATAAAAGCTTGTTGCGATTAATTAAGCATACCCGACCGCTAGGGCGCGTAGCTAAGACCACCAGAATGCTATCCAAACTAGCGGTGTCAGACTCTCCATATCATACCTCAATCGCAATTGTATATTTGCAATCTACATAATAGCTTTCTCCGTATCGTTCCATAATAACCTTTCATTATTTAGTTATTCACAATTTATTCAACGCGCAGCCAACTCGGCTCTGATTCCTACACATCTCGCAGGAATGCGACAAAAAAACCTGACCTGAACTGAACTTCCACGAATGAACCCACGCGTCGGCTCTGTTTTTTTTTTTTGCTAACTTTGCCAGTAAGCTACGCAAAACCCCCAAACGTTATCTGAACCGATTCTCGTATTCAAAACAGCGCGGCGTTGGGCTAGCTCTCTATCACGCAGAATGAAGTATCAAATGTACCGACTCTCGTGTGCCATTACAGCCCCCTCCCAGACCTTGAGACACTGTTTATCTCAGTTAACATGGCGCAAGGATCTCATTACCACTATGCTACCCATGCTTTGTCCATATCTACTCTATATGTACGGACATCTCAAATCATGTACACAGACCGATGAATCTGTCAATTATGTATATAATATTTACACAACTCGATTGAGTTCTCTCCTGTCTTGTCTTATTTATCTATCTAACTATACAACCTCGCTTACCCGCAATTTATCCTAATTCGTATTACTATATATATAAAAATTGTTTTTTTTTTGTTTTTTTTTTTTTTTTGTTTCCAAACCATGCGAGATCCTTAAATCTACAAAATAGTTATTCAAATTTACAGCTTACAGCTTAATTATATAACTTTTATACACTATCTTATTTATCTACGCCCTTATTCGTCCTCACATAATACCTGGCTATATTTATAGTATTGAAGTTACCCAACATCTCATTTGAACCCGTATCTACTAAAGTATAACAGTTAGGATATACCACTGCCGAAATAACATAAGGCCCTTTATACAACAATGAAAATTTCCGCATGATTTTATGTTCTTTATTTGAACGCACAAAAGTCTTAAGTTTCACATAATCACCTATACGATAGACTTCTAACTTACGCCGTTTGTCCGCCTGTCGCTTACGTCGTTCACGAGAACTTTTAGAGTTTTCTATCGCTACATTCCGCACCTGTTCCGTATCCCGCACTGTCAATAGTTAACGGTTCCCGCTTACCAAACGCTAACTCATTGGGCGCAAAGCCTGTGCTTGTGTGTTCGATATTATTATAGCAATTTTGAATGTCCGGTAACACGTCGACCCAACTACGATTACTTCCGCCGCAATAAGTTCTAATCAGTCGACCTAGCTCGCGAATCACTCTTTCTACGCTATTAGAATTTGGACAATACACCGACGTATGAGTGACCCGAATCCCCAGCTGTTTGAGTCCAAATTCCCAAACTTTCGATATGAACTGTGGTCCTGAGTCCGTAATTATAGTTTCGATAGGTATTTTCCTATGAAATCTCTTTGTACAAGCGAGCACGCTCCTACCTGTCGCTTTTCGCATTGGATATAATTTTATTACTTTACTGTACACGTCTTGAATCACATATATATATTGATATCCGAATTTACCTACGGGCAATGGCCCATAAAGGTCCGAGAAAACTTTCTCACCCAACCTTTCCGCCAACACCGGTGTACAAGGACCAACGGTATTGTTAGTACTTGGTTTGACCTTTTGACATATGTCACAACTTCTTATCACCGCGCTAATCACCCTACTCATATGAAGAAAATAATATCTGTCCTTCATCAGTGCTAATATTTTATATCTGCCGTAGTGACCTATTTCTTCATGTATGTGTAAAATTAGTTCTTCCTGCAGTGATTTCGGAATTACTAGCAACTGTACGTTCCGCTTCGGCACGTGAAAATATAACGTATCACCTACTAGCTTGTAATTTTCAAAACCTCTCGTTCCCGTATCTACCACCTTACGTCTGATACAACCACTAATTCGATTTAACCGCTCATCTTCGCTTTGTAATCTCGCAATGTCCCGTAAACTCGAAATAACACTTGCGGTATTCGATGCCTGAAACCAGAATATCCCCGGCTGAACATTTGTACTGTCAATCATACCTCCAGGTCCCGCTATTTGCCTGCTTAGCGTGTCGGCAATTTGATTATCAGTCCCTCGCACAAATTCTATGTCGTAATCGAATTGCTCTAAAAACATAATCCACCTAGTTACGCGTGCCCCTAATAAGGTCCACGATTTAATGAACGTCAAACTTTTATGATCAGTTCTAATAATAACTTTTTCTCCCCGCAAGTATATCTCAAATCGCTTTAAAGTGTATATAACTGCATACATTTCCTGTTCACTGATAGCCCATCTCGTCTGAGCACCCTTAAATGCCTGCGAACAGAACCCTATAATTCGTTCCTGGCCCGAATCATCTAATTGATAAACATAGCCCCCAATTCCTATAGCGCTGGCGTCACATTGAACATAATATGTTTTTCCCGCCAATGGCTGACTCAAAATTATACTTTCTGAGAATTGTTTTTTTTATCTCGTCAAAAGCACTTTGCATCTGCGCACTCCAAACGAACTTGACTCCAGACCGTAATTAATTGTACAAGGGCTGTGTTAACGTTCCAAAATTTTTTATAAACCTCCTAAAGTAATTTATGAACCCCAAAAACGCCCTCAATTGCCTGACAGTTCTGGGTGACGGATATAATTTAAGTGTTTCAATTTTGTCCGGGTCCATCTGCAAACCTTGTGTAGACAAAATGTGCCCCAATAACTTGACCTTTTTTTGTGCGAACTCGCATTTTTTTAGTTTGCACGTGAAGCCCGCGTCTTTCAATTTACTCAGAACCGTGTCCACTTGAGACAAATGCTGTTCGAAGTCACCCTCAGTTAAAATTGCCAAATCGTCAACAAAATTTAAACAATATGACCTAACCTCTGGCCCTAGAATTAAATCCATCGCCCTCGAAAATGAACCCACACTGGTTTTCAACCCCTGAGGTAAAACGTTGTAAACATAACTTCTGCCTTGATATACAAAACCCGTGTATCGTTTAGATTCGTCTGATAATGGTATCGAAAAATACGCATCCTTGATATCAATAACTCCTATGTAGTTTATCCGGCGCCCGGATTGCAATATCTCACTCATTAAAGGTGTGGTTTCAACCTCCCCAACCATTCCCGTGTTTAATTGTCGTGCATCTAGCAGAATACGGACCTCTCCTGATTTCTTTAATGTACAAGTCAATGGACTGCTGAAATCCGTAGATTGCCTGCTAATAATACCTATCAATTCCATTTCTTCCAATCGTTTTGTTACTTTATCGCGATATGCGAACGGTATGGGATAGCTTCGTTTTACGAAAGGCGTTTCATCTCTCATTTTTATCTCATGTATATATTTATTTGTCCGACCCACCCTATCGCTAAACAATTCTGCATGTTTATTTAACACCGGCATTAACCTTGTTTTGTGTTCTACAGGTATTGATGAATTATTCACATATTCCTCTATCATATTTCTACTGGTATCTTGGTTCTGTACTTCCATTGTACAACAGCAAAAATCCTGATCAGGGCTAATACCTTATGGTATTTCACACATCCGCCCGGCGCTTCGTATAATTAGCCTCTTATTACCCTCACACATTAAACTGGCTCGCGTCTGTTGTATAAAATCAAACCCTAAAATTAAATCTTTAGGCACCCTTGTTAATACTAGCATTGGAGTATCGATAACGCATTCACCTATTGTTAATGGTAACGTAACTAACTTATCAACCCTTTCCTTACTGACTCCAAACGCACCTGTGATTCTCAAACTTGGAATCGGTATTTCCGTCGGTTTTCCCAATTGACTGCATACTTCTTCGTATACTCTCCGAATTATTACACTGATTTCGCTCCCCGAATCAATCAAACTCCTTACAACAATATTCCCAATACGCACATCTATCTCAGGTAATGTCAATGTACTACATAACTCGCGCCCACACTCAGTCGAATCGTCGTCTCTGAATATCGTATGTAAACGTCTGTCATTTCGATCTCTACAATTCGATCTAGATTTTTCCTCTAAACACACGGCATATCCGTGCGCCTTATGCGCTAATAATTGAATAAATTCATTCACACCCACGTTCGAATCCAAATTACACAAATCATACAGTCTATGCTTTTTTCCAATTCGATCGGCTGTCCACCCGAACCGTAATAAATATCTGAGCGCGAACGACCCGCGCGAGTCCACTAGTTTTTTAAATTCTGACTTATCGCATTATTCCTGTCACTTGAACTTTGCCCTGCCTCTGTATCTCCTGAACTATCATTGCCCCTCTGGAACCCTATTGCCTTGAAGCTAGGCTGAGGCTGTCTGCCTCTACCGCGAAAATAACCGCGACCGCGCGTCCCAAATTCGTTTCGCCCCTTCGTTCCCGCGTTATAATTATTCCTACGACTCACCGCGTTATAACGTAACGTATTTACCCGCATAGCTCGATATTGCCCACGCATGTAGCTATCCCGCCTTACATTATTCGTATCCATTGTCTCAGAACCATGTATCGCACTTAATCCCCCATCGACATTCCGTTCTAAATGCCGAAGGAATTCGACCGCATCACGTATAGTCATTGGCTCCTTTCTAGCAAAAAACGCTACCTGAATATCACGCGGCAACTGTCTGAAAATCGTGTTGATTTTCTCCGTATCAGTAAACGGTATCGTAAGCTCATATATGCTATTCAATTGAGAGGCAAAGAATTCTTCCATACTTTGACCTTTCTTAGAATCAAACTTCGCAGTTAGGAATCTTTGTTTAATTAATTCCTGTTCATTATCACCCCAGAATACCTCTCTGAAATCTTTTTCGAAATCCGAATAGGTTCGCCATGAGTCTCTGTATATGCTCATTCGAACTTTTGCAATTCCTACCAAACTATCCGTTGCCCATATCAAAGCCCTAGAACTATCTCCCGAGACTTTAATATAAGCCTTTAAATCTCTTAAGAAAATCATCGGATTTTCCGAACTCCGCCCATCGAATGTCGGCAACTTCTGTGTCATTTTCACAATGCATGATTGACGTTTTTCTACCGATTGTTCAAACGTCTCTAGTTCCTGTCTGTCAGTCTGTCTGTCCGAAGTCCTACTAGCATTGCTTGCGCTGGAACCGCTTTCCAAACTGTGTAATCTATTCACTATTTCAGATAACAATTGCGTCACCTGCCCTGACGCCATTTCACTTGTGTGTGAAAGTGAATTTTGTGCTACCCGACTATCGTTTTTTCTACGCCGGCCGGCCATCCTGAACACTAAACCGCCGTAGCTCGTCTGAAAACAATGCCCCTTTTTTGCTTATTTCTTATTTACAAACTGAACTGTTTAAAATCGTTTCTACGTTGTGTTATTTTTAAAAGTAACGCGTTAGACCTTGATTCTTTTAGAATATCTAGGTATCAGACTATCTAGGATATCCTTCGGTCTCGGCACCAGAAATCTGTACCGGCACCAGGCCAAGGTCGAGCCGCCGCTATCAGTAGCTATGATCGTCTATTCTATCTATCCCAAAATGAGAGGACCCGATTCAGCTGTAAGATTTGTAAGTAAGAATGATAAGTCTGAATTTCTCGTTCGTCGAGAAGTCCGTTAGGCGTACAATAGTCGAACGAAGTTTGGTTCATGAAGTTACAGTTTCAAGTTAGACAGAGAAAGCATATATGTCCGCGAGCCGGTAATTCGCATCAGTCAGCGGTGTATTGCGCCAAAACGATCGTTGTTATATTTTATGTGATGGCACCATCTGGTTTTTATACATATGAGCGCATTGGAACTTCTTTTTGTTTAGTGGTCGACCACAGTTTATAATATTTGTTTATGATATCGTATAGACGACGACGACGCTGATCTGAAAAAAATCTCTGAGAAGATAATGCCCCAATGACTTACTATGTGTACTCTGTCTGCAAATACTAAATTGTTATATTACAACTACTTAGCGCTGAATTCCAATGTCTGCGAATGCACAATTCACTACTACACTACAATTACTATATACAAACTATTTACATACAAAACTATATGCATATACTACACACTAAACAACACACACACATATTCTCCATTCATACACAAAAAGCTTTCCCTACACACTTATGCCAACTCATACTTACTGCCCGCAGCATGTTGGTACTGTGAAGTTATACATACACGGACAACAACCAAAACCAATATAACCATTAAATTCAACCAGTACCGGTACTATAACACAAAAATCATTTTTAAACACTTGAACACTTATTTTGCGACCTCTTACACTACTACTAAAATTTAATCCCGAAACTGTTATTGTTGCTAGTGAGCTCGAACAAACGGGTGACATCATTTGTCTTAAACTAGATGATCCCACAGAATATTCCACAATATTAAAAGATAAATTCCCTGGTGATTACCTACGTATACTTACAGTAAACATTCGTAGTGTCAATGCAAACCTGGATTCTTTTTTGGTATTTGTGTCTAGCTTGGAAACTTGTGTAGACGTAATTGTGCTGACAGAATGCTGGATTACCGAAAATAGTGTAATTCCTACAATAAGCAACTATAACTCTTTTAGCACAGTACGTAGTTACAATCAAAATGACGGAGTAATAGCGTACACAAGAGACTACCTTAACGTGGAAGTCAGCGAACCAGATACTGTTATTGAAGGCAACTGTTTAGTACTACGGGTAAATAGCGACTACTCTATTATATGTTCATATAGACCATATTGCTTCAGCAATCCAGCTAACTATATCGAATCCTTGGACGGTTTGTTAAAAAACATCCACAGCAAAAACATTGTCTTCACCGGGGACATAAATATAGATATTATGCCGGAATCAATTAAGGGTCAAGCAGCCGAATATGTTAATTTAATGGCAGCTTTTGGTCTTGCGCAGGGGGTTGATCGTCCGACTCATCAGAGAACTTGTTTGGACCATTTCATGGTGAAATCAATAAATAAGGCACACACAATAGTGTTCAACGAGCTCACAGACCACAGCCCAATTATGCTGCTAATTAACAGTACTTCAAAATATAGCCAGACAATCAGCTATAATAAAATCCATATCGATACCGAAGAAATAGCTAACAGTCTTCAAGATCACAAATGGGATGAATTTCTTGCAATTACAGATGCAAACGTGGCAGCTGAAAGCTTTGTAAATACACTTAAAGCTGTCATTGAGAACAATACCACTGTAATTAATATACCTAAACGAAAGCAGCCCATGAAACCTTGGATAACTATGGGAGCATTAAAATCAATAAAAAAAAGAGACAAACTACATAAGAAAGTTAAAGCAAACACTAAGAACGACAATACTAAAGAAGAATATACTAAATATCGAAACATGTGTAATAGAATTATTAAACAGTTAAAAAAAGAATACTATGAACGTGAATTTTGCAAAAGTACTGGGAATCCCAAAGAAACCTGGAGGGTTATTAAAGAAATTTGTTCATTAAACAAAACAAAGGTAAGCTCGGCTGAGTTACTTAAAATTAGAACAACATGCGGAGAATCACTGGATGAAGTCAATGATTACTTTACATCAATAGGCAACAGACTAGCAAACGAAACCCTCACAAAGCTAAATACAACTAAATCCAACCTAGCTTCCCTCGCGTTTTCTAGGACTGCTCCTTCTAATTCAATGATGCTGTACCCTACAGACCCTACAGAAATATCACAAACAATTAAAATGCTTAAGCCCAGTAGTGCAGTTGGTTGGGATAACATTCCCACAACTATAATCAAAAGATGTAGTCAGTTGTTGGTATCGCCGCTTGCACATATGTGCAACCTGAGCCTGGAGAGTGGTAGTTTTCCGTCTATTTTCAAAAAAGGATTAGTTTGCCCTATATTTAAAACTGGAGATAAAAAACTTCCATCAAACTACAGGCCCATAACGCTATTAACCACACTTACTAAAATTCTGGAAAAAATAATGAATAAAAGACTGGTCAGGTATCTGGAAACAAATAACCTACTGTCTGGTAACCAATACGGATTCAGGACAGGTCGAAGCACTGAGGATGCGGTGGTGAAGTTGACGTCGATGGTGACACGATATGTAGACAGAGGTGAAAAGTGCGTGGGTGTATTCCTCGATCTACAAAAGGCCTTCGATACAGTATGTGTCCCCATCCTATTGGCCAGATTGGAAAACCTGGGGGTCCGCGGCTCTGCACTGGCCTGGTTCGCAGACTACCTAACAAATCGGGAACAAGCCGTCCGAATCGAAAAACAATTGAGTGGGAATGCCACTTGTACTTATGGTGTTCCACAAGGAAGTACTCTAGGACCGACGTTATTTCTCATTTATATCAACGAACTTTGTAAACTCGATATTAATAAAGCTGACTTGATTATGTTTGCTGATGATACAGTTATCCTATTTCACGGAAAGAACTGGACAGATGCAAAACATTCAGCTGAGAGTGGGTTAGCCAAAGTTACATGTTGGTTGGAAGATAGTTTGCTATCGCTGAACACCATGAAAACTAAATATCTGTGCTTTAGCAAAACAGCAGCTGGTAGCCCAAATGATAACCTCAATGTCCTGACTATCCACACGTATCCATGTAATAGAAGGTTAGTGGAAGGAGTTTCCTGCAACTGTGACAGTCTATCAAGGGTGACAACTATTAAATACCTAGGTGTTATCGTGGATGACAAGCTTAATTGGGGACCACACATCACATCTACATCAAAGAGGATTAGAAAACTAATATTCATTTTTAAAAACCTTCGTCTATACGCAAACAGAAACATTGTACTCCAGACATATAATGCCTTATGTCACTGTGTTATTGAATACTGCATCTGTGCATGGGGAGGTGCTTCCAAATCAATACTAGTAGAGGCTGAGCGCGCACAGCGTGCTGTACTTAAAGTTCTACTGTTTGCTCCATGGCGGCAGCCCACGACACAAGTGTTTACGGACACAAATGTTCTCACAGTTAGGCAAACATACATTCACAAATGCATTAGGCGGTATCATAGTCTTGTAGTCCCACATCTACCCACTAGCACCAAAAGGATCTATCGGATTCCAATACCACTAGTCAAAAGTGCCCATGCGTGCAGACAATTTGACAGTCTCGTGCCTCGTTTGTACAACAAAATTAATAGGAAAATGAATATAATAAACGATAAAAGTTATAGTGTCAAAACTAAAGTGTATAACTGGCTCAGATCCCTTGACTATGATGCTACTGAAAGCTTATTGACCTCGGCCATCTAGATCCTCCATCTCACTTCTGCTCACGTCATACTCATATAAATATGTATATGTACACATATTACAAAGAAAGCTATTTACATTTAAATTATGTGCATAATATATTCACACTAACACTCACTACACCCCAAATCACGAACACACACTTCATACAAAAAATCTTCCATTCAAGCACAACACTTACACTCACACTTAACAATTTCACATACACTCATCGCAGCACGAACTGATGAATATTGCATTGTATACCTTATTTTTTTTTGTTTTGTTTTTCCTCTTCTAATGTTTTTTAATTGTCATAACCATAACTAAATTATTATTATTTTATTTTTTTTTACAAAAAAGTTAGCCAAATGTATTATAAATGTTATTAAGAAACACGTTTTTGGGAAAAACTGTCTCCCTAGATACAGTATTTTACTAGTTAGGAAGACAGGGAACCATATTGTATTGTGTAAAACAATTTGTGAAATAAAGAATTTTTACTTTACTTTACTTTTATATCCGTCGCAGTTTTACGACGTGAGTACTCAATGATATTTCATGTGCTCGCTAGTAGCGGCTTGTGGTGGTTCCAATTATATATTTGGTTCACGGCAATAACGATCCGAAAAGACCGGTTTACACAATTGCGATTTGAGTTCCGAAATGGGTTCTGAACTAGCGGTTACCTCAAAAGGTCCGTAACGTTTTGAAACCTTCAACTCTGCGCAATTTGAGCTGGATGTTATCGAAACGCAAGCATTATTGTTTTAGGAGATCTAACCCACACCATCGCGAAGTGCATAGTTCGATAAATACCGAACTATGAATTCCACTAGCCGCAGCACGTCCTGGGCTGAGCCAAATCATATATACCGACTCAGCTTACACATTAGACCTCCAGCGAAATTTACAATTAATTTAAAAATGCAACTTGAATCCAACCTGACCCAAGGCAATGCAAAACACCTACCCGGTCCTAAACAATGAACTTTAGACTGTAAATTGATCTCTTCGCGCGTCCCCGACAACACTCAAATGTCAAAATATCAACAGGATATGTTATCTGAGTTGACACCGGTTTAACTTTGTTCTGAATTTGTTATTTCCATCCGCGGAACCTCATCGATCAAACAGTCTCCCTGTTATTGATGGATAAAATAAAATACCAAAGCGAAAATCAACTCGGTGCGTGTAATGGCGGAATATCAAGTCCTAGTAGTTTTTACAGTGTTGCCATATATGTCATACACAAAAATCTTAAAGGTTTAAAAAATAACAAATACAATTGAATGTGTCGCTTACAATCTCACCCCTAGTGCTGATGAGCAAAGTCAGCACTACAAAAATATATAAAAATTATTCTACGTTATTAACTCTAGATGACAGTAAAGCGACCCGCGTGACGGGGCGGCGTAGCACGCCCGTGCGCGTGCGTACGTCCACTACACGCACACGGCCGTCCTCGCCGCGGTGCGCCGCACTCACCACACCGTGACGCCAGCAACCACGATCTACTTTAGGATCTACCAAGATTACATAATCTCCATCTCGTAAATTGTCTTGCTCAGTAGTCCACTTTTGTCGTGGTAACAACGTTGGCAGATATTCTTTCTGCCAGCGCCCCCAAAACATATCTGTTAAACGTTGTGCCGTTCGCCATTTTTTGCGAAGACAAAGGTCACTCTCGTCATACCTACCCAGTGGTGGCCCATTACTTGAAGTGCCTATTAAAAAATGGTTCGGAGTCAGAGCCTCTGGGTAGTTAGGATCGCAGGACACATGCGTTATAGGTCGGCTGTTCACGAGAGCTTCGACTTCTATTATTAAAGTGGCCAACGTTTCTACGTGTGGTGCACGCTCTTTAAGTATGACCCTTAATGCTGTCTTGATGCTACGTACCATTCGTTCCCATGCGCCACCCATCTCGGGCGCGCCAGGAGGAATAAATTTCCATTGTATTCCTCTTACCGAGCCATCTTCTTGCAGTGTGTTTCTGTTCAACTCCTTCAGGCTGCGCTTGAGCTCAGTCTCACTACCGCGTAAGTTCGTACCGTTGTCGCAATAGATCACAGCTGGAGTACCACGACGTCCAGACATTCTTGAGATTGCCATAATAGTCGAATCTGTCGTTAGGTTTTCGGTGATCTCAATATGAATTGCTCGAATGGTGAGGCAGGTAAAAACAACACCATAGCGTTTAGCCCTTCTCCGACCGATGGTGACCTCCATTGGTCCAAAGAAATCCATCCCTGTGAAGGTGAATGGTCGTCGATTGTGTTGGAGACGGGCCGCCGGCAGGTCCTCCATGCGTTGCGGGCGCGGCGCGGCGCGGCGGTGGCGGCAGAGCAGGCAGCGCGCGGCCGCGGCGCGCACCGCCGGCCGCAGCTTCACCACCCAGTAGCGTTGGCGCAGCTCGTTTACCACCAGCTCGTTCGCGCCGTGCAGCGCGCGCTTGTGATACCATTCCACCAGAAGGCGAGCTGACCTGTGCCGTCCGTCGAGTATCACTGGGCGCATGGTGGAGGTGGATATACCTACGGTCCTGTCAATCCTACCTCCAACACGTAGTAAACCCTCTTCGTCAAGATATGGTGTCAACTTCGCCAGGCGGCTGCTCGCTCTGACATCCGTCTTCTTTTGTAGACATTCAATCTCGTCGGCAAACGAGTCGTGTTGACTTTTCTTCAAAACCCAAACTTCAGCTTGGTTCATCAATGTAACGTCAATAGACGCTTGATCCTTGCGAAATAGAAGCAGTATTCTTGCCGTACAGCGCAGGAGAATCATCCATGATGAGATATTGTTCTCATTTGGTAAACAGAAGTTATTAGACTGGGCTTCACATACCACCGTCGCATTGAGGCTCCTCTGTTCACAGACAGCATCTTCGTTTATTCGAATATTCTTCAAATCCTTCGGCCAATGTTCTTCAGTTTTGCGCAGGAAAGTCGGGCCCTGGAACCACACCGCACTAACTTCGAGTGGTGGTGCGTCTTCTCGCGTGGCTATATCAGCCACGTTCACACTAGTAGGGACGTGACGCCATTCACACACTGTTGTTAACTCGTCTATTTCACCGAGCCTATGAGCAACGTATGGCTTGTAGCTCCTAGGGTCACTGCGAATCCATTGTAGTACGGTACTGGAATCCGTCCAAAAATACCGTTTCTTCGGTTTAATATCTTTATGTTCGCTTATCACGGTTTTTGCAAGGCGTGCTCCCATCAAAGCGCCTTGTAACTCCAGTCGTGGAATAGATATCGGTCGGAGTGGTGTAACTCTGCTTTTACTGGCTATAAAACTCACAAACACCCTCCCGTCAGCATAAGTGAAACGCCAATACATTACGGTAGCATACGCTTTCATTGAGGCATCACAAAACACGTGCAACTGCGTGTCAACAACAGTAGATGTATCTATAACATCGTGATAACGCCTAGGTATGCGTAGCTCACTCAGCTGTTTCAAATCGTCGAGCCACATCACCCAGTTCGCATGATCATTCGGTTGGATGCGGCAGTTCCAATCTACGCCGCTTCGGTGCACACTCTGAAAGATGATTTTAGCTTTTATGAGGAAAGGAGACAAAAAGCCATGGATATCATACACAGACATTAAAATGCTCAACATTTTTGCTTTCGTTGGTGGTTCTGTACCATCTAAAATAGACTGAGAAATGCGATCTAGCGAGATCTGAAACCCGAACGTATCGTCCGCCGGATGCCATATCAAACCGAGAGTGCGCTCACTTGTATTCGTAACTCCATGTTTGAATTGTACGGCAGTCTGCGCCAGCGCGTCTGTGGGAATGTTGTCTAATACTCTTTTGTCATTACTCGACCAGCGGCGAATCTCAAACCCACCGTGTTTATGGATCGATGTGATGTCGTGAACCAACTTGATGGCTTTCTCTGTGCTATCACAAGAGTACAGGCAATCATCCATATAATGATTGTTTATGATGACTTGTACAGCCTCAGGACACTCATCTTCATACTTCAGTGCGTTTTTGTTTTTGACATACTGAGCTATAAAGGGGGAACAAGTCGCGCCAAATATCAAACTTTGCATGACACATACTTTTAGTTTACTTTCAGGTCCCCTTTGCCATAAAAATCGCAGGACGTGTTGATCTTCTTCACGGATTCGAATCCTTAGGAACATGTCCTTAATATCGCCAATAATTGCGACCTTATTCTCACGGAATCGCAGCATCATGCCAAATAATGAGTTGTACAAGTCGGGTCCAGTGAGGAGATAATCATTTAGACACATACCTCTGACTTTGGATGCGGCGTCGAACACCAATCGTAATTTTTCCGGCTTGTTGGGGTTTTGTACACCAAAATGTGGAAGATACCATACGTTGTTGTCGGTGGTGCTTGTATGGGTGCTCGCATCCAGCTCGCGTGCGTAGCCGTCGTCGAAGAGTTTGTTGACCTCCGCGGCGTACCTGTCGGCATACGCGTCGTCCTTCATGAACTTCCTTGTCAAGCCCTGTAATCGTAACAATGCATTATTGTACGAGCTGTTCGTCGGCATTAGAAACTCGTCCTTCTTGAATGGTAAGCCGACTTCCCACTGATCTCCAATGTTGCGCGCAGTGTCATCCAGAATTTGCGTTGCGCGAATGTGAGCCGTGTTCTCCCTGCATAAGGTCGAAATTCCAATGGAGTCAATTGCAAAGGAATTTCTAATTAGGTCATTCAGTTCGCTAATATTATTATCATTTTGATAAACATTTGAGTGAGCGAGATGGAAAATATGTTTACTTACGGGCGTGGGCGTATCGAAGTGAGTGCGGGCACAATTACCATGTATTGTCCAACCTAGGCGACAATGAGTTGCATAAGGCTCATTATAGTTCCCATGTAACAGCTGTAAAGGAGCAATCAAGTGATAATTATCCTCTCCTATCAACAAACGTGGCACAACCTGTTGTTTACAAACATGATCCTTGATAGGTATTAAATATTCACAGTCAAGTGTAGCAATAGGAGATAGGTTTTGCATGGGTAAATTTAACTTAGTTACACTACGCAACTTAATTTGGTAATTGTCAATACAGTCACTACCAGATATCGTGGCAGACACTTTTGGCGTTTCTGCCTGTAACACTTCAAGTCCGAAAGCATCAATAAACTTTACCGCACTTGAACTTTCAGGTTTCAGTCCTAACTCGTTTGACAGTTTGGCGTCTATGATGGACACTGACGCAGCGTCATCCAAAAGTGCATAGGTAGACACACGAATACCGCTAGGACCGCATAAATTCACTTTCACCACTTTTAACAATACGTCGCTCGAAGACATCGTCGTGGTGGCTCCATCTTCACGGCCGGCAACATGGGCAATGGTTTCACTCGGTGATGAAGTAGTTGATTCCTCCTCTTGATCCTGGATAACTGCAACCGTCTGCTGCGTCGGTTTCTTATAGTGCAACAGACTATGATGAGCTAACCCACACGCATCTATGTCGCATACAGGCGCTGGGCATGTAGTGCTATCGTGGCGTGCTATTAAGCAGCAAAAACAAATACCGTTAGCTTTCAAGTACCTCCATCTGTCTTTGCGCATAGCTCGCTTGAATCCTCGGCACTCCGTCAACAAATGGTTTTCCCGTTTGCAAAATTTACACTTGTTGTAACTAGGGGCGTCCATAGCAGTGGTCACGAAAACATTACGATTTCGGTGTTTATTATGATCTGGACGTTGGGATGATAGCTCAGGTTTCCTCGGCGTTATGGTGACTGAAGGTTGTTGTTGTGGCTGTCTTGCCCCTCCCACAATTGACAATACCTCAATCTCATGCATCAAAAATGTAGCCAATACTTCAAGCTTGGATTTCCCTTGTAGTATCTTCTCATATGCATACTCTGTCCACTTTGCGATGAGGGTACTGGGTAACTTGGACATCACTGCATCAGCCAGCTCGGGACTCCGCAAATAATCTTCTTGCTTCAGGGCACGGATGGTTGCCACACAATTGTTTACTTTTATAGCAAATTGTGACAGGTCCTGCTGATAAAATGTTGGCAGTGCCGGTAACTTTCTCAACTGGGCAGTAATATTATTTATAATTACATCAGGGCGGCCGAACCTCAATGCTAGGGCAGCTATGACAGCTGTAGGTGGAGTATTTCCAATCAATAAATCCGTCACCGAATCCAGCGCCTCACCTCTGAGTGCCTTGCGCAATCTCCATAGGTTTTCACTGTCATTGTAATGACATAAGCGGGTTGATTCCTCGTATGAACTTTTAAAATGCAACCACTCCACACAATCACCACTGAAGCTGGGCAGATCCTTGGGCGTTGATAGACGACTCAGTAAGCGTTCCTCCCTGTGTGACGAGGAATAGTCTATCATGTTTTTTAACTCATGCGCGAGCTCACGGATGCCGGCGACAGATTGATCGGCGTGTGCCACTAGTGGCGGCGGGGCGGCGACTGGATCCAGAGGAATGCAGCCAGCCTGGCTTAGACCAGGTTCATTGTGTACCCAGGCGCTAGTGTTGAATTGCTTTTGCTCACTATTTAGTGAAGTGATACTGCTTGACTCTTTGTCGTCGTTTTCAGTTTCCAATTGCGCCAAATTGACCTCGAGGCGTTTGTCAATGAGCTCAAGTTCAATCTTTGCCTTTGCTTCGGCAGCCTGTAGTTCCAGCTGGGCGCGTCTAGCAGCTGAAGATGCTGTCGATTTCCTCGAAGTAATGGAGGCGTTGGAGTTTCTTACGGAGACGTAAGGCGTAAGCTTTTGTTCGTCTTTGTTCGACATGTTGGGACTAACCTCTTTGTTGCCACGAGGTGTGCTGTCGAGTTTCCTCTGGTATTCCTTGTGCTGCCGTCTTGTTAGTACGTTGGGAGGCGGCGTATTAAACATCAGCGTAGTTGTGCTGGATAAATCCTGCTCGAAGTGACCAAACTTGTTATTGATGGATAAAATAAAATACCAAAGCGAAAATCAACTCGGTGCGTGTAATGGCGGAATATCAAGTCCTAGTAGTTTTTACAGTGTTGCCATATATGTCATACACAAAAATCTTAAAGGTTTAAAAAATAACAAATACAATTGAATGTGTCGCTTACACTCCCTATGCCCTGCCAACCTAGGTTTAGCCGCAACCAAACTCCTGTCTAGCCTAGTCTAAAAACCTAGTGTTATACCACGTCCATTATCGACACCACTCGAAAATGGTTGAGTTTGATTTGAATGTGCTTGAATGTTTAATGACTGTGTGTGTGGGAATTTCAAAACTCGCTACTCGAAAGGAATGAGGAGAGGATTAGCCCGCGAATATCCTAAGAGCCAATCCAGGAACCCTATGGTGACGGAAAAAGGAATCCAGGGCCGCTCCAAGCCCAGACTCAGACTCAGATATTTGACTTACAAGTTCTTTTCCAACGACCCAAGGATAGTTTTGGAATTTGGGGTAGGTTGATATAAAGGTAGGAACCGAGGTATATCTCGGCGCTTCAGACACTCACGAAAACCCACTGAAACTTCGCAATCACAAATTCGTATAGTTCTGACGCGTAACACGGCAGACAAAACTGTTTAGAACTCGTGAAAGACGACTGTCACAGTAGCTAGACGCTGAGACTGAATGCTCTCCCCTCCCAGACCCTCGTATTTATATGCGTCCTTTGCGAACACGCTCTGCCCAAGCGAAGCTTCTTATCACTAACTACACAGGGTCTAATTTCAACCATGCCATGCAGATCCGCCGTTCTACAAATTGTGTGTACGCATATTCACTATGATCAACCGTAGGTGATCACTCAAATCATTTGGTACTGCCGATACACAGAATCTGTTGATCGCTGACCAATAAAAGCTTGTTGCGATTAATTAAGCATACCCGACCGCTAGGGCGCGTAGCTAAGACCACCAGAATGCTATCCAAACTAGCGGTGTCAGACTCTCCATATCATACCTCAATCGCAATTGTATATTTGCAATCTACATAATAGCTTTCTCCGTATCGTTCCATAATAACCTTTCATTATTTAGTTATTCACAATTTATTCAACGCGCAGCCAACTCGGCTCTGATTCCTACACATCTCGCAGGAATGCGACAAAAAAACCTGACCTGAACTGAACTTCCACGAATGAACCCACGCGTCGGCTCTGTTTTTTTTTGCTAACTTTGCCAGTAAGCTACGCAAAACCCCCAAACGTTATCTGAACCGATTCTCGTATTCAAAACAGCGCGGCGTTGGGCTAGCTCTCTATCACGCAGAATGAAGTATCAAATGTACCGACTCTCGTGTGCCATTACAGCAGCGTCACGCACAGTTGCGCCCACGCTTAGCCAGTTTTTCAATACTTCATTTTGCATGACAAAAGGCTAGCCCATCGCCGCAGCTACGTAGATTATGAAGGTTTTATCACGATGTTTTCCATCAACGTTAGGGCAACGGTATAATGTAGTGAAGATAAATCACTTATCTCATAGGTAGATGGTAACAACTGGATTCTAACCCGCATCTTCTGCATGAGAAGCGAAAGCGAAACTACCAGACCACAGAGCACTACGACAAGCACTCCGGGGTATTTTCGAATACATTTTCGATGAAGCTAGACTCCTGAACTTTCTATGACCACAATTTCAATAGGAAATTTCCCAAAATTCAGTCAATTTGAACCAATAAATTGGAAACGACAGCCGTTTAAAATTCTGTCATTTTGTCACTGACTTGGCAAATCATCAAAATTATAATGTGAATCTAGCATACCAACAAGCTTCAAATTTCTAACAAGGGAGATGTACTGTTCTAACAGAACCTCGCTTGTTAGAAATAATTCTACATACGATGGTTAAGATGATTCAAAAATTAACTAGTATAGCGAGGGGTCAAGATCGCTATCGACTGGCAAAAGTCCGAGAAGTATCTTCAGCGCTGACTACCAACTTCTAGTAGTGGAGACGTCATATACCAAAGCTAAAGAATAATAAGTAAGCTTCATTGCTCAATATGAGCTAACTCTTTAATAATCTGTATATGAGCCAAGACTCAGATTTATAAAGAGTTAGGAGCAGATGGAACACTCAGCAAAACCATTAAATTAAATAGCGACCCTTTCTGCAACGCAATAAAGTACAATTCGTCGTACATAGCGCGGCGCACCGACATCGCATATTCACCTACAAGTTGCCTCTCTTTCTGTCGCGGAACTCTATCTTGTCTGACGCGGCCTGTGGAAGATTAGGGTTATCTCCTTGTGGCAAATACATAGACTGATTTACTTACCAACTACGAACCAATTACTAATTATTCTCCATTTGTGAACAACAACATTTATAATATTGCTACCTACCTTATCCACCTTACGTAATATCCAGAAAACCTATTTTACAATGTCTCCTTATTGTTTTAGGTTTTTATTAGGCCCTACTTACAACGCGTCAAAGTTTTTGTTCTTATTTAGGCATCCAAATGAATTGCAATATTTCTTCGGCATTTTATAGAACACACGGCGTCGCAACCCGGTCGGCGCGCGGCAACCCTACTGAAGCACTGAATCTATTTAGTGCACTCAGCGAGGCCAATGTAGTTGTAGGGTTGTAAGTAATTTTCGGAGTGTCCCCCGCCTGGCCAAGATCATCTTATCATGTAATTCTGAACTCTAGGAATTTCCATCGCTTGTTTATGCGCTGTTCTCGTTAGTATTTTTCTCAAAAGTGATAGAAATTCTTAATATCAGAATCAAATGATAAGGCTGTAGCTCGATTCTTTCTGCCACCGATCCGGATCGGAATAAAATTGCCATTTTGAAGGATATTAGACACCTTCAGAGCACATTTTGTTTGAGAATGCGACTGTTTATAGAAGGGTTTGAATGATAGTTATTATTTTGAAATTACAATCAAATTCCAAGACACAATACCTGTCGAAGATAGAAAAGTGAGCTACAGGAAGTGTATTTTCTATCGCATAGACAGAAGCAACGACGTCAATAAGTCTGCGATCTCCGTTCTTATAATCACTGCCAGTATCTATCGGCATTTTTGATCAGATACTTTCAGAGTACGCTTTTTTGAAATCCAACGATTGTAGACGGCCGTACCATTTTTTTCTTTGGCGCCTGATCAATGTGGTAAATAATATGGATAGAGGACAATTGAGCATTTTTTTTTGTAATATTTGGCTTAAATTGTCAGGATAGCGAGATAATTAGAAGTAACGAGAAATATTTGTGTTTCATTCTTTAATCCCAAATATCTCGTTAAGGTGACACTTTAGATCAAACATTATTAAACATTTTTGTTTGTTTACGTGTCTTCTACCCATATTTATGACAAACATCTTGCGCCAAAGCCAAAAAATAGAGCGTTGGATAAAATCTACAACGCCATCTGTTGTTTCAAAAATAATAATACCTTAAGTATCCAATCTGAGTTCGCTACGCGTCTACTCGAGATACTGATCGCCATGCCAAGTTACATGAGGTGATATGAGGTGCTACGGTAAGTTACCATACTATACCGAAATGTTACCCCTCTACATACATCCCTCCTGGGACCATGTGGTTCGACTGTCGAACACTAGGACTTTCAAAAATAGAGATAACTGTCAAAAGTTCATAAAAGTATTATATCACGTGAAGATATGTGAAAAGGTGTGATATTCTGTTTTGCATGGCTATGCTGTGCCTCGGCCACCCCAACTGGGAAAAGGCACTTTACAATATGTCCTCTGACAGTTGCCGCGGTTTTCGATCGGTCAAACCATCTATCGGGAAGTAGACAATAGATAAGCATTATTCTAAGGGCATAAAAGCGTAAGAAAACCACGTAAATGATCAGAAAATTATTATAGTGCTAATCATTGCACTATAATAATTTTACATCAGTAAAGCATATTTTCTATATATTTTTAACTTTTTAACTATGACATTATTTTTTTAAACTAGCTGCTGAAATTTTCTGCATAGATGAAAAGTAGTAATAGATAACTTTTGTAATAGATCATATGTTTCCAGCAATAATAATAATAATAATAATCGTTTATTGCAGGCATAAAAGCCCATAGAATAAATTAAACATTATGTCAACAATAAAATAAAAATAAAATTCAAATAAATCATTACAAAATAAAAATGCCAAAAATTTAAAAATAAAAACACACACACGGCAGGGGAAGAAGGACGAGTGCCTAGGCTACCCACTAACGTGTAGCCTCACCCAGTGAGCCAGCAGCGGCGAGTCCCACCGTCCAGCCAACGTGCGAAGAATGGAGTTGGAGCTGCCGCGTACGCGCGCTAATAGCGAGGCGCTGCGTTTCCTAATGATCGCGGCAAAGCCGTCGACCCTTGCCTCCGCAAACATGCCTGAGGCGCTGCTGTACCGCGGCAGGCCCATCACCACCCTAAATGCATTGTTGTACTGAATACGTAGGGCGCTGTATGCACCCTGCGTGTAGTTGACCCACAGGCTGCACGTGTAGTAAGACTGGCAGTATGCTCTGAACAATGTTAATTTTGATTCTTTACTACAACGAGCGAACCTGCGAGCCAGCATGTTACAGCGAACAGCCAGCGCCCTACGCTCCCTCTCAATGTCACAGACATCTTTGAGGTCATCGGTGACCCAGTGGCCCAGGTACTTGAACTTCTTAACCCTGTTCAGAAGAGAATTATTAATGTAGACTGGAGGCAGGTCAGAGTATGTTCTCGTGCCTGACTTGAAAACCATTAGCTCACTCTTTTTCGCGTTGTACCTGAGCCCATGGGCCTCCGCATAGGACTCACAAATACGCAACAGTGCACATAGCGCACCGACCGATGGGCTCAGCAACACCATATCGTCAGCATAAGAGATGTTATTAATATTTTGTCCGTCTATATGACATCCAACTCTAGTGCTGCTGAGCTCCTCGATCAGGTCATTTACATACAAATTAAAAAGTTTAGGAGAAGTGAGCCCCCCTTGTCTCACACCACAGTCCAGTCTGTATGCACCAGAGCATGACCCCGCCCACCTGACACAATTGTTTTGGTTACTGTACCAGAATCCAAACAAACGTGTTATTTCTGGCGGTACACTCGTTTCATTCCGCATTTTCGCCCAGAGTATGTTATAGTTGACTAAATCAAATGCTTTAGACAAGTCTAAGAAACATGAAAAAACTGGCGTATTCCTGGCGGTATAGTACTGAACAGTCTGCTTGAGACAGAAGATAGCACTTTCCGTTGAGAGTCCGCACCGGAACCCGAACTGATGGTCATTCAATGTCAAGTGCCTATCTAACTGTTTATCAAGCAAACTGTCCAGCACTTTTGCAACGACCGTTGCCAAAGAGATGGGCCTATAGTTATTTAAATCAGAAGCATCTCCAGTTTTGTTCTTGACAATTGGAATAACCAGCGTGTACATTAGGTCATTAGGCAAGTAAGAGTGACTTATACACAGACTAAAAAACATCGCTAGTACCCTACCTACATGGAACCCAGCATGCTGCAAGTGCTCGATGCTGAGGTTGTCGTGTCCAGGGGATTTTCCTCGAACCATATTTTTAATCACTGTTTGAACCTCTTTAGCAGTGAACCTAACATTAAGATCCCCGGTGAGCCCCACTTCCGCAGCATCGGGCACGCGCGAGGACGCTGCTCCTAAAGGCGATTCCACTTTGAAGTGAGTGCGAAAGGCCTCCGCTATATCGGTCGGATCATGCACGCCAGCCACGCCCACAGGAAGACTCGCCTTCGGATTTAATTTATTAGTAGACTTCCAAAATCTTGAAAAGTTTTTGTCCCTATGGTGTTTTGCAATAATGTCCATTTTAATTTGTTGCTCGTTATTCTGACACCATTTTAATTTATTTTTAAACAATTTTCTGGACTCACACATTTCCTGATAAATTAGACCAAAACTGGGTTTCCCGTACAAATTCCATGTCTGAAAACAGAGACGGGCCCGCCTGTGAGCGTCTGCTACGTGTCTGTTCCAGCCAGCAATATATTTACGCCTTTTGCCTGGTAGGTAACGATAACTGACACTAGCTCCTTCAACCAGTATACCAACAATACTTGCATACAACTTATCTAAAACATGCTTATGATGTAAGTCTGAACAATATGAATCAGCACAGTGAATACATTCAGTCGGAAAGTCAACATTTTTCAGCTTAGAATTACAAAAATCTTGATATTTCATAATTTGATCCGAGTCCCGAACACCCCACTTCACCTTATTATAACTAGAAAGAATGGTAGGTAATTTTGGTTTAACTAAACTAAAGTTACATTCAAGTTGTATAGGTATGTGGTCTGACGGGTAACTATCATAAAGTATACTGGCACTGAGTACAGTCTGACGCGCGGCACTAGTCACTATTGTATGGTCCAACCATCTTTTGCACCCGTGTGCTTCACTTACAAACGTGTACGAGTCCGTTGGCAACAGTTCCACGTCCACCGTAGACCATGACTGCTCTGTACAAAAGTCAATAAGTTCATTAAAAAAAGGCTCACCTGGATGCGCATTAAAATCCCCGAGGATAAACACGGTGTCCGCATTGTTTACCTCAATTATTGCCAGAATCTCACTCAAACACGACGTAAACACAGCAAGGTTCTCGGCCTTGTCAGTAGGCATCTAAGACTGCTCTAAAGCCTGACCGGAAAATTGTACAACGGGCTGTTTTACAATTTGCCCTCTGACAGTCCCCGTGGTTCGATCGGTCAAACCAACAGGAAATAAACATCCTGATGGTTCGATCGCACCACGCGGTCTCAGGGTTTTCCCCGAACACCGAGAAAGTGCTGGCTTAGCATGAGACGACACAATCGCCGGCGGTGTTACAAGAGGGATCGCACGAGCGAAGTGGACTCTACGTGGGGTGGAAACTCGATCAGAGAGCGTGTGACGCGGTTGAGGTTGACCAATATTAAAACCATAATGCCGGCGGGATCCAATTTTCAGATTGTACACGATGTTGTAACTAGCTGACCAAAAATGGGGTATAATAGCATTTATCAGTGAACAACCTTACTAGGGGATGGTCGCAAAACACCCTCATCAAAATTAAGTTACACCAACAATAGTCTATATGGCATTTACATACATTTTCAAGATAACTTAAATGACGGGACTATATGGGGTTAATCTAGCTCAACACAGACCTTGCTGTTAATAGTTTTGTAATTAAATATTCCTGCTTATGAATCATAATAATTAATATTGTAATATTTGTATTAGTTATGCACAACCCATTTTAAAAGAGATCTAAAAATCAATCTGTGGAAGTTTCTAAGCCCTCCCTCTTCCACAGTGGTCCAATGTAGAGGAGAGAAAAAAAGGCGTTTGCTAAATATATATAAATATCTACAGTAATAAAGAACTTTGACTTGACTTGACTTGGCTTTACTTGAAATAAACATACATTATATTCGACACTTCAATTGTTTTTTGGATACTATTAAATACACAAGCAATGTTCGCTTTTAAGCAGGTATAGCCCAGAAGGCGAGACCTGACTCATGCGTTTGTGTGAGTGATACTAGGGATACGCCACTTGCCGAGCGGGGGGCTATTGTGTGCGTGCACACCTCAGGTCGAATTTCTCAGGTCTAGCCGTCTTTCCAGTATTACTCAGGGCCTCACAAATGACGCACAGTCTCTGGCGGGATGCAGTTCGAGGCGCTGTCTCCCAAGCGAACGTTTCTGGGTTCGAATCCCGGCTGGGGAGGAAGAAAATGAACCCTAGGTTTGGATGTTTACATGTTTATGACATCGATGTTCCTGGGACCCACGGCACAGGCTATCCTAGTGTGGAGACGGAAGCAATGTGTGTGGTATAAAAATGTAAAAAACGGGCAGTGGGATCATTTTCAGATGATAGCTGATCGAAAATGGAGAATAAAAACACTTATCAATATGGACAAATTTCCTAATGTATGGTCGCAAAAAAACCTCAACGAAGTGTACTTACACAAGTATATTGTAAAGTATACTTTACAATACCCAATATTTGCTTGAAATGAAGGTTCATTATATTCTTAACGTCAATTGATTTTTAGTTTTCATGAAATCAACAATGTTCGCTTTCAAGCAGGAATTTCTCAGTGCTTCACAAATAATATAGCCAAGACTCTCAAAATCAAAGTAAAAAAATATCTAACACTGTTGGTTGATATTTACATATACTTCAGGAAATAGCATCAAGTAGTCGACCGATCACAGTCGGTGTCCCGCAGGGCAGTATTTTGGGTCCAACAATGTTTCTGCTGTATCTAAATCATCTGCCAACCGTCATCAAAAATGAAGTTATTTTATTCGCGGATGATGTAATAGTTTTTTTCAAGTTCAAACGTGGTGATTACGCAAATTTACCTGAAGTCATAAATACAACTGTTGGCATATTGATCAATTGGTTTAATCGGCTTAACTTAAACACAAACGTCAGTAAAACAAAGTTGTTGCAATTCCGCAATTATAATACTCATGTGCCACATCTAGACATCGAACACAATAACAATAAAATAGAGTTCGTGCCTCATGCTAACTTTCTGTGAATTTGCATAGATTGCAACCTTAACTGGAAGAAACACGTAGAAGTAATTGCAGGAAAACTAAGTAGTTTTTGCTATGCCTTGCGATCCTTGGTTAAAATTTTTTCAAAGGAAGCTGCTTTGCAGGCGTACTTTGCTTTCTTTCAATCCAGGCTATTATATGGATTGGCAGTGTGGGGGAATAGCACTGATATTAAAAAGGTCTTCGTCCTTCAGAAGAGAGCTATACGAATCATAAATGGAATCAATTCAAGCATGGAATCCTGTAGGTCATCATTTAAGGAGTTAAAACTTCACGCCATTGTGGCTCTCTATGTAATCGAGCTTTGCAAATTGGTAAGACGCTACCCAGAAACATTTCCACAGTGAGTTCCAGGTGCAAGTAGTAGGCTTAATGAAAGATACAGGTTCAACCTGGAGGTTCCGTTTAGCAGAACAGTGACATACACTCGCTCTACTAAATTAGCTGCAATTAAGGTGTATAATAAGCTCCCAGATGATATAAAAGCTTTGACAGGGTCAATGTTCATGAATAAACTAAAATTGTATTTGATTCAGATGACTCCCTATGACTTGTCTGAATATTACTGTTATGAGAGCTTGTTTAGTTATTGTTATATAATATGGGCCAGTATGTTCTAGACTTTAATTATATACTGTAATATTGACATGTTATTTTATTATTTTTACTAATTATTATTTATTAATGTCTGCTATAGTGTGACATAAAACATTGATTTATTATTGCTAAGACTGACGTAAATGTAAAAATGATTTTGTGTAACATTGCAATATGATGAGAAGGTGATTGAGACGATTTTAGATGACTATGTAATGCTTTGTGACTTTAGAGATATTCTTATTTTTAGTGCAATTTGCTACACCCGATAGGGTAAAATTAAATTGGTACCAAATTTATTTTTAACACGACCTGTATGACATGTAATTTATTTCAATAGAAACATACTTTTTTACTTACTACTTACTTACTTACTTAGCAAATGTCATTGCTTTCCGCTTCTCTACATTGGAACACTGTGGGAGAGTAGGAGGCGTAGAAACTACCGTAACGTACCGGGCGTAGAAATTAACGATCTGCCTTTTATGGTCGAGAAATTGACTAATATAGTGTTGTTTTCTGATGATACTTCACTGGTCTTCAAAATTGAAAGACAAAAAGAAGATTTTGATGATGTCAATAGAGTATTATCTTTAACCTTGAATTGGTTCACAGTTAACAATTTATTGTTAAATGCTGGTAAAACCAAATGTATCAAATTCTCACTTCCAAATGTCAGGCAAGTTGGGACCAGTTTAGTGTTGGACAGCAATACGTTAGAATTAGTAAATGACACGAAGTTTCTTGGAATAACCATTGATAACAAATTGCAGTGGGGACCCCACATAGAAAAATTGGCTGGTAAATTAAGTTCTGCGGCTTACGCTGTTAGGAACATCAGACAAAACACGGATGTTGTAGTAGAGAATGCACTGACCCTTGAAAGAATTGCTAACCTTCGCGAGTCTAAACCGGGGCGCAACTTGTCTGTGATTATTCCTTAGGGTAACCTTACAGCTATCGCTTAGATTGGAAAATGTTGTAAGATTTTTGCGTATATACATTATATTTAAAAAAATAAATTGACTAGCTACAGTTAGTACGTCAATATGTTTAAAAATCTCTCTTAAGAACATAGACTCGCTAAAAAAGGAATTTTTCCTATTTTAACGTTTTCAAACGTAAATTATGCAAAGATCTCTTCATTTTTGTACACAAGATAGTTACGAAGTTTAATAACATTTTCATGACCTATCCAGATGACCAGTGAGTTTTAGTAAATTTGGATTGTGTATTGTCTGATGTTCCCAACAACATAAGCCGCAAAACTTAATCTACCAGCTAATTTATCTATGTGGGTTTACCCAAAGCAATTTTCTATCCGCCGCTGCCGCGACAAATGGCGGCGTTTTAGCGTCTTAAATTTACTCCGTATTTTTATTGTTTTCTATGACACCAGTATGTAAACAGGGAATAGAAGAGGAAAAAAATACATCAATAATCTCTGTTCAGAAGAATCGTGCTCTTTATGCCAAGTCTATGAAATTTGGTAAGCCTACGGTCTTAAGAATTTAGGAAACCACCGCGATTTGCTTTACATCCAATATGGCCACCATCTGTACGAATATTTATAATAGCTGATGAGCTTCTGTTAGGCACAATGTCGAGTTATAGCGCAGTTAATAGGTTCTAGGATGTGAGGAATCCATTTTCAAGGTTTATCATTCAAATAATAGCCGTTTGTCCGAAATGTTAGAAATAAAATTTATGGAGTAGTAGGAAAATTTAAGTTCGCTAGCACTTAGAGATTTAGTATGTGGAAAACTCCAACCAAGATGCCAAATAATGACTTATCAGACATGATGATCTGTGTCATAAAGATCATTAATCAATCATGATGTGTCGTATAACGTAAGCTAAACTCATACTCAAACTGGAATCTTGTGGTATAAGAGGTCCTGTCAAGCAATGGTGCATAAACTACCTCCAAGGACGAAAGTACAAAGTCAAAATCGGCGACGAACTCAGTGATGACATCCCGATAAGCCAAGGCACAGCCCAAGGATCGGTCCTAGGCCCACTACACCTCCTCACCTACGTCAACGACATGAGCTACCCGATGAATTACTGCACCACCTATCAGTTTGCAGATGATACATGCCTAATTATAGCCGACAAAGACGCGACTGTCGCTAAAAACAAACTACAAGCAGACTTTAACAGCTTGTCGAAATGGTGTCATGGTGGCAAACTACTTCACATAAAATCACCCTACTGCAAAGTCAAGACTCAGGTTGGTATTGTTGCCCATTCCCACGCCTGCATGCACAGTGGCTGTGACGACGGAAATTGCGACTGCGGTCCAATAGGAATCATGGACACTCATGTATATCTGGGTCTGGTGATTGACAACAGGCTCAACTGGGGTCCACATGATGAACATGTTTGTGGTAAGCTGAGGTCACTCCTGGCAACTTTCTGGATGGTAAGGAACCGCATACCATACCCCATCCGACTCATGGTGTACAAAGCACTAGGCGATTCCATAATTGCGTACGGCTTGTCCAGTTACGGCCGTACATATAATACCTACCTGAGTTCCATACTAAAGCTACAGACCAGGCTGCTGAAACGAATTGTATCACCGAAAATAAAAAACCAATTTGACAACGATGATAACCAACTATATAAGCACTGTGGAGTACTTCCAATCACGCTCAAAGTTCACTATTGCCTACTTAAAGAACAATTCTTCAATAAAAGTGATCGTCGAAAAATCAACCACCCTATAATAACCAGGCGAATGGCGCAGAGTAAACTGGTTACTGTACGCGCAAACAATACCTACGGTGAGCGAACGAGCTCCTACATGATTCCGCGCTTAATCAATAACCTACCTACACAAATCGGGAACTCGATCACGCAGACAAATATTAAATACAAACTAAAAACACACTTTCTCTCAAAATTATAAGGGTTGAATACTACTTGAGAACTGCACACTCTTTTTTGAACTTTCTAATTGAATATAGCTTATTTTAATTTAGATATAGCAATAAATACTGTATAATGAGTAGATAACACCACACACAAACCTCAATGGCTTAAGTGGTGTTCAAGTTTTTAACTCTGTTATTTTTAATATGTCATTAATTAAATAAATAAAGAAAAGTAAGAAAATTTTATATAACATAAAAAAAAAATACCTTGAAACACAAATTATACCTTAGAAATGAATTGATCGCATCCTAGACCCTATAAAAATGGTATTACTCGATATTTTGAGTTTTATAGAAACCTATATATATATATAAATAAAATATCTATACAAATGGCGGCTAATATCAGATTTATAGCAAAAAGGCCATCAGAGGTAGAGCACAAGTTGCGGTGGTTTCCTAAGTCCTTAAGACCATTTCTAAGACCACAAATTTCAAAGTCTTGGCACAAAGTCCACGATTCTTATGAATTTTGAATAATTCCTTCTAAGCTTATACATATTTTAGGTAAGGCATGGTGCTCACTTAGGAGACGTGACATGGCATCGATCTGGCAAAGGCCACGATAACACGGCATGTCCTTTTGGGTACCCAATCATTCAAGTCCGATTGGGTAGCATGTTCTGCCGTGTAAACAAGGTCTTTGTCAGATCGATATCTCGTCAAGTCACTGAAATGGGCACGACGCCTACAATGGCATGTTTTTGGCAAAGTGGCAAGAATTGAGAAAATGCTGAATGGGCTTATTTTAGTCAGGGGAATCCGCTGACATTCTTCAGAGCTCGTAGTGGAAATACCTGAAGCAGCTTTATGCTACCACGTGCTTTACTACGTGTACAGTGAGACACAGACTAAACTGGCCCGAGCTGTATTCAGAATATTGGTAAATCAGGTTCCAACTGTACCTTATTTTAAAAAAATCCACTGTGTTGCCATATGACTTTACTTCCCAGAATTGATACATCATAAAGAGTGAATCGTTTTTGAAGTAAAACTTCTTTACGAACGCTTGACTTGGGGAGTAAGCTGGTGAATGCATGTCAAGAGCGTTACGAAAAGTGTGATCGGGCCAGGCGAACGGAAGTTGAGAGGGATATACGTTAGTGAAGATAGAAAGAGAGAGAGAGAGTTACTAGGGCTGCACATGTTCTTTCTCTATTTATTTAAAAAAAGACAGATGAAAGTTGTCAGGAGATTGACACAAGTCACAACATATCATTTTGTTGATTGTCGCAAATGCAATTCGTGTTGAAGATACAAAATATAGGAAAATATTGTTAAAATATCCTATTTTTGATTATAATTCTATTATAATTCTGCCACTATGAAAAATCTCAAGATGCCATTAAGGAGTACTACATGGCCATGGATGAGCTGCTTAAACTGTCTGTTAGTAATCAGGAACGCTATGACTCTTTGGTGGCCAATCATTTGTGTGACTGCCAACGTTCCTTGCAACAGCCGAAGAGACCAGCTTCAGCTATGAGCCTTGAAATAAGTATCCGACCCAAGATTTCAGGTTTGCACAAAAATATCACAAGCAAAACTGTTATGTTTTGTGATTTTAAAACAGCTGAGATCATAAAGTGACAGGATAATACGATTGTAATCCACTTATAAATGTCTTGGGTCCAGAAGACAATTTACATTTTCCATGTTACTAGGTCCAATTCTCAAGACACACTGGGTAAATGAAGCTACTTCAAGGTGAGTTCGAAAAGGAATTCTATGGCTACTCTATAAAACCTGTTGGATGAGGTTGTCAAATTGGTTAATTAGCGGTTCAACGTAGCACCCTTCAAAATTGGTCTCACTGTCGTCCGTACAATAAAATTTTATATTGTAAAAGCGGGGGACATTAGTCACACTTAAACCTGTCAGGATTGAGTGACCCCTTAATTTTTAAAGAAGTTTCTATATTTGTCTTGAAAAAAAATATATATAAGGTCAGGTTATGTTTTGAGAACCTGGAAACTTTAGTACTAATTTGTTGCTCCTTAGCACTACCCGGGAGGACGTGAAGGGCTCTAGGTTCCAAGTACCTCCTTCGGACGTGAGCAACTGCCTCCCAACTTGGTAGATCTGTGAGTGATTTTAAAACGTCAATGTCACCAAGTGGCCAGTGTAAGAAATAATCTAAACTAAATAAAACAAATGTAATATCGGCACGAAATAAATTATGAATCGAAATGGCAGACTTAATAAACTTTTTGGAATCGGTGAACGTAAAAAACAGAAGGAAAATGGTACCAGATACAGAAAAAGGCGAAAGGCTGATCATTTATTCATACTGTATCGTGCGACACTGGGCCAGCCCTGATTGGTCGATCTGTCGCAGTTAGTTGGTAAAGTCAGACACTTAACTAACTCTCTAGACCATTAATTAAATACCGATGTTTAACCAAGTCACTAAAATTCCGTCAGACAAGTGAGTGAACGAAACGTTTAACGAGTTATCTTAACGTTGCTAGGCAACAATACTAAATATTGTTTTATGTGTACTTGATTAATACAATGTTTGATTAATAATAATAATACCTTGGACACTATTTACACACATTGATCTAGCCCCAAACTAGGATTCCCTGTATCTTGGGTACTAGACAACGATACACATACTTATATAGATAAATATTCTACTTAGATAGATAAACAACCATGACTAGGGTACAAACATCCGTTCTCATCAAACAAATGTTTGCCCCCACCGGGACTCGAACCCGGGACCCTTGGCTTTGTAGGCAGGGTCACTGCCAACTCGGCCATTCGGGTCATCAACTTAAATTTATGTTTTTTTTGTTCTTACATGTTCAACCTAAAACGAAGGATAAAGGGGGCTTCGCTTCGCTCACGCCCTTTACCCTTCACCTAAGCTACCGCAATGTTTTGCCCTGATATAAGCTGTGCAAATCAGCTGTTGTCGTGACGCCATCTCGTTTTCCAACACGCCGGCTTTCGGTAAGACAGATTGTTAAACGTTTTCGACGATGCTTTATTTAAATCAAAATGCTAGTGACTTGGTTAAACGTCGGCATTGAATTAACGATCTAGAGAGTTAGAGACGCAGTGAACGGCCATTGGAGCCGCTCGCCATCATGTTAAAATAAGACATTTTTCACCACTAGTTATACTTATTGTTTTTTTTTCCTTCGCTGTTTTGATTATGATCATCAATCACAATGCAGAGTATGAAAAAAAGGAAGTAAACACGGTACGTTGTCGCCGCAGTGCCAGGCGCCCTGCCTTTGTTGTTGCAATACACGTGCTCCAGCGAGTCTTCTGAATGTGACATAAGAATTTAGCCCTCAATGTTAAGGATTTATATTATTCCAACATTTTGCTGCATAAAATGCAGTCCCGGGTCGGGGGACAGGCAGAACCCTGGCGATGGTGGCGCGAATTTCTCACATTTACTTTATACTTTATTGGGAAATGGAAAATAAATTTGCAATGGCGAGCTTATCTCTAACAAGAGCTTTATTTCAGCAAACCCAGGATGGACAGGAGATAATTAAACAGCAGGTAGACCTATGCACACCATCAATTGGTTAAGTTGATTAAAATATTAAAGTACTTATCAATATGTACATTCTATAAAAAAGATCGACAGCATAAACCTAAATAAAATCTTTAATTACATTACATTTAAAGTGATTGTGTTTCGCGTGAAACATCAATTTGATACAGAATCAAGCTATAGCCCATCACAATAAAGACTAAGAAATTTAATCTTTATAAATAACCGTGTAAGGATGGTTTTCGCATAGTTTGACCACTTGATATGTGGTCAGCTGATGTCTCAGGCCTTTTTCTTGCTATAAACGGATAAACCTTTAGTCGGTTAAACCCTTATCCTCTTATTATTGTCACTCGTCTTTATAAGCCTATTCGCACTTGTATTTTTATGGGATTATTTGTTAAATACTTGAGGAACAAACGTGATAAGTATTATGATATGAGACTACATTTACCTAAACTGGGTGTAAAGGTAAGGTGTTTTCATATTTTAAGGTACCCAGTACCCCACGATACAGGGTATCCCAGTGTGGGGCCAAAAGTAATGTATGTGCCTGTTAAAGTGTTGTTATTTTTAAGAATGTTTTTTTTTTTGGGAAATATTGAACCGTACATCAAAAATACTGATTTGCACAGCAAAGATCAAGGAAAACATTGCGGTAGCTTAGGTGATAGGTAAAGAGGGTGAGCGAAGCGAAGCTTCTTTATCCTTCGTGTTAGGTTGAACATGTAAGAACAACAAAAAATACTTATAACTTACGAGTACACATACAATATGGTGTTTTGCTGAACCTTTTTTGCGTTGCAAATCAGTATCTTTGATGTGCGATTAAATAATACCCTTTTTTAGGGTACCATACCCAAAGGGTAAAAAGACCCTATTACTAAGACTCCGCTGTCCGCTTGTCTGTCTGTCCGTCTGTCACCAGGCTGCATGTATCTCATGAACCATGATATGATAGTTAGACAGATGAAATTTTCACAGATGATGTATTTCTGTTGCCGCTATAACAACAAATACTAAAAAACAGAATAAAATATTTTTTAGGGGCTCCCACTTCCACATACACACTTATGAATGAACCTGGAGGACGTATATGGGGTATAAAAGTAGCCGCACCAATAACTTTGTAAACAACATTTTGCTATGTAAAATCCAAACTATTCCCTCCACACCCTCCCTACCATTGTGGAGTGTTACGGAATCCTTCGTGCGCGAGTCCTACTCGTACTTGGCCGTTTTTTTATGAAACCGAGTTGATGAAAGAAATAATGCAACCTTATTTACAATTTCCCTAACAACACTTAATTAAGGGTTTGTTAGGGACAACTTATATAAGGTTGCAAAATCTACAACAAATACACCTTTCTGTTATATCCTGGATAATACACACGCAATAAAAAATCACAATATTATGAAACAACAGAAATGTGGTGAACAGAAATCAGAAATTGCGTTTCATTGAGAGAAACCTAGATAACACCATATGAGCACTAACTAACAAACAGCCATTGTGGTATCGGAAATCACTTTACTGAGTCATATCGCTGGTTGCCATGGATACGTTGTGCAGAGTAATTAGGACTGGAAGCGTTTGATGTCATCCGTCCATCCGGCTCGTGGTGCTGCCCACTGTTTCTGGTATTCAGTCTAATCCTCCTAATACAATAGAAAAAGTCTGTATTTTTTTGCGGGGGACGAGGTGAAGACAACTAGAAATGAGAACAAATGCTTGCACACAAATATCCCTAAATAATAAAAAAAATCCAAAAATTACTTACTGCTTTGCAAAGCAAAAAAGTGAACTCAAGTTTATGTTTTAAGTATTTTTGTTGTTTTTTAAAACGAAGGATAAAGGAGGCTTCGCTTCGCTCACCCCGTCTATCCTTCACCTAAGCTGCCGCAGCATTTTGCCATGGTATTTGCAGTGCAAATCAGTATTTTTTAATGTGCAGTTTAATATTTCCCTAAATAAAATAATGCTGTTTCAAAATCATGTACTTCAGCAGTGGAGTGGATGGCGCCTCCGTTCTGACACCTCCTCGACACGCTGCCTCCATCCGGCTAATAATGTATTTCACGGTCCTTGAATAGCAGTATTTGCAGTCAGCTGCATTCGACGACGAGTGAAACTGTGCTATTCAAATGATGTGGTTTTATATTTGTACGTTTCGAAATTGATATATATGTCGCAGTTAGTTGGTTAAATCAGACACTTAACTAACATCCTAGACCGTTAATTAAAGTTAACCGACGTTTAACCAAGTCACTAAAGTTCCGTCAGACAAGTGAGTGAACGAAACGTTTAACGAGTTGTCTAAACGTTCCTAGGCAACATGACATATACAATATAAATACACTTAAATACACATAAAAGCATTTTATGTTTACTTTAGTTTATGTTTTAAATATTTTTTGTTGTTCTTACATGTTCAACCTAACACGAACGATAAAGGGGGCTTCGCTTCGCTCACCCCCTTTACCCTTCACCTAAGCTACCGCAATGTTTTGCCCTGATATAAGCTGTGCAAATCAGTAGTGAAAAGATAAACTCTGAAAGTAATCAGCTGTTGTCGTGACGCCAACTTGTTTTACATTATTTAAGCAACAAGGTAGACAAGTTTCGGTAAGACAGTTTTTTAAACGTTTTCGACGATGCTTTATTTAAATCAAAATGCTATGACTTGGTTAAACGTTGGCATTTAATTAACTGTCTAGAGAGTTTGTTAAGTGTCTGATTTAAGAAACTAACTGCGACATATCGACGACCTCTGTGGCGCTGTGGTTGTGGCTCTGCCTACCATGCGAGAGGTCCCGGGTTCGATCCCCGGCTGGGGGTTAAGAAAAAACCAGTCTTGGATGTTTATATGTCGATTTTCGATGACCCAAATGAGTTTGAAATACAACTTAACATAGCGTCACCACTTTTACCTACGGGGTGATACAGACACAGTTGAACTATTATCGACTTAATATGCTTGCTTTGTAAATAACCTTACATATGACCAAACAGAAAATATTATAACAATTTTATCCTAATACTCTAATAAAAATACTGCATAATCAAATTCATCCTTTTTTTGCTTTCTAGATATTTACATATACTTAGCAAACGTTATCTTTTGCCACTTCCCTACATTGGACCACTGTGGAAGAAGAAGGGCGAAGAAACTCCAACGGATAATTTTTTATAACTCTTTTAAAAATGAATGCCAGAACGATATACCTACCCTCAGGGTCGGCTGCAAAACCTGGAGCACCATACTACACACCTGCATGTATACAGGGTGAAACAGAAAGGTGCAGTCATATTTTAGGGGGTTGATTTTTTGAATTTTTTTTAACCGATTTGTGCAAAGCAACTTTATTTTTCCCTTCTCCATACAAATCAGCTGATCACTCGGCCGAAAAAGTATAAAGAAGTAAAAATAAAGTTGCTCTGATCAAATTGGTTTAAAAGTAAAAGTTGTTCAGAATGATGTCCCTAACAACCCCCTGAAACATGAATACACCTTTTTGTTACACCCAGTAGACAGGCATATATAGATACTTCAACTCAGTTGTGCGCGCGGCGCTATGTGTGCGTGCGCTTGTAAATATACAGGTTTCATTTGTGTGGCGGTGACTGCCACTACCACACAAATGAAACCTGTATATTTACAAGCGCACGCACACATAGCGCCTCGCGCACAACTGAGTTGAAGTATCAATACCTTACTGCTGGCCCCACTCTAGGATAGCCTTTGTCGATGTCGTGGGAACTAGAAACAGTGACGTCACACACATACACATCCATCCAAGACAATTCTATTCTTGTTCCTCCCCAACCAATTAATAATTGAATCATCATCAGACTGCACATTAATCATTATCTCAATAATTTAATTCATATTGCTCAGTTTGGTTTCACAAAGGGTCGTTCAACAGCCGATGCTGGTGTTGAACTAATCGACAATATTTTTGATGCCTGGGAAGACGCAATGGATGCAATAGGTGTCTTCTGCGATCTATCCAAGGCTTTTGATTGCGTCCATCATGACACTCTTGTCAGGAAGTTACGCCATTATGGTGTAAAAGATCAGGCACTTGGCCTTCTGGAGTCATATCTAACAGATAGGGTTCAGATGGTCGATGTTAATGGGAAAAGATCACCTGGGTCTTCAATAAGTATGGACGTACCGCAAGGTTCAATTCTTGGTCCTTTCTTGTTTTTAGTATATATTAATGATTTACCTTACCTTGTTAAAGCAAAACATGGGTTAGTATTGTTTGCCGATGATACTTCTTTGATATTTAAAGTTAAAAGACAGCAATCAAATTATGACGAGGTAAACAATGCTATCTCTAGTATAGTGAACTGGTTTACTGTTAACAATTTATTACTTAATGAAAAGAAAACTAAATGTATTAAATTCGTGTTACCCAATGTGAACCCGGTAACTACAGACATATTTATAAAAGGACAGAGATTGGACCTTGTGCAGTCGACTGTCTTTTTGGGCATTACTTTAGACGCCAAACTACAATGGGATCCTCATATAAATAAATTGTCGAACAGACTGAGTTCTGCAGCGTTCGCAGTTAAAAAAATTAGAGCTCTTACCGACCGTAGACACCGCTAGACTAGTCTACTTTAGTTACTTTCATAGTCTAATGACCTATGGTATTTTATTGTGGGGTCACGCTGCGATTGTTAATAGTATATTTATTCTGCAGAAACGGGCTGTTCGTGCAATTTATAGATTAGGGCCTAGAGTATCACTGAGGGAAAAGTTTAAAGAAATCAATATTCTGACATTTGTGTCTCAATATATGTATGACAATCTTGTGTATGTAAAAAGAAATATAACTAATTTTCAGAAGTACAGTGATATACACAATTTTAATACTAGAAATAAAGAAAAGTTGGTTGCTTATGTAAGCCGACTACATAAAATTAGTAATTCTTTTAATGGCAATTGTATAAGCTATTACAATAAGGTCCCTACAGATATTAAAAACTTACCTTTAGACAAGTTTAAAATAATAATAAAACAGAAATTGTATAAAAAAGGTTACTATAGGATATCTGATTACTTAGAGGACAGATGTCCATGGGAATAGATTGTTTGAGTAACAGGCTGTTTCGATATATAATTAGCATTCATTTTGTAATTTGACAATATTTTATTTAAAAAAGGAAACGCAAAAGATGCGACGACTGTGGAGTTTCTTCGGTGAGCTCTTCTCCACAGATTCCGCCATTGTGTTAGTGAACTCACCCAAAAAAATGTAATGACGGATCTAAGTGATGTAACAACATCCTATGGAAATAAATGATTTTTGATTTGATTTTGATTTGATTTGATTTTTATTTGATTTGGCTGTTTAGCGTAGAAGAAGAGCGTAGTGCTAGCGCAGTGAGGTGCGGAACCACCAGTAATCTTACTGTACGGTACTCCGTTAGAGGTAGTTGACAGGTTTTGCTACTTGGGATCGCATGTGTCAAGCGATCTTTCACATAACGTGGAGATCCACTAGATTTGGGAAGCTGCGTACAAGAGTATGGGACAATAAACATCTTACAGTGAGGACCAAAATGCTTGTATACCAAGCATGTGTCCTCAGCACCCTCTTGTACGGAGCAGAAACCTGGACGTCGTATGCAAAACACGATCGTCGAATAAATACCTTCCACCTGCGCTGTCTTCGGAGCGTACTCGGCATAACGTGGAGGGACCGTATCAAGTGCTCAAGTCTGCACAATTGCACAGCATCACCGCCAAGCTAAAGCACAGACTGCTGCGGAGGCTCGGACATGTGCATTGTACGGAGCATACTCGTTTGCCTCGGAAAACTCTCCTGAGTGAAGTCGCGCACGCCAAAAGACGACAGTCGGACGACCCCTGTTGCGTTTCAAGGATTGTGTCAAGCGCGTCATATTAGCGTTTAAAATCGAAGCCAACAGGTGGGAAGAGGTCGCCGCTGTCCGAGAAACTTGGAGGAGAGTCGCCGCGGAAGGTCGCACAGCACACGACAGGGCCTGGTTCGATGCTCCGGCTGTAAAAAGAGTGAAACGACATGCTCCACCACCCAGTCCGCATGCACCACCAGCATCAGCAGTGACACAACATGAGTGCCGTGCGTGTGGATATGTTTGCCGCTCCAGCATTGGGCTGTATAGACAAGAGCGAGCATGTACCTCGGACGCTGCTTAAATTATTTGAAATAGATGTTAAAAGCCATAATTGATTTTGCTTACGTGTAGGCTGAATGATTGAATATCTGTGCCTAAATCACGTGACCAAAAAAAGTATGCTTACTTGTATAGGTGTCTTGTTTGGGTCCGACCTCATTTATCTATTTGAAGCGGCTATTTATCTGAACTGGGATGCGAAGCTATTTTGGATTCTATCTGGAAAAGCCCATGCCTAACAAAATTATATCGATATGAACTTACTTGATGATGACAATGGTGCTTAGGTTACTTAAAGGGACATACTATTTTCTGGTCGTAAACTATGAGAAGACTAAAAATGCTTATGTGAAGCCGTGCCCAGGGGCAGCTAGTGTAAATTAAGTACTAATTAATATAACAGTTAGGTAATTGTACAGTTACATATATCGCGCGACCCCTTTTCCCACAAGAGGTGGTAGAGGCATAGGTACATGGTCAGCACCAGGATTCGAACCTGCATATTCTGTGTGACAGGTGAAGGAGCAATCACTAGACCACGGAAGCTCTTAGATATATTTACGATAGGGTCCATAAGTAGTTATTATTTTGCACCAATTTTTTTTTGTGATCAAACTACAAATTTACAGTTTTGGGATTTTATCCTTTATTTGTGCTATAACGCATCACTTTGTGCCAAGTTTTATGAATAACAAGCAAATTCAGCGAAAATTATGACATAAACGGCGGTATTTTTTGGATTGCCTAGACCTAATTGTGTAATCTAATCTACCCACGCTATAAATTATAAATGTTGGTTGCATGTAAACCCTACGCAATCACTACTCCACACACACACGAACAAACCACACAACTCACGCACAAATACAGTATGTTGGACTAAGGTTCAATTTGTAAAATAGATTTACACGCCAAAATATATATATTATCTTTTTAATAAAGGGGAATTATAAAACGATCGAATAAAAAACGAATTAAGCGAATGATCACTGAGCGAATGGCCATCAACTGAAATACTTGAAATGAGCGAAAAAAAAACACTAAATTGAGCATTTTTTTCTGATAATAATAAAATTCAGAACGAGCTTTCAAAAAGTGGGCATTTCAGATATTAAAATTCTAACCGTGCGACCAAATTACTAAGTGAGCGACTAGAAATACAGAGAGGGCAACTTCAATAATGGAACATAGAAAGCCAATATTGGCTAGAGTAGGTAATTGTGGCTAAATTTGAACTGGATTATAGGTTAGGTTAGAACTTAGAAGACGCAACCCCGGAGCGTAGCGGAGCGAAGCGGAACGGAGCGTATTCAAAGAAATAATAAAATTGGCTAGAGTAGGTTATTGTGGCTAAATTTCAATTGGGTTATAGGTTAGGTTGTGACTTAGAAGAAGCAACTCCGGACAAGAGCGGAGCGTATGCAAAGAAAAGCTTCTCATTTTTTATTTTAAGTAACTCAAATTAATGTTTGTAAGTTTTTGTTCTGTTGATTTCTTCTCACTCGCAGTCAGTCGCTCACTTAGTAATACACTAACTAAAAATATTATTTTTGTCACTTAAAACTTTAATTTACAGTCACTCGTTCAAATACTACTCTTTAATAAATAGCTATAACTAAGTATTTTAAGTAGTGTCACCTATCATTATTTTAAGTTTGGTGTTACAAAATAGACAGCCGTATTTGGCGTTATTTTTAATTTAATTTTAAACTGTGTAAATTATTTGTAAATTTTGTGGCTGTAAGATAAATAAACCTTATAAACCTTATAAGCCTATATGTCTGATTTTTTCAATACTTTAAGAAACTTGAGCAATTGATATTAGTTTCAACTTTTTACCTTTACGCGTTCCTTAGAAAAAGGGTCTTGAGAGACATATGGACACACAGACAGGCAGATAGACATAAATTTACCTTTTTCGAATTTTGCCATTTACCTGTGCTCTAACACCTTGATTTTTTTAATTTCATGACCCTATATCAACCTGCAGTACCCTATAAGTTTTGATTCCCTTGCGAGTATCAAGCAAATTTAGAAAGTTAAGCAAATTTTGGGACATAAACGACCGTATTTTTGATTGCGTGGAGTTAAAAATTTGAATTTTTCATAGCTCCAAGAGTCTGCACATGTAAGTAATTGATATCAATTTTAATTTGATACCTGCACGCGTTCCTGAGAAAAAGGATTTTACAGATTGACAGACGGACAACAAAGTGATAATAATAATAATAATACCTTGGACACTATTTACACAGATTAATCTAGCCCAAAACTAGGATTCCCTGTATCTAGGGTACTAGACAACGATACACATACTTATATAGATAAATATCGTACTTAGATAGACAAACAACCATGATTAGGGTACAAACATCAGAACTCATCAAACAAATATTTGCCCCCACCGGGACTTGAACCCGGGACCCTTGGCTTCGCAGGCAGGGTCACTGTCGACTCGGTCATTCGGGTCGTCAATATATCGTCGTGATCCTATAAGGGTTATTTTTTTTCTTTATAAGGTACGGATCCTAGAAACAAACATTTCCATTCACTACTCACCACACCCAACATATAAACATTACACTTGTCATCTCCTCTATTAAACACACACAGACACACATGGCACACATACTAAAATGTATGGCCTAGTTTGATTTATTTATATTTTCTGTTTTAATGTTTAAAAACCTGCACTCTTTTTATTAATCAAGTAACTGCTTAACTATAGATAAAGTAGACCATTTTTTCCAAAAAATAACTATATAATGCGTTATTTACTGGTGGGAAGTACAACTACTCATCCTATAACACAGGGTCCGCCCTTTATTAGGAAGCACTGAACATATTTTTTTATTTACAAATGTAAAAACAAGAAATTCTACTGTATACTTTTTACTGAAAAAAATATTATAATTATTATATCAATATTATTTTAGACGAAGAATATTTAAACAACGAAGAGAATTAGAAAATTATTATCTCAATAATAGTACAACGGGCTACAACAAAGATCCAGCGTTACGGCGGCGGCGTAGCTGCTACGAAGCGTAGACGAGGCGCTACGAAATAGCTTAAAGCTGCTCCGGCTAGAGTAAAGCTCGCATCCGCACGCGCGCATAGGAGTGCATGTTGTCAAAAGAGCAATTCGTGCGAGCGTTGACCCGCGTAGCCTGTTCTCATTGCGCAGCCAGTGTGAACACCACTGCCTCGTTACCATATAATATATTTGACACATCGGTAGTTAGCGTTTGCTGGGCCTATATGCTACTAATTGACTAGCCTCTGACAAGCACATCGCGGGCTTTACTAGTATAGTACTCATAACAATGTATTAGTTTAAACGTAGGATACAAGTCTGTTACCAAGCAACCGGAGTTTATGGTCAAGCTCACTAAAATGTATTTTCTTGCGTTGGCTCAGTATAGCGGGTTGCTCCTCTCCCTCAAATATGGCGAGGGGGGTGATGACTGGTGCACAAGTCATACTCGTGAACGGGTGCTGCTTGGGGGGACTGGTCCAGTCTGGTTTCAAGTTTTTTTTTTTTTATTATTTATTTATTCAGGGGTTACAAACAGGACAAGTTACATTACAAAAACAAACAAAGGATAAATATACAGTTAATTAAAATCTAACTTATCCCTTAGGGTATCCTACTTATGGCTTAAATGATTTGGGAAGAATTAGCTCCGAATGAGCAACAACTAAAGTACTTAGGTGCTAAGAATATACATTCTTACTAAAATTAAAAACCAAAATATGAGAGAAAAATGTGCATTGTTTACAATTAGGGTACATCTATTGCACAAACGTGCATGAAATTACCACACCACAGTCAATATCCTCGAGTTTTTTGAACAACAGCTTGCGTATGGAGTGCTTAAACCGATTGACAGATGAATCAAACAAGTTGACCTCTGCAAAGTTTTTGTCGTGGTATGCACAGAGTCGACCTATTGGCGCCCTTTTACCAGCATTGGTGCGAGCGGCTTTCACGTGGAAGAGCCGCTTGTGCCGCGGAGCTCTGAGCGGGACATGGTACCTTATAAGGGAGACAAGCTCTGGGCAGTTGTAGTAACTGGTGCAGATCCGCTTGAGAACAACGGCGTCCGCGAGGGTGCGACGATCGTGGAGGGACGTCTGTCTGTAGTTTGTAAGCAGGATATCATATGACCTCTTTAGAGCCCTGACACGGTAATTGAGACTACGGAGGAACTTCTTCTGTACCATTTCAATTTGTGCATCATACGTTGCATAGAAAAGATTCCAGATAGGGGATGCGTATTCAAGATGGGAACGAACGAGAGAGCCGTAAATCGTGAGGAAGGACTTGGGTTTCTTAAAGCTCTTAGTTGTACGCATGAGGAATCCAAGCATCTGATAAGCTTTCTTAGTTATGTGTGCGATGTGTGCATCGAAGGTCAACTTTGCATCAAAGTAGACGCCAAGGTCCCGAATATATGTGACCCTTTGCAATGCATGTCCGCCTATATGATATTCACGCGTATTACGCTCTATCACCTGTTTTGTGAATCTTATATATTGACACTTATTGTATGCTAGGGATATACTATTAACGGTACAGTAAGCGTCAAGTCTGTCCAGGTCCTGTTGGAGCAACACGGTGTCCATGTCGGAATGGATTTCCCTATAGACCTTTAGGTCATCCGCGTACAGTAGGTAGTTACAGTGTTGGAAACACTGTGCTATATCATTGATAAAAATGATAAAAAGAAATGGGCCTATAATAGATCCTTGAGGAACGCCTGAGGTTATCAAAACTGCATTTGACAGTTTGCCATTAAGGGCGATAGATTGGTGCCTGTCTTCTAAGTAAGATGCAAACCATCTCAGTAAGTCTCCCTTGATTCCATTGTATGCCAGTTTTTTAAGAAGCAGCAAGTGATCGACTTTGTCAAATGCTTTTGTCAAAAGTTATGTTCATTACAGCTTGTCTTTGTTCTTATATTTATTAATTTTGTTAGATTGTTATTTTGAGACATCTGATTGGCACTTATGAATACGACGTTATAGTATTGTCATTATATTAGATAATTTTTATACCGTACATGGTAAAAAAAATGTAGAAAATTGAAAAAGTAACAGTCCCGTATAATTTTTTGGTACTATCTTCTCTGACGGGCTTATTTCCGAAGCACTGGTTCAGGCATGAATCACCACTTGAAAGGGAAATTTCATTTTTCAACCTCAAACCATAATCAGTTATGTACTCATTAGTTTAGTTGATCATACACGATTATTTTTGTATTTCTATCCATGTATGTGAGACTTAAGTAAGTGTTTGACTTGTAAAAGGGCATGATTCATACTTGCAATAATGATTTGAGTTTTGAGTTTTTTGAGTATTGGGAAGTCTAGGACACATTTTCACGTGTGAGAGAATGTGCCTAAATCAGACTAAAGCTCACTGCATTCGTCTTCCTCCTCCAAAGTGCTTGTCCAATACGGTAGAAGGAAATACCAGCCAGGCTCTCACACGCGAAAAGTGTCCCAGCTTGCCCAAAACGATTTAAGGAAATTCTCTCACTCTTGCGAAAAGTTGCCTAGATTGAAGCCTGCGATATGCTTGTGGGAGGCATGTTAAAAGTAGCATTACCCCCCAAAGTGTGCACGTCTTTGGGAGACGTACCTAAAGGCTTGTCACAGTATGCTCAGTAAATTTTACTGTAACTTACAAACTTAATAATTCCGTACGGCTACAGGAGGCCTACCACAACATTTATAGTGATCCAGTTTATCACCACGGCAATCATTTACAATCCAATACTCCATAATGGACATGATTTTACCCCATACTCAGACGTGATATGCGAAAAGTAGCGCGCGTACATAATATAACCATACAGATATGGCCGAGAAGCTCAAAGGAGAATTCACGATACGAATTCATGTCTGTGGTAGAAAGGAGAATCATTTAAATGACGATCAAAATATTTTTTATATAAATGGGTAGGTAAATGATCACCAAAAGTTGCAGAAAATATCAGGGCAAAATACTGCGGAAGCCTAGGTGAAGGGTCAAGGGGGTGAGCGAAGCGAAGCCCCCTTTATTCTTCGTGTTAGGTTAAACATGTAAGTACATTTTTTTTTATTAAAACATAAATTTAAGTACACAAAACATAAAAAGAAGTTTGGTGATCATTTATCCAAACACAATTTGGTGATCGTTTACTAATTCTGCCGGTCGTTTCGAATATATTGGTCATAAAATACTTGCGTTTTTGGTGATCGCTTAAACATAAGCCGTTAGAAAGAGAGGGTGTGATTCACATGTTCATACTAACACAGGCTTATCGTGAATTCGTCTTTGAATATCTTAGCTATTACTAGGCTTAGCTATTATTAGCTAGGTTTTACTATGCGCGCGTAGAAGGGCGTGTACCGAAACGAGTCGACCGATACGCGCAGAAACATCGCTAGTGTGAAACACCTGGAATATGTGAATTATCGCGATGTTGAACCTTAAAACATGGTAATATAATACAAAACCTTGTCGTGTAACGATATGAACCTAACCAGAACCTAACAAATAACAACAACCAGGATAAAATTTAGAAATGACAGTTTATTATGTGTATATACAATGAATATTTAGAAAAATGATAGGAAGATGAGGGTGCATGAAGTGAGACAGGTTTTATAAAAAATACAGATATCCAGATAAAAAGGAAGCGGAGGACACGGAGGGTAGGAGCAGAAGAAGCAGCAGACGTCTGGCGAACCGGTCAGTGGAGGCACTGGTGGGCGATGTAACAGTTGCAGTTGGAGAGCGTGGCCGGCGGCCAATCGGTCATCAGTGTCCTGGAGACACCGACGGGTAGAAGAAGTAGTGGCCCTGGTAGCGAAGCGCCGGCCAGGGTAGAGGCCCGCAAAGTGTCGGCCTGAAGTCACCGACGGGCAGGTGAAGTAGAGAACGGGCAGGTGAAGTAGAGACCCACGAAGCGCCGGCCAGGGTAGAGGCCCGCCAAGTGTCGGCCAGGAGTCTACGACGGACGACCCAAGTGAGGTGGGACGCACCAGAGGAGCCTCTCCTTCCAGAAGGAATCAAATAGGATGCACAGTAAAAGTCACTTCTTATAGCAGATTCTTCAAGGTTCTTCCCTGGCCTCTTATTATCTCTCTGATTGGAAAGCTGTAGAAGACAGGAGGCGTAGCAGCAGAGGCTCGCAGGATCCCGGGGCAGTGCGGCCCCGGGATAAGGCCTTTAGGTGATGCTTCTTGCTCAAAAGCTGAAGTGAGACTCCCGAATTTCAGAAATGTTCCGCTCTTATACCCTTTTTGGAGAGTTCTAAAAATTATTTAAATTAAAAGCAATTTTTGTGAATGGCCAAGAGGGAAAAAGTATTTTTGTGAAAGTATTGAAGTAAACATATCCGACCGCTAACGAGTTTGAATGGACATTGCCATGACAACCAGATAAACAACGACATAGCAATATGTCAGACTTTGGTTTCAGGCTCGTAATAGAGAAAACAACAGGATATCCTAGCCAAAATTACATAACAGCGATAGATAATAATAATAATAATAATAATACCTTGGACACCTTTTACACACATTGATCTAGCCCCAAACTAGGATTCCCTGTATCTTGGGTACTAGACAACGATTGTGCAGTCGACTGTCTTTTTGGGCATTACTTTAGACGCCAAACTACAATGGGATCCTCATATAAATAAATTGTCGAACAGACTGAGTTCGGCAGCGTTCGCAGTTAAAAAAATTAGAGCTCTTACCGACGTAGACACCGCTAGACTAGTCTACTTTAGTTACTTTCATAGTCTAATGACTTATGGTATTTTATTGTGGGGTCACGCTGCGAATGCTAATAGTATATTTATTCTGCAGAAACGGGCTGTTCGTGCAATTTATAGATTAGGGCCTAGAGTGTCACTGAGGGAAAAGTTTAAAGAAATCAATATTCTGACATTTGTGTCTCAATATATCTATGACAATCTTGTGTATGTAAAAAGAAATATAACTAATTTTCAGAAGTACAGTGATATACACAATTTTAATACTAGAAATAAAGACAAGTTGGTTGCTTATGTAAGCCGACTACATAAAATTAGTAATTCTTTTAAGGGGCAATTGTATACGCTATTACAATAAGGTCCCTACTGATATTAAAAACTTACCTTTAGACAAGTTTAAAATAATAATAAAACAGAAATTGTATAAAAAAGGTTACTACAGGATATCTGATTACTTAGAGGACAGATGTCCATGGGAATAGATTGTTTGAGTAACAGGCTGTTTCGATATATAATTAGCATTCATTTTGTAATTTGACAATATTTTATTTAAAAAAGGAAACGCAAAAGATGCGACGACTGTGGAGTTTCTTCGGTGAGCTCTTTCCACAGATTCCGCCATTGGGTTAGTGAACTCACCCAAAAAAATGTAATGACGGATCTAAGTGATGTAACAACATCCTATGGAAATAAATGATTTTTGATTTTGATTTTGATTTTGATTATATATACTTATATAGAGAAATATTATACTTAGATAGATAAACAACCATGACTAGGGTACAAACATCCGTTCTCATCAAACAAACATTTTGCCCCCACCGGGACTCGAACCCGGGACCCTTGGTTTCGTAGGCAGCGTCACTGCCGACTCGGCCATTCGGGTCGTTAAAAAGGTAGCGCACCAGCGCGCACGAAGCCCGAGATTTCAGAGTTTCGGAGAAAGCCAAATACAAGGTCACCAAAGGTAAACCCTCCGACATCGATTTAACAGTGCTGATAGTATGAAAATACGAAGTGAAAATGATTTGTTATTGTGTTCTTATGGTTTAAAACGTTACAGGGTCCTATGAAAATAAAGGTGATACAAAATATCCAGCTGTACAGCTCAGCAAGTATCTAGCTGAACAGACTGGAAAATGGCATGTAAGTAGCATAACACTACAACCTACAACGGTAGTTGATCGTATGTATACGTTTCCTTGTACCAAGGGGTTAAACAGTTAGAGGCATAATATAATGGTACCATTACAAATCCTCCTTACCTAACCGACCATGCAGGGTAATGTCACCGCTCAATCTTACTTTCATACAAAGAGAAATAAAAACACATTCACCTGTTCCTTTCCACAATTCTCGTTTACGCGTTGTATTTGTGTTATTTCGAGGAGGCTTTTACATCAAAGTTTATGTCAGTGCCGCACTTAGTGGGCTGGGGAAGCCAATTGGGTTTCGCAGTGATGTGGGGTAAGCCGCTTATATTACGTGGTGCCTATTACTCCTACTTTATTCAGGAATATTTGGAGGTTTGATACTTTTTACATTGTTAGTTAGAAAGGAGTGAAACCTGGAGAAAGCGTCTGTTAGAAGGGATTATCCAAGTGTTTTTGCTAAATGATTTCAGATACATCAGTGCGTCAATGTGTTAATGTCGTAACAATATCGTAGAATTTACTATACCATGAAATAGCCAACCATGGTTGTATTAGAAGTTTCATTCAACGAAAAAATATTATAGGGTAAATCCCTGCGCTATCTGAGGTGAAGACTAAAGCGGGCGAGCGTAGCGAAGCCCCCAAATAGTCTTCGTGTTAGTTTGACATGTATAACCCAAAAAACAGCACGTAGTACAGTCAGCATCAGATATATGTGAGCAGGTTAGATACTCAAAAAGAACTATACAATAAAAAAACAGAAATATCTTCACTGCCAAAGTGTCAAAACTATGTCAACATCCAAGTTAACTCTGAGGGTGTTGACATAATGTTAACACTCACATATATCTGATGCTGACTGTACTAAATACAAATGCTTTTAAATATACATGTTTTCGTGAAATTCAACCCTTTCTGATCATTTCATGAAATAATTGATAAGGTCCATTATGGGCCCTATTCCGGTCGACCATGACGGTTCAGCGACACTGACGGCGCGGTGCAATTTTAGGTATCCAATCTGATGGTATCTATGGTAAATAACAATCATTAATTGCCATACAAAGTATTATCCAAATGTCAAATAATGAATAAGTAAAGTGGACGGTCGTCGTCACTGTCATGTCACTGAACCGTCATTATGCTACCGGAGAAGAGCCCCAGTTTTTTCAGTGCTCCGCTGCGGCCGGATAATTAACATTGGAAGCGCCGTCTTTCCTGGTAAAGTGACTCTGCCAAAGTACAAGTTATTTCAATCAAATCAAATCAATCAAAAATCATTTATTTCCATAGGATGTTGTTACATCACTTAGATCCGTCATTACATTTTTTTGGGTGAGTTCACTAACACAATGGCGGAATCTGTGGAGAAGAGCTCACCAAAGAAACTCCACAGTCGTCGCATCTTTTGCGTTTCCTTTTTTAAATAAAATATTGTCAAATTACAAAATGAATGCTAATTATATATCGAAACAGCCTGTTACTCAAACAATCTATTCCCATGGACATCTGTCCTCTAAGTCATCAGATATCCTATTGTAACCTTTTTTATACAATTTCTGTTTTATTATTATTTTAAACTTGTCTAAAGGTAAGTTTTTAATATCAGTAGGGACCTTATTGTAATAGCGTATACAATTGCCTTTAAAAGAATTACTAATTTTATGTAGTCGGCTTACATAAGCAACCAACTTGTCTTTATTTCTAGTATTAAAATTGTGTGTATCACTGTACTTCTGAAAATTAGTTATATTTCTTTTACATACACAAGATTGTCATAGATATATTGAGACACAAATGTCAGAATATTGATTTCTTTAAACTTTTCCCTCAGTGACACTCTAGGCCCTAATCTATAAATTGCACGAACAGCCCGTTTCTGCAGAATAAATATACTATTAGCATTTGCAGCGTGACCCCACAATAAAATACCATAGGTCATTAGACTATGAAAGTAACTAAAGTAGACTAGTCTAGCGGTGTCTACGTCGGTAAGAGCTCTAATTTTTTTAACTGCGAACGCTGCCGAACTCAGTCTGTTCGACAATTTATTTATATGAGGATCCCATTGTAGTTTGGCGTCTAAAGTAATGCCCAAAAAGACAGTCGACTGCACAAGGTCCAATCTCTGTCCTTTTATAAATATGCCTGTAGTTACCGGGTTCACATTGGGTAACACGAATTTAATACATTTAGTTTTCTTTTCATTAAGTAATAAATTGTTAACAGTAAACCAGTTCACTATACTAGAGATAGCATTGTTTACCTCGTCATAATTTGATTGCTGTCTTTTAACTTTAAATATCAAAGAAGTATCATCGGCAAACAATACTAACCCATGTTTTGCTTTAACAAGGTAAGGTAAATCATTAATATATACTAAAAACAAGAAAGGACCAAGAATTAAACCTTGCGGTACGCCCATACTTTTTGAAGACCCAGGTGATCTTTTCCCATTAACATCGACCATCTGAACCCTATCTGTTAGATATGACTCCAGAAGGCCAAGTGCCTGATCTTTTACACCATAATGGCGTAACTTCCTGACAAGAGTGTCATGATGGACGCAATCAAAAGCCTTGGATAGATCGCAGAAGACACCTATTGCATCCATTGCGTCTTCCCAGGTATCAAAACTATTGTCGATTAGTTCAACACCAGCATCGGCTGTTGAACGACCCTTTGTGAAACCAAACTGAGCAATATGAATTAAATTATTGAGATAAAAATGACTTTGCAATTGATTGAGTATGAGTTTTTCAAATATTTTGCTAAGCGTTGGTAGTATCGATATGGGTCTAAAATTGGTGGGGTCTGATGTACTACCAGCTTTGAATAAAGGTATAACTTTACTTAGTTTCATCAAGTCAGGAAACACACCATTATCTATACATTGATTAAATATACAACAAAGGTGAGGTGCAATACAATCTACAATGGAACTAATAATTTTTACTGATAGACCATGGGCGTCAGCTGTCTTTTTCATTTCCAGGGATTTAAACGCTTTTAAAATGTCTTCATTATTTACGTGCCTAAATTTAAAATCTGTTTTACATTCCTCAAAGTTTTGTTTAAGTATAGATTCAGCAGCAGCGGGAGATGAATTTAAAGACTTGGTTGTTGAAACTGGAATGTCCATAAAGAAATTTTCGAAAGCTTTTGCTACTTCTAGGTCTGTACTTAGCAATTGATTATCTATCTTAAACTTGAAGTTATTATGTGTAGCTTTGGCCTTTCCAGTCTCTCTGTTTATAATTTGCCAAGTCGTTTTCATTACATTGCTACTAGATTCAATTTTGTTTTTAATGAAATTAGATTTAGCTACGGCACAAACGCGTTTAAACATTTTTGAATAACTACGAACATAATCTAGAAACGCCGTATTTTTGTTATATGATTTCTCTTCATAGAGTTCATATAATCTTCGTCTGCTCCTATGAATTCCAACTGTCGCCCCGCCCTATCACTAAACAAAGCTTTGTTATTAACTTTTATAGTTTTTGATTTAAATACCGTATCATATTCATTTTGACAAGGTTAAATACTGAGTTGTACAACAAATTTGGATCGTCACTGTATGGTATTTCCCATAGTTTATCTAAAATATTATTCCTGTAGTGTTCAAGCCGAGTGTCACTAACGGGCACACATGTAATATCCTCTTTTTGGTCCTTTTTTATTTTAATATTGAATATACCTATCTGACCAGAGTGATCAGAGGTTAATTTATTAATGACCGATTTGAAAATGGGCGTAATGTTAGTAAATATATTGTCAATGCAGGTAACAGATGTTGCAGTAATTCTAGTAGGCTCCAAAAACAGATAGTTCATGTTGTGACATAAAAAAAAAGATTTTAATCTAGTACAAATATTATTATCGTCTAACAGATTAACATTAAAATCACCACAAATTATAAAAAAATTGTTTTTATCGCTGATTTTAATCAAAACTTCATCCATTTTCTTTTCGAATAAATCAAAGCAATATTCAAGCATGCATTCTTCTGCGATGGTAAACCATAACCCTTTAAAATTCTATACAGACGTATATATTGCTTCTCGCCACACCTTTGAATACATACAAATAAATAAATAGAACCAGGAACAGTGATGTCACAGAAAAGTCATCCAAGACACGTTGATTTTTTTCTGCCTCCCTGGCCGCTATTTTAACTTGTACCTCGATTTTCTATTTCATTGCAATTTAAAATGACAACTTTCAAATTGCAATGAAATTCCCCTTTTAGGTATGGCCGAGTCGGCAGTGACCCTGCCTATGAAGCCAAGGGTCCCGGGTTCGAGTCCCAGTGAGGGCAAATATTTGTTTGATAAGGACGGATGTTTGTACCCTATTCATGGTTGTTTATCTATCTAAGTATAATATTTATCTATATAAGTATTTGTCCAAGTGTAAGATGTCCAAAGATTAATACTTAGTTTAAACTAGCGACTTGGTTCATTAAAATCCTTCAAAAATAGTCGAAGTCGCAATTCAAAGTTGCTCTGAAGACGTCCACCATTCTTAAAAATGTAAATTTGATTGCGATCTGGATTGATGGCAGAGAAAGAGAATTTAGCTTCTTGTAAGACTTATTCAGTATCATTTGTTCTGAGTGTGCTGCGGGATCCTGCGTAGAGCTTCGAGCTTACTCGGGGGGAAAGAAGAGAGGGGAAGGAGCGGATCTTAAAAACATTCGTGTAAAATGTGCAGCTGTTTTCCAGGTGGTTTGGTGAAGCGAAGGAAGCATTTACAATATTGTATGTAGTTACATAAACTAGGATTTCATCCTTTTTCTTGTGATATCGTCCGTAGATTTCTGGAAGTCACTTAACCTCTCAAAAACCGAGGGTAGTTGGGACGGGTCGCGGTTTAGAACCTCATGCTATCGTAATAAAATATAAAACCTGTAACGGAAACGTGCCGTTAAATAACGCCGGTGGTATTCAAGAGGTTAAACATTCCGTCTAGTCGGATTTTTAAATAGAATTTTGAAAATTTATTTAAAATACTTTAGGGAGTCTAAAAGTACCATGAAATAGAGAAAGATGGAGGAGAAGAAAACCAAGAAAAGAAAGAAGGATGAGGGGACGGAGGATTGTTCTCATAAGACCCTGTGAAGAGCTCAATGAAAGACGACAGGAATAAATATAAACCACTTCAGATTCCAGATTATGTCCGATACTATGCAGAGGATGGAGGTAATGTAGACTAAATTGTAAAAAAAGAACAGCGACAGCGGCAAAGCGTTAAAATGTCAAAGTCAACGTCAAATTTATTTATAATTGTAAATATGTAAATATATAACTTAGCAAACTTAATTTTTTGCCTCTTCTATATATTGGACCACTGTGGGAGTAAAAAGACGTAGAAACTCCCACAGATTGATTTTTAGATCTCCTTTAAAATTGCTTTGCTTAACTAATTCAAATATTACAATATTAATTATAAAAAACATGTTAAAGCAACTTTTTAGAAAAAGGCATATTACAATGCCCAAGATTAATTAAATGATGGAACTGTATGTGGCTCATCTAGCTCAACACGTTCCTTGCTGTTAATAATTTTGTATATATTTATTCCTGCCCATTATTCATAATATTTAATATTCTAATATTTGTATTAGTTAAGCACAACCAATTTTTAAAAGAGATCTAAAATCAATCCATGGGAGTTTCTCCGCCCTTACCCTCCCACAGCGGTCCAATGTGGAGAAGAGGCAAAAAATGACGTTTGCTAAGTTTATGTAAATATCTACAGTAATAAAGAAATTTGACTTGACTTTACTTTCAATTTTGAAGACCAGTAAAGTATCATCAGCAGACAACACTATGCTAGTCAATTTCTCCACCATGAAAGGCTGATCGTTAATATATACCAGATAAGAAAGGGCCTAGTATGGAATTATTTTAAAGATTAAATTTAGATTTAAGACGTTATACAATATGGTTTATATTTGTGCACCCAGGACTACTGGGTACCACCATTTGAAACACTGTAAATAATATAAAACCTAGTTAGCCTTTTTCATCCCTCGGACGAACTGCCAACGCGTCACTTACTCAGTGCAGCGTTGGCAGCTAGAGCTAACCAACGCTGCACTGAGTAACAAAAAGTTTATTGATATCTACAAATTAAAGGCCAGTATTCCTGCTGCGGCAACCAGGGCAACAGGAGTTATATAATTAATTCAATTAAAGCACGTGACTCATCGAACGATCATATTTTATCAAACATTTCTTGCTCCAAAAATATTGTTTCGGTTTGAAGACTTATGAAAAGAATTAGGATCAGTGACACGATTGAGTTCCAGCCTTTCAAGACTGACTCAATAACATTATCTTGCCCATCATTGACAAGAGTAAGCAAGAGTGAGTACTTATTTTTTTTATGACTTATTTAATTGTTATGCAATGGAACTCACAAAATTTAATAGAAATAGGCTGGTTTTATCACATTTCCTGAAGGATAATTCCATCCGCGTAGAAATTATTTGTGAAACTTGGCTAAAACGATTCAATATTCGAGGTTATAATCTATAGACTTGACTCCGGCAACGACCATAATGGTGTTGCCATGATTGAACGATTGAACATAACAATTTGCTTTGTGGAAAACTGGATATATTTAATGATAATGCGGTTCAGAATACAGCAATACGTTTAATGTATGGAGATAACGAGGAAATTTCAATTGTTAGTTTTATAGCCCTAAAAACTGTGCACCGGTTTTTAATAAACATAAATTTGATCACTTTATACAAAGGTGCTGCTTGTGGGATATTTGAACCCTCTCCAATCAGCTTGGGGAACAACATTGAGGGTAACACTGGCTGTCAAACGGCAAACAGCTGATTTCACTACGTCCCTAGAAAATTTTATATTTTAATATGATTTAGTGTAATTCTGAGCCCAATTTAGTGTTATTTTAGGATTATAGTGTAATGTTAAGTATTTCTATTGTTTGCAGTGTGTTTTAGTGACGTTTACTAGTGTCTCGAAACATGTTAAATTTGTGACCGTTGCAGGTTATAAATTTAAAAGTATTTGTTATTTCCGTACACTTTCAGCGCTTTTGTTACCTTATTGTTAAATTATTATATTTAACAACGTTTAAAATATATTTCATAGCAATTAGTGATGTGCAAACGCTGAAAAACGTTACTATTCCACGTAAGTAATTTCGCATTGTTTTGGTGTGCAATTCCTTGATTCTTATCTCAACTGTAACCATGATGACCCGCAGAGCTGCTGCTGTCGCCTCCCGACAGCAGGAAAATGACAAGCTCAAAGTTACCTTACTAGAATTAAAAAAATCAAAGGAAATGGTCACCGAATTACTCTGTGAAAGGGAGGAAAATGAGAAAGAGCTATTATCAGTACTTGAAAGTAGAGATAAGCTAAAGAAACAATTATGTGTATTAGAACAAGAATGTAGTGATGTAATTGTTGAGCGGGACAAGCTGCAGGTCACCGTAGATAGCTTCACTGTATGTAGTGCAGAGTACGAGCAAGCCCTGAAATCGATTGATTCCCTGGAGAAAGCATTGTTCGATGCCCATGAACAAATATATGCACTCCAGGAGGAGAAGGAAAACACCGCAGCGTTGCAGACCCAGAGCCTCTACAGTGAAGTCGTAGGGATCAGCCCGCAGCTGGTTACTGTTGCAACTGGAAGCCTTGATGATGTCATTGATTTAACTAATGACACATTGCCCACATCAAGGTTATTAAGTTGCAGCAATAACAAACTAGGTAAAATAAATAGGTATATACGGAAAACTCAGAAATTAATAAAACATAATAAATTGTGTACTAAAAACTTAAAAGTAAGCAAGAAAAATGTAAACTTATTACATGATTTGAATATGTGTGTATTAGAATTAGAAAGTACTAAGTTGATGTATGAAACTGACACACAAAACTTACATTTGAAAATCCAAAGCTTGGAGGATTCATTGAAATCACTAAACAGTGCATATTTGAACTCTGAGAAAGTTATAAATGAATACTCATTGGCTATGGATGATCTAATTCAAGAAATGAACCATAATTGTGAGCGGTTTGAGTCGCTGACCAACAGCCATACTTGTCGCTGTGAGCAGAAAGGTGGTTGTTTGACAGCGGGCAACTCTCCGGGCTTGTGTGACAGTTTACCAACACAAGGTGTTACTGATAATAGTTCTGCCAAGTCTGATATGACCACAACACCTGATATTATAATGTACTGTGATGAGATTGGAAGTGGCATGGGCTCAGCACTCCACTCATACTCTAAGGGACATAGTGTTATTAGTAATTGCTCACCTTTTAGCACTGTAGATAATATTATAAATCAAATTTTGAATGACAGCACTATCACAGCCAGTGCCACACTGATAATTTTCATGGGCAATAGGGGAGATGTGAACAAAAATAATTTAATAAAATTTTATGAAACATTGAATGGTCTTAGTGTGAAAAAAATTATATTGTTCACATTTCCCTACTGCAACCAATTGACACAAAATGAAAATGTATATAGACATAATATGAATATAACTATGTACAATTTATGTACATATAATAATAAGTTTGATATTATTGACACTAACAATTATGTTAGTAATTATTTTACTATGACTAAAGGTAGATTTTACCTTTCAAATTATTGTAAACGACAAATAGCTATGTCACTATTATATTTATATGACATTACAGCCAAAAATTTGGCTTCTAACTCTGCTTTTACTGAGCAGCCTAATATGAATCTGGTATCAGACCAGAATAACAGGATGCATTTAAATTAGTTCATAGGACAACAGAGGACCCAGGCTCTGGCAACATATGTTCTAGTATATTAGAAAACCCTAAGAATAAGGGAAGCTCACATGCTAAGTATATAAGCCTGGTTCATCAGAATATTCAATGTATTAGAGGCAAAGATCTACAAATAGAGTTATTTTTAAACTGTAATAAAATTGACATTTTGTGCATAACAGAGCACTGGTTAACTATTAATGAAATTATGTTTAGCTTTAAAGATCACCAGGTTGGTAGTTCGTTCACCAGACTTAATTCAATACATGGTGGGGCATTAATCATACTAAACAATCATATGAAATTCAAGGAACGTAAGGACATTGTTTCCTTATCTGTTGAACGAACTATAGAACTTGCAGCTGTGGAATTAGAACAGTTCATCGTTATATGTGTCTATAGGCCACCCTTGAGCGACTTTGAAATGTTCGAGAAAATAATGGAATCCGTCCTAACTATTTCATCACACAGTACGAAACGATTAATTATATGTGGTGACTTTAATGTTAATCTGTTAGAAAGAACTACTCTCAGCGTTAGATTAATAAATATTTTCTCATCATTTAGGCTTAGCCATTTATTTATGGAGCCAACAAGAGTGACTGCTACTAGTGCTACATGCATTGACAACATTTTTACTGATGTTATTCCAATCAGTAAAAGTGTTATCAGTGAATTGGATTCAGATCATTTAGGTCAATTATTTCAATTTGATTCTATTAGAGAACCTGTCATTAAAAAGAAAATTTCGTTTGTGCCAATAACTGCTGACCGGTTAGAAAGAATGAGATACTCTTTAGCCCAGGAACTACCGTTTTTGGCTGCTGAACAGTCTCCTAATATAATGTATAACTTATTCTTTGAAACCTTTATGAAACAGTACAGCGCGATATTCACTTCAAAATCGGTTGTGGTTAGTGGTTCAAACGATTTTAGTACGTGGGCTACTGCAGAGTTGCATAAACGCAGGCAAGCATTGTATGCATTGTATGAGGAACGACGGTTCAACATGAGTGAAGAATTTAAAGAACAAGTCAAACAGTTCTCCAAACAATTTAAATTAGACTGTCATACAGCTAAACGTAATTTTCTGAGTAGTAAAATTAAGAATAGTTCCGATGTTATAAAAACGACTTGGAAAATAATTAATGAGGAGGCCGGTCGTAGTAAAAAAGCGAGTCACGATTACGAACTAAAAATCAATGGACAGCTTACGAGTTCTAGCTTAGAAGTTGCAACTGAATTTGAATCGTTTTTTACTAATGCACCGGCTTCCACGACTAAGTATTTAAATTCGTCACCTTTGTCTGCTGTTGCAATATTAAAAGATAATGTCTCAGAGTGTGCTTCATACTTGAATTTTAAGCACGTCACAAGTTCAGATGTCGTAAAGGCATTTAAATTGATAAATGTTAAGAAAACGAATGATCTTTGGGGACTCTCTGTTCACGTCGTTAAATCCCTGATCGAATTAATTGCACCTGACCTAGCGGTAATTTTCAACAATTGTATAGACTGCGGTGAATTTCCTGATTTAATGAAACAAAGTAAGATAATTCCCCTCTTCAAAGCAGGTAGTACTCAAGACCCCACCAATTTCAGACCTATATCAATACTACCAACTTTTAGTAAAATTTTTGAGAAATTAATCTTATCACAGCTATTACATCATTTTGAATCAAATAAGCTAATGCATAACAAACAGTTTGGATTCACTCGCGGTCGTTCAACAACAGATGCCGGAATTCAGTTCATTGAAAGTATTTTTGATGCCTGGGAAGAGTCACAAGATGCCCTAGGCATTTTTTGTGACTTATCTAAGGCTTTTGATTGCGTTTGTCATGAAACATTGATCAGGAAATTACATCATTATGGAGTTAGAGACACGTCATTGAATTTGTTAAAATCTTATCTGAACGGAAGAATACAAAGGGTAGACGTAAACGGAGAACGATCACCAGGATCATTGGTTTCTTTGGGCGTGCCACAGGGCTCAATATTGGGACCCTTCCTATTCCTCATCTATATAAACGACTTACCCTATCTAGGAAGGGACTGTCATGATATGGTACTGTTTGCTGATGACACCTCACTTATTTTTAAAACAAAGCGAAACCAACACGCTACTGATGATCACGTGAACAATACCATATCAAGAGTGGTAAATTGGTTTAATGTTAATAATTTGCTATTAAATGAGAAAAAGACTAAATGTGTTAAGTTTCTTACTACTAACGTTAAAAATAATCAGACATGTATAACAATTAAAAATGAGGAATTGGAATTGGTAACCAGCACAGTGTTTCTAGGTATAACGTTGGATTCCAAACTCCAATGGGGTCCACATATTGATAAGCTATCGAACAGACTGAGCTCTGCAGCTTTTGCATGCAGGAAAATCCGTCACTTGACAGATTTAAAAACAGCCAGATTAGTTTATTTTAGTTATTTTCATAGTATTATGTCCTACGGTATTCTGCTCTGGGGCAGTGCTGCTGACATAAATACTATTTTTGTGCTGCAGAAGCGGGCTGTTCGTGCGATTTATAAAATGAATAATAGAGATTCTCTTAGAAATAAGTTTAAAGAAGTAAATATATTGACAGTCCATAGTCAATATATTTACGAGAATATTATGTATGTCCATAAGAACATTGTTAACTTTCGAAGAAACTGTGATATACATAACTTTAATACTAGAAACAAGGACAAACTTGCAGTGCCCAGTACTCGGCTCCATAAAATAAAAAACTCGTTCAAGGGTAATTGTGTAAGATTTTACAATAAACTCCCAAGCACTTTGACAGATCTATCAATTAATAAGTTCAAGAAATACATCAAGCAAAGGCTTATTTCTAAAGCTTACTACAGTATTAAAGAGTACATAGACGATAAAAATGCTTGGGACTGAATTGTTCTAATTAATTGTGAGCATCCTCACTGCCAGAGTTTCTTTTACTGGACACTTGGAGGCCTTTTACACCTCCAAAGATTAATTTAATTATAATACTTGACTGTGGGGACCATTTACATCTCCTATTATCATTGTATTATTGACTAAAGAGACTATACATCTCTGTTATTTATATTTTAATTATTTTATTATGACATTTGAGACTCTTTACATCTCTCAGAAACAATTAAGTACTTTTTTTTTTTCTGATAATATGATAATAATACCAAATGTTCTGTAAAAAATGAAATGAAATGACATGTGAAAGTGCCCTTGTGGCCTATTTACAGAATAAACGTTTTGAGTTTGAGTTTGAGTTTTGAGTTTTGAACAAATTGTGGTCGTGATATCCTTTCACAATTACTTAGATTCGTATATTATCGTTTATTAATCATAATAATATTTTTTTAAATATTTGTATTAGTTAAGCACAAGCAATTTTCAAAAGAGGCCTACAAATCAATCTGTGGGAGTTTCTACGCCCTTCTTCTCCCACAGTGGTCTAATGTAAAGAAGAGGCAAAAAATGACATTTGCTAAGCATATGTAAATATCTACAGTAAAAAAAATGACTTTTTTGTAGGTGTAATGCTTCAGATCTTTCTTTGATTTCTCCATCACTGGCTCTAAATTGTGAGTAGTCAGCAGTGAGGGCTCGAAATAAAGACCGCTGGTGCAGTGCACAACCACAAAAATTCCCATTATACATTTCTTAACTCTGTACGCGAAGGTAATATTTTTTTTATATATATTTATTTGCACAAAAATTTACATATAGTTAAGTATTATGGGAACACCACTTAAACCACTGGGGTTTGTGTGTGATGTTTAAACTGCTATTAAGATACTATAGCATATAGAATAAATGTATCGTCTTCTTCTTCTTCCGGTACCAACTCCCATCGGAGGTTGGCGATCATTAAGGAAATCTGCACACGGGATGCTGCGGTCCAGAATAGAACCATTCCCGGAGGTGTTTGAGCCATGAAGCACGTGGGCGACCAGTCTCCTGCGTCCCTGGATCTTGCCTTGCATGATGAGTTGACAAGAATTCAGTATAAATTCTTCCAACTTTAAAGATAGTTATAAGAAACTTAATGATATTTAATTTAAGGTCCTCAATCCTCTATCAGTATCCAGCTTTCGCAATAATAATTAATTTACAGGTCTAATTAAGAAAAGGAGAATTCTTCTCCTTGGTGGAATGAAAAATGCGCTAAAGCTGATCCCGAGGATGAGACAGTGACATGACAATAAAATGTTTCGGACATGGAACTTACCTAGATGATGAAACTCTATGGATTTTATTTTTATTATTATTATCGGCCTTTCTAAACAACAACAAGAATGACCAAACTGACGACTTGGCTTTGGCCTTATGAAATTAAAATACTAAAGAATTGTTTGGCTTTTAGAAATGGAAAATACTGAAGACTTTGGTCTTGTGAATCATAGAACAAGAATGATGTTAACATTGAAGACGGGGCTGCACGGTCTAGAGATTAAAATACTAAAGAATGTAAAAGGGACAAATAATGTCAATAATATATACTCTGCTGACAGTAGAGAGCTACTGCGGCACGTCATTTCGCAGATAATCATATCAATATTTCTTTATAATCTGTCGATATGAAATATTGTTCGTAGAAAACTTATTTTTTTGCCCCTTCTCTACATTGGATCAATGGGAGAAGCAGGACGAAAAAACAGATTAATTTTTAGATCTCTTTCAAAAATAGATTGTGTTTAAATAGTACAAAATTTACTAAAAAAATATTATTATTAATAAATATAAAAACATAAATATATTTTTCTGAGTTGAATAAGACTGACTCCATGCGCTTTTGTCATGGACATAGTTGGATATCCCATTTTGCATACGGTAATTTTTGCATGGTTTTAAAATTGCTCAGATTGCAATTTCTAAATCTCCGAGGGGCCTTGTGGTAGTAGAGAATGCATTAACCCTTGAATCTAGTCTGTGATTATTTTTAGGTTAACATTACAGCTATCGGTAATTAAAAAAAAAAAGTTCTCTTAGAAATTATAAATTTCTCGAATTTCTATGATAGGAAAATAGTTATAATATCCGCTGCTTTTCTTTTCCCCACAATAAGGTACCATGTACATACTTGCCATACCATGCACAATATGAAATTATCTAAAATAGACTAGCCTAGCAGTAGCCAGATCCGTGTCTTGTCTGATGTTGCTAACAGCGTAAGCCGCAGAACTTAATCTACCAGACCCCGTAGCCAAGTTTCATTCACTAACTTAGCAATCGCTTCGTTGCTATGAAAATGTATACGATTTGATGTTTGTCGCGCAAAGCTACATACAAAGTTATATTTCGCACGGGAATTTAAAATCGCATACATTTACTTGGCGTCGTAGCGAGAGCTAAGGTCACATATGCAACTTGGCTATGGGGGCTGTTAATATATCTATATGCAGTCCCCACTGCAATTTGCTATCAATGGTTATTCCAAGAAACTTCTTGTCATTGACTAATTCTAACGTGTTGCTATATTTGCCGACAGCGTAGCAACCGACGGGAGATGTAATAACAAGCTTGTCAGTGTATGCTCAGTTGATGTCTATCTGATTGGGAAAAAAAATATACAGGAATAAATAATAATCCTAGCCTATACTAAGTCGTTACTCCTTAGTAATGTAATGACGTACATAACCCTTTCGATTGACTTTGGGTACTCTGAGTACCCAAAAGCCCGTAGGACCGCTATCAACAGATCATTGGCCTGCAATCCAGAGTACAGGTTATGAGGTTGCTGGTGTGCTGCGTATTTTCCACTTCTGCTTCGTTGGCTCGGGATATGCGGCAGAATGCAGGAACTATTTCACCGACATCTCAGCAATTTGACGATGCAGACTTCTTGGCGCCTGAGTCTCCATTTCGGAAACATTCTCGAAGGCGTATCCAGCTTATTTCTTCATTTCGAATCGTATTTCCGAATGTTGCTCGATATTCACTGTCGGGGTCACCCCTTTGGCAACAGTGTGGCAACCGAATGGATAACTTAATAAATAGCTTGTCACTGCATGCTTATTTAATGTCTGTCTGATTGGAATGAAATACTAGCTGATATACTAAGTCAGTACTTATTAGTAAAGACGTACATAAGACATAATACGTGATGGGATATTTTCGCATTTCTGTAACGTCCGAACTGTTGCTGGCGTACGTGAGGTCCGGCACACTGTCGAACACAAAACTGGTCTCAATTTGTATGACATTTGGAAGTGTGGATTTGATACACTTAGTTTTACTAGAGTTTAACGGGGTGGCCGAAACAAAGTTGCAATACGTTTATCGAGTTATTCGAACTCTTTCGTGAGTGAAATGTCCGTAGATTTTAGGAAATCGTTAAAACATTCTGCTGAGTTGAAGAACATTTATACATACAGATATAACGTTACTGCGTCACGTCTGCGTAACACATATATAGGATGGCAAAAACACAGTTGCCCCCACTTTTATCGAGTTATTCGAACTTGAACCTCTTTACTGACTCATATTTCCATTAGGCCATAATCGACTGAAGTAAACATAAACTTTTAGATATACGCAACAGTGAGTGTTTAGAAAGTCTTCAAAATTGCTAAAGTCGTGCGCAAAAATGGGGTTTTATTCTTCAACAAAGCGTAATTTAAGTTTATTTTAATCACTTTTCAGCAACTATTTGATCCTGGCAGTGCCGCCTGTCCTTCATCATCATGATCCAGTTAATTTTAACCCAAAAAACGTTTCCATCTCGAATTTACATATAAATTAAAAATAAAAATGATTTTTCTTGCAGTTGGTACAAAGTAATTGAAAAAATATATCGAAATGTCTTTAAAAAAATATAGAGAGGAAGGGGATTTTTAAAATATTTATTTATTGATAAAATTTTATCCTCTTTAACTTTGTTCCATATGAGCACTTTATAAAGACACTTTTTATTACTTCTTGCTCCACACTACCATACAATGTGTCCAACCTGTGAAGGAAACAGCAACAGTGACGTCACACACATATAAACATCCAAGCCTGGGGTTTTTTCCTCGGGCCAGGCCGGGATTCGAACCCTGGACCTATCGCTTGGGTGGCAGAGCCTCGAAGCGCAACAACAAAGAGGTCATATCACAAAGAATCGCATAGAAATTCTCTTCTCAGGATTTCTCGCACATCGCGTCGGGGTTAGAGAATCTCGCCGTTTATCACTCGTACCATCAGCCGGACGACCGGTGCCGGATACCGCCGGCTAAACCCGCGAGATTTATGCCGACAGTCCATGGTCACGGTGGTGGGGTTTGTTTGTTGGGAATGAGGTATTGATTGTTGGTATAGGAGTGATATGGTAAAGGGCCGTGACGATTGGCAGTATAGAGAAGAGAAGTATAACCAGCATTGGGTCGATGTGGGCTGCGCATGAAGATGATTATACTTCCACAATTGTACTGAACATGTAATAGAGAATAAACAGATGTTAAAAGCGAGATTCTATGTAACAAGATATTTCTTCCAGCAGGTGTTTTTATACACGTGTAGCTTAATATAATTTACGGTATGATAATTGATATCTAGACATTGAGAAGAAATAAGCAGACGTAGATAATAAAACAATCAAAAATCAAAAGTATTACCAATCTTGTAGAAAGAAGGAAAACCAAAAAATTACATTGGTCAATATAAAATATACAAAAAATAAAAATGAACGTCAAAGGTTTTGTCAGTACACAACAATGGCAGCTAAGTCCGCCTTGGTGGCGCTGGTGTAGAATAAGGCAAAGTGTTTCAATCATCTGAGGTTATAGGTCTCGTCTTTAAATACACGTCACGTGATGTTTTAAACATTCTTGACACTGGCAGGAATAACCTCGTCCGACATATAATGACAGAGGATGGAAATATAATTTGGCAACTATGACAGATAGACAGCGTCTAACTAAACCAGCGCCATCTGCATTGAGTTTTTGAGATTAGGTGCCTTTGTGGCCAGTGCCAATGATAATTCTTTGTTTACCTTTAATATGCAAGATTTCTAATGAACTTGAATTTATAATGTCATATAGCCTTGAGGTCATATAGAAAACCGTCCTCTTATTAATCTGTCCTTTTAGAAATCTGGCCTCACAGGAATAAAACCTCTTACTAAATGAGAACACCTGGAGTCAATCCACCCTGAATACCTGATACTGTCCAAAGCCTTTGTATTGACATCTAAACGCATAATTTATACTCATCTCTTCCGGCCGGATGTTAGCGGTTCAGATAACCATTTAGGCATCACACGTAGCAACTTTGATCTCCCTGTAGCGGCAACCGGTAACTCGCTTCTAGAGATGTTTTACGGTTTTCATTTACAGGATTTCCGGTAAACAAAGGACAACTCCGGAGCTATTGATAGTCGTCATCATAGGCATCATGACATTTTTTGAAATAGTGCTCTAAAATGTAGCAATGTATCTACTAATTACGAAATTAACATTATTTCAGCAAAAAACTACGATTTTATAGTAAATTATTGAATTTTACCATCTAATTTAAATTCTAGCGCTAAAACGCTCCCAGGTGTCATGGCGTCTAGTGTGACGTCACTGCATAGTAAACAACATTCATTCATTTGATTCATTCGATTAGAGATCAATCAATCAACAATGCAGAGATTCAACATTATTGCATAATCAGTTTTTTATCTAGTATAATGACTTCCAAAGTGTACAAGTGCTGTGCGGACCCCGAGTGTACTAACACATCTTTCAAAACTCCCAACAAACTATTTGTTTACGTATCAAATAAGAAAACAATATGAGTTAAGTGGCTCAAGCTCGCACGGCCCGACCCGCCCGACAGGTATTTCAATAGATACGCCAATGTATTTCTGTGAAGACCATTTTGACGTAAGTATATAGTATTCATGAGTCATAGGGCTAAAACTTCGTCCTATGACTCTTTATTTGTCTTCCTTTTGTGAGTACAACCTCAACGCATACTAATCTCTATCTTCAACATCATAAAAATATCATATTGAGATTATGCGCAGTACATTATCCGGTCAGAGTGTCGTTATCGACATTCTGACCGAAATCAGGCTGGACGCATGTTAGGTGGAATGTAAATAAATAGAGTAATATAAGCGGTAATAAATAATTAGCTTGTGTCATAGAAGACCAGTGATTGTGATGTTAACTAACCTCGAAAATCACCAAAATGAGTGTTGACAACGGCTCCTGTAAGTTAAATTGTTAAAAAAATGTTAATACTTACAAGGAAGATTTCACGTTTCGAAATTCCGATGAGCAAAAATCTTCATTCGATGCGAGAAACTCTGCCGCCATCAACAAATGGAAATGGAACTATTTGTCTTAAAAAAGCCAGGATCCATTGTTGACAATATTGTTTTTACTTTTATTATCACAAAAGTAATAAGTTGCAGGTATAACGAGACAAAGAAATAGATAAAAGCGAAATGACAGTTGTAACCAAGTTCTAGCAGAATCTTGACTGTCGATTGCGCGTTTCGCGCTATTACTATGCAGTGACGTCATGTGCTGTTATTGGTGTTTCAGTTATCATGGCCGATTCCGATAATTTACGTTTTTATTTTATTCAAAAATTTAATAATCTCAAGTGAAATATTAAAAATTTGAGGTTTCTTATAATTCTAGGAACATATTCGTTTAATTAAAATAATTATTTCTGTAATTTGTTTATGTTGTCATCATGCCTATTCTGAACAACCTTATTTTTGACATCATTTTGTGCCAGATTGTCGGCGATCCCATGATTAATAATTTATTTATTGCACACAAATGATATAAAAAAGAGTTACAAAGGCGAGCTTATCTCTAATAAGAGATCTCTTCCAGCAAACCAGGTTTAAGTGGGAAATGTTGGTTGCTGAGCAGGGGTAGACCTATCTGTACAACAATATGACGATTTGTACTGAGGAGTTAAAAATAAAGTTGCTGTCTTCTAATCGGATTCTTAGTCAAATTTGTTCAGATTGATGAGGCTTAACAAAAGCTCCGGGGCGGCTATCCATTGTCTATGGGAAACTTATATAATTTTGAGAAACTGTCTATACCTACTCCAGTTGATTGCGATAGTTGTCTGTTGCGGTAATTGGTGTTAAAATAAATTCCTAGTTGCGACAGTAAGCAACTAATGAATTGTGACAAGTTACTGGTTTGCGCAACCTGTAATGCATTGATGAGGCACGCCCTAACGTCACTAGTTTTCTGTTTATTAACCCAGCCCCTATCAGTGCAACTAACCGGGGATCGAGTAGAACAACTTAAAAAATAATTGTTACAAAATCGCCACAGTCAGAAGAAGAAGCCGCAATCACCGCTTCAAATAGTCGGCAGTTGCGTCAACTATAGTTGCTGCGTGTGCAGAGCGCCTTACAAGGGTCATGCCAAAATAAATAAGACATAGAAAAATTACAAATTGTTTTCTTTATTATTGCTATTTATTTTTTGCAAGTATTCACCGTGAGAACGTATACACTTTTTTATCCGGCTACACCACTTGGAAAATGTCAATGACCACTCTTCTTTGGTAACCTCCGAAATTTTATAATTATAGGCAGCCAGAGCATCTTCTTTGGTTTCAAATCGATTTCTTATTATTTTTTCTTTAATTTTCGGAAACAGGAAAAAATCACAGGGTGCCAGTTCAGGAGAATATGGCGGGGTGAAGGAGTAGAGCGACATTTTTCGAACTAAAATAGTCGAGTGTTCTGGCAGAAGTGTGCGGGGCAGCGTAGTCGTGGTGCCAGACAGAGCAGGTGCTGGGTTCCTGACTTTGGCCGCTTGTCACACCAAGCTGACAACAATTGTGGAGCACAAACTGTCACATACTATTCTGAGTTGACAGTTCTTTGATCCTCTAGCACCACAGTCGCAATATGCCCTGTCTTGCAGAAAAATGAGGCAACCATTTGTTTGTGTGTGCTTCGTGCTCAGCGACATTTTGTTGGAGTCGGTTCATCTTTAAAGCACCATGCCATGTGACTGTTGACTGCCGCTTTGTTTCAATATCGTAGTTATACAACCATGTTTCGTCCCCTGTCAGTATGTCATACACATTTTGCTTTTCGCCAGCGTCGAATTTATTTATCATAAATTTACACCAATCTACGCGGCGTTCTTTCTGCAAATCGTTGAGTTTATGTGGCACCCATCTCGAACAACGCTTATGGAGGGACTGTTGCCCATGAATAATGGTTTGCGTTGCTGCTGATCCAATGGATAGAATTCGCTCAAGCTCTACGTATGTAATTCGTCGGTTCTCACGGATATTTTTTCCACGGCTTGCAAATTTTCTTGAGTAACTGCGGAAGGCGGTCGCCCCGATTTTGCCTCATCTTCAAAGCTCTCCCGCCCTCTTTTAAATTTAGCAAACCAATTAAAGACAGTTGCACGAGAACAAGCAGACTCATCAAAAATCCTGGTTAAAAGTTCAAAACATTCTTGGGGCTGTAAACCTTTTTTAAAGTCATAATAAATCATAACTCGAAAATCTCGTTGTCTAAGTTCCATTGTCAGCGCATATTCCCGCCAGATTCAATCAGAAAAAAAATATATTTAAAAAATTCTTCGCAGATTTCTGGAGTATTCCTTTTTTTATTTATAACTATTTAATCAGCCTTCACGATGGTGTATAACTTGCCAGTATCAATAAAATGAGCGTGGAGTATCTAATTTATTTTGGCATGACCCTAGTACATAGCACGTGTGTTTTTTATATTAAAAAGAGCGACAGTGAGATACGGAGATACGGCGCGTTGCTGAAATATTAATAAGTGTGCGCCAAAACTCCGTCTTTGGAAAGTGGAATTGGGGTGAAGGGAAGGGGGTGTAACGAGTATAGAGCTATAGTCAAGACAAGTAAATATTTAAAAGAATGTAAACAAACATGCACATCTGCCGATTCCGTAGAGAATTGAGTCTGAAAAGCAATCCATGGTTAGTTTCGACGCCTTGGGAAAGTGAAGTACTCATACATTTGTTTGTTTACCATAATTTAAATACGTACTTTTCTTGACTATAGGAATAAGCGGTGTATGTATTGGGAAGCAAATTAATTAGGAGTATATACAGGTAAGATATTTTCCGAGATAGGATTTAATGTTTTTATAAAAGTCGCTGACTTGGAATGTGCATATTTATTTTATTCAGGTAGTAACTATTTATTTTCAGAACTGGACCATAGTATTAATAATTACGAAAAAAAGGCCCCTTGTCGAATGATATTTACCTACTCTTGCAGCATTTAGCACTTAACAATTTATTGTTAAACGCTGGTAAAACCAAGTGAATCAAATTCTCACTTCCAAATGTCAGGCAAGTTGAGACCAGTTAGACAGCAACACGTTAGTAAATGATACGAAATTTGCTGGTAGATTAAGTTCTGCGGCTTACGCTGTTAGGAACCTCAGATAAAACACGGATGTGGCTACATATAGGCTAGTCTATTTTAGTTACTTTCGGGCAATTTATAATTTAAAAAGCTCAGACTCGTTAAGAGAACTTTTTAAAGAAATTGACATACTAACTTTAGCTAGTTAATTTATTTTCGAAAATATAATTGACGTAAGCAAGAACGATAACTATAATGTTATCCTACGAAATAATCAAAGACTAGTTGCGCCCCCGTTTAGTCTCGGGAAAATTTTCAATTCTTTCTAGGATCAGTGCATTCTCTAGCACTTTTACTTTTACCTTTGGAGATTTTGAAATTGCCTCGCTTTTACAAGAATTTTAAACTGCTCAAAAGCAAATGAAATGATTTTTTTATGAATTTTTTATGTTGTAATTTTATTTGGCGGGGACTTCCGGATACTTATCTACAGTTTCTCTTAAGTTCATAGGCAAAAACATCTATCTCTCTTACATTACAATTTAATAGCTTGAGCGACGCCGTAGCGCAAACACGGACACAAAAGCACTCCTTATCCACAACGAGGTCCGCAATTTTTTGCTCAACTTCTCGTAATCTAGTTCCCGTGTGTTGTGTGGACTTGTGCGGCCGTCAACTGTTATCACATGGAAATTTTCAGTGGAAAAGGTTGCATCCGCCCCACATTCTAACTTAAGCCTGCTAAATACAGACCAACTTTTCTGTTGAATTTCTCCACCTTTGAAAATTATTATTTCATAGGGACTGCAAGTATATCATTAAATAATATAATTTGTTAATTGTATATTATATCTAACTAATCTAACTAATATTATAAATGTGAAAGTAGCGATCGATGTTAGGATGTTTGGATGTTTGGATGTTTGTGTGTTTGTGCCTCAATCACGCTAAAACGGCTGAACGTATTTGAATTTAATTTGGCACAGAGGTAGTTTATGAGCTAGATTAACATATAGTATACTTTTTATCCGACTGCATCAGAAGGAGGGTAACGTTATCTCGGTTAATGAACACCTAGGTTAATGAACACCTATTCCTAGGAACACGCAGATGAAGTTGCGGGCTTCAGCTAGTATATAATATTATGTAGTTAATCCAAATTAACATGATATTTTAGTTTGTAAAGGTATATACCATGGAATGGGTATATACCATGGATACCATGGAATGAACATAGACCAATCATTCATAGTCGACGCCATGGGCGGCCGCGTCACAATGTAACCTCTCAGTTAAACATTGCTCATCTTTGTTGCTCATAGGACATTCGTGTGTCAAAAATATAACTTTCAGTTTAGTCTTGGTCAATAGACATCGTCGCCGTCAGTCTTATCGTACTGTGTAATGTCAATTGTCAACGCATAGTGCGTAAGGTTCAGTTTTTTTAAATTGTACCGGTTATTTTTTATTAGTTATTTAGTAACTCTATTTTCCATCAAACACACCATGCCATGAAATATAGTCAATTCGTCACGCCTTTACGGAGTCGCAGAGAGTGTGTGTGAGAGAGAGAGCTCATTGCTGCTTCTCTAGGTTGCACGCTCGCAGCCATTTTTTACTTTTGTACCACTATTCAAAAAAAAAATATCGGCGCGAGAAAAAACATGGCAGAAAAATTATGTTCATTTAGTGGTAACACTGAATAGTATCAACAAACAAAGAATATGATGACAATTTCCGGTCTAAAGATCATTTATACACACTATAAAAAACATACAACAAACACAAAACACACACTCATTCATTCTCTGAACCGCCGCTGCCACGGCCAGTCGCGCGCACCTGCGATGGGACTGAACAGCCCTTACGTTAATAGACGTTAATTTTAAATCTAGGACAGCGTAGTCCTTACGTGAGCGTACGAATTAAGCTAGGAAAAAGTACGAATTATTAGCACGTCAGACCGATTGCATTACTGACAGAACTCACGATTTGCGGTCGTGTCTGATATGCAGGGTTCCTCGCGGTTACGATTTTTACCATCAAAAATTTTCTGAGAATTAGGAGCGCTTTCAAAATAAAACACTATCCTGCGATGCGAGCCTGGTCCTGCTGGCTGTGTACATGGGCAAATTTAGAGAACCAGCGAGTATAGTGCTCCATCATTAGGCTAAAAGCCGTGTTATGTTTCAGCTATTTTATATCTTCGCTTTCATACGAGTATTCCACCGTAAATGTTGAATTAGTACCTTGAATAATAAAATAGCAAAGAGATAAGACAATACACCAGCACTCTTGTAGTTTCAGTTATTCTTATTGTTGATCGTATAATAACGTGCATAATTTTAAAGAGAGGCGATTTACTACTGAGACAAGAGGTATAATTTAAAATGGCTTCTGTTTTTGTAGACTATGTACATCATTTAGAAAGTTTATTAGTTCAAACAATTAATCGATATTAGAAGGGTTCGCTTATTCTTAAAGGTTTATTAGTATCTCCACATATTCCATCTGTAACCAACCTACTTCTCTAATTCAGCACTATACGGATGCTCTCATGGTGAAATAAATCTTCAATTGCTTACGAGTAGACTTATGACCTGTTTCAAGAAGAACCGATAAGATCTATGTGACAAATTCATCTGTCAATTTACATAATTTTTTTAAATACGGCCGATTTTAACTACCTCAGATAACGTATAAATGCGTGTTTATCTGAGGAATTTGACAGAATTTGTACGTGTGAAATGACAAACAAAGTTATCTGACTGTTTATCTGGGGATGGAACAATCGCTCCTTAATTGTTCGGCTTATCCGGCCTTCTTTAAACAGGCCCCTAATCTCATGATGACATAAAAGAAATGTTTTAATTAAACATAAACATTTACTGGCCCCACACTAAGATACCCTGTTACGTGGGAACCAAAAACAGCAACGTCACACACTTATAAATATCCAAGACCTGGGTTTTTATTTACTTTATCCCCAGCCGGAGATCGAACCCGAAACCTCTCGAATAGCAGGCAGAGAGCCACAACCGCAGCGCCACTGAGGTCTTCGTTTTCATAATTCATATGTTGTACATGATTTTTTTTTTTTGCCCGACTCATGTCTGTATGTACAATTAGCAGGTATCTGACTTTGCTTTCAACTATCTAACAAAACAACCGTCGCAATGTAAGAAACTGCTGGACCTCAAAATTGAGGCTTTTCAACTATTTCGAAAGATCCCTACAAATAAAGTGGTCTCGGACAATGTCCAGACAATGACGCATCTTCACACATTTAATACGGTCAGAGAAGAAATGACCCAGCACATCAGCGGTGTGGCAACATCGCGTATTACATAGATATGGTCTCTCTTTTCTGACTTCATTTTATCGTGTTATTTATTTAAACAAATCGTGTTGGTATTTGTCAGCGTCAGCGTTATGTACAATGTTACTATCACACGTAAGTAAAACTCGTTTATCAACGCCATACATTTTCTTGGTAGTTTTTATCGAGCAGTAAGCCGAGCCGTTCATAAAGACTAAATTACTGTGTATTTCAATAGAAATGGTAAATATATTTAATCGCACATCAAAAATACTGATTTGCACAGCAAAAAAGGATCAACAAAAACACTTTTTTATGTTTTGAATATTTTACCTACACACGTATCATAAACCCTCTATACTGCGTGCCGAAATAAACATTATTACTAACATAATTGTTAGAGTCAATCAAATTAATCAAACTATTATTATATGACATTGTATGTAATGTCATATTTAGCTTATATCTAAGATCATTTTCAGCTTGAAAATTATTATAGAAACAATTATGACGACTTATTATGACTCTAACAATTATGTTAGTAATAATGTTTATTTGGCCAAAGGTAGTTACTACCTTTCAGATTTTTACAAACGACAGGTAGCTGTGTCGCTATCTTATTTTTTTAGTATTACTGCCAAGAATTTGGCTAACCTGACTGCTTCTATTGAGCACAGACAAGGTATATTGAGAGACATTCCAAGTAGTTTAAATTAGTTTTTAAGACAATAGAGGAAATCTCTAGCATATATAAGCCAATAAATATATCAAGCAAGCATAGGAGATCAAAAATGTGTAATATCTTGCCCGAATTAAATAAGTCAAAAAAATCTAATAATATCCCAATATTAAATAATATTCAAACAAAAGGTTAAGCCCCACTTAAATATTACTGGCTACCTGGCAAAGAACTTGTATTAGAATTATTTCTTAATAATTCGGACACTGATGTTATTTGTATTACAGAACATTGGTTAAAGGAAAATATGATGTCTTTTAACATAAATAATTATAAAATTGTCAGTTGTTACAATAGAAAGACTGCTGATAGAGGTGGTTCTTTATTCTTAGTAAAAAATAATATTAAGGTGAAACAACGGAAAGATATTCTTACACTTACTGTGGAAAGACAAATAGAGGTATCTTGTGTTGAGTTGGATAGCCATATTATTGTTTGTGTCTACAGACCTCCGAGAGATGAAAAAGGCCATGGAAATTTTGAAATATTCGAGAAAATTATGGAGGAAGCCCCTCATTAAACTTTGTAATAACAGAAAAAAGTTAATTATCTGTGGCGATCTTAATGTAGATCTGCTTGTAGATACAACACTGAAGCGACGATTAATAACTCTGTTCAAATAATTTCATTTATGTCATGTATTTCTAGAGCCGACTAGAATTACACTTACCAGCCAAACTTGCTTAGATAACGTTTTTTGTAACTGTGCATTCACAAGTAAAAATGTAATTAACTGTTTACCATCCGATCACAGTGGTCAAACAGTTTCATTCCAAATTACTAGTGAAAATAAGACTGATCCATCATTTTATAGGCCTATTACATCCCATAGACTAGAGATGTATATGAAAAACTTAGATATGGGTTTGCCAGTACCGGATTTTGATGAACAGAACCCGAACAAAATCTATTCTGACTTCTTCAACATTATTCAAACAGAATTCAATACAGTTTTTAAATTAAAGAAAGTCAGTGCCAACAACGGTAAATCTAGATTTAATGACTGGGCAACATTTGGAATTCGTAAAAGTAGAGCTATCTTGTATGATCTTTATGAACAAAAAACCTATTACTTTGATATAAAATTTCATGACTATGTTAAAAAATATTCCAAAACTTTCAAGTTGGTTTGTAGAACTGCAAAAACTTTACACATAAATAGAAAAATACAAAATTTAAATAATAGAATGAAAACGGTTTGGCAAATCATAAACCGTGAAACTGGCAAAGTTATACCAAGGGATAATGAATTCTGCTTAAAGGTGATTGTTTAATATTTATGCTTCGGAAACGCACCGGTTTTTTGTTGCGCGAATCGATCGCGAGTAATCGGCACATCACTAGCGAAAACGGAACTAGCAGCTGTCACTCGTACCGGAACGAGATGTAAAATTGGAGGTTATCTTTACTCTTTGTCTTTCTCATCGGGAGAACATAACATGGCTACCAAGGCATCGGGCCATTGATGGTATTTCGGTGTACCAATGGTAATACAGGCGTCGGGCCTGGTCGGAGTGTTAATCATCTACATCGTCGGGAAATAAGTAGATTTGCGTCAGCGGTCAAGTGATCCCTGTTGATTGAAAATCGTCGTATCGGACGGCGATTCCACGTGCCGGCGGCAGCGTCGGGCAGCGACAGCGAAACGACGGCAAGGGTTCGATCCCTCTCCTATCCCAAACTGTGCCCTTTTCCCGAATTCCCGTCTCGAATCGAGCTTTCGATTTCCTGTCTACGGAGACAAAGGTCAGTAAAAATTCTTTCACTTCTTTTCTCTCACGTGTTGGCAAAAGCACACCCCCTTCGGATTCCACGCCGTTCGGTAGGCGTGGAAATTAAATATTGTGGGAAATCATCGATTCACGGTTGCCTTTGTCACATTGTAGTTGGGAGAAAAGAATATCTCAGATTGGCTCAAGTCGGCCATGAGTCTGTGGTCGGTATACCACGATTAAAGTTCATTTTTGGTAAGTGAAAGTATAAGTGCCAATTTAGTTAACAGTTGTTATAAATTTGTAGTCGGAAACTACTGTTGTTGCGCATAAAGGATTGAACGGTCATTCTGCGAAGCCTAGATTGTATTACTTACGGTGGAACGTCGGGTTCTGTAGTCCTACAGTGTTATTTCGGTTTACACAGCAGGGTCGGGCTATTTAAGGGGTATTAAGCTGATTTGCTGACCTCAAAGGAAGTGTGGTTCATAAGAAGCCACTTATTATTTTGTATTGTTTTCATAATCAAGTTTTGTGGGTTATTTTTGTATTGTGTTTTGTGGTGGCATTCTCTAATTGATTTAGAGTGTATATGATAAGGTGTATGTCCACAGGACGACCATATTAAATATTGTTTAGGATTTAATTGTTTTAGTGGTTGCCCTGGTTTTTACAACTTAGTTTTAATTTCTGTGCCCAGCGCTGACGGGAAAGTGCTGGTCTCTGGCTGTGCTTAGTTCGGCAGTGAAGCATTATTGAATTGGTAACCATGGCACCTTCACCCTTGACGGTACTGAGGTATGGCGTCCGTGAGGAGATGAGATGGCTCGCCCATACTCACAAGTATGTGGAGCGACCTGACATGAACGATGTCCTGCTCAAGCGTGTGGAGGACGCAATGACACGCGTCGGGAAGGTGTGTCGGCTGGCAGCGGAGGCTGAAGCCCTCGGGCTTACGGATGACGCCTCGGTGGCTGCAGTGAAGCAGCTCTGCGCGGATGCTGACCAAGCGATTTTGTGTGTAATAAATGTCTTTCTTTCTTTCTTTCTTTCTTCTTTCTTTAAGCGATGGAGTGCTTGGGCGACATCGAGCGTCGCGCCGAAAAAATTAAGCGGTCGCGTCGGGATGACCGCGGGGAAGGGTAGCGGAGACCCGCCCCCTAAGGGTGTTGTCGGACGGCTGCCACACCTGGAGATTCCGGCCTTCGGTGGGGCAATTGATGAGTGGCCGGCATTCATCAATTTATTCGATAGCCTGGTCCAAGGTCGGGACGACCTGGACAGCGCCTACAAGTTGGCCCAACTATTGATGGCACTGCGGGGTGAACCGAAGGAGTTGGTCGGTCACCTAACGGTTACGGCGGGCAATTATGAGATTGCCCGGGTCATATTGTTTGACCGCTACCAACACAAACGGCGGTTGGTTGATGCGCAGCTGGGGAAGCTGTTCAGCATCCCAAGAGTAACCCGGGATGTTGACATCCGGGTACAGGTGCTCAACCCTGTGCTGGTGGCCACTAAGGCCCTTCAGAACCTTGGTCTGCCGGTAGACCAATGGTCATATATCGTATTATATATGGTTTTGTCACGGTTGCCTGCAGTTCAAAGTCGGTTTGAACAGCTGCATGGGGGCAGTAGCTCGGAACTGCCCACGCTCGTGACGTTATTAACGGATTTTTTGGAGGGTGAATGCAGGCGATGCGACACATTGGATTCGGAGGCCAGTGTGCAGCGCCAACCCGCGCGGATGCGGGAGGGGCCGCGCCCCCCACCCCCACGGGGGGTGGGCGGTCAAAACAATTTGGCGTTTTGAGTGCCACGCCGTCGGGTGACGGCTGTGTGCACTGCGACAGTGCCGGTCATGGAGTGACCAGTTGCGCCAACTTTAAGGTGCTCGGTGTGGCTGCCCGCAGGAAGGTGGTCTTCCGCCACAAATTGTGTTTCGGTTGTTTGGGGCCGCACCCGCTGAGCGAGTGCTCACGCGCGTCCCCCTGTGAGTGCTGCGGTGGCAGGCACCACGTCGTGTTGTGCCTGAACCGGTCAAGCCCTTCGGACGGTCACCAGGGCCGGACTCAGGTTGGTCGGTCACAGGGCCCAACCAGGGCCGGACCCAGTCCCCCTCCGGGCAACGGGAGTCACCAACGGGGTGACTGGGGTACCCGCGGACGGGACCCTCCCCGAGGGGAAGGGGGCAGCGCGGGGGGTAACAGGCGGGATAGCCGGGGTTCGGTCGCCGCTGTCCAGGGTCAGCGAGGACTTCGGGCCGCTGGCTCACCGCGTGTTACGGGCGGGTGTCAGATGGCACCTATGAGTGGCGCGAAGGCTGGGAGCCCACCACCTTCTGCGCCACCCTGCCCGTCGCTCTGGGAGGCGAACAGGGAGGCGAACAGTCGGATGTCGCCCCCATTCCTAGAGCGCCCCAGGTTGGATCCGCTCTCCCCCCTCCATCCACGGTGGCCACCGGGCACACCGTTCGCAGTCCGGTATGGTCGGGTACCGGGACAGCGAGGGGCCTATTATGCGGGTTGGGACCCCCTGATGTACATGCGGTCTGATATGCCACCGGTGGCATATCAGCAGCCGAGTTACCAGGCCGATGGGGGTCCCAGCGGGTTCGGATCCCGCGGAGGTTCCCGCTAGGGACACGCCGCCCACTTACAGGGTGCCGCCACTCCACAGACGGTCATGCTCCCCACCGCCTCGGTGATAGCGTGGAGTTCGGACGGCAAATCATGTGTGGCACGAGCACTATTGGACTCGGGGGCCCAGGGGTGCTTAGTCTCGTGCAACCTTGTAAGACGGTTGGGCATTTCGGTAAGGGAGTATCCACATTCCATTCGGGGAATTGGGAACACGGAAGTCGGTTCCGTTAAGGGAGTATGTCGGATTACTCTCTCGTCACGGGTGGATTCATCGGTGAATCTGACGGTCACGGCATTAGTCATGCCTAATGTGATGGGCTCAAACCCTCACGTACGGTTGTCGCCCTCGGTGCGACAGTTGGTCGCTGGGTTGTCACTGGCTGACCCGGAGTTCGATATTCCGGGCCCAGTAGACATTTTATTGGGTGTCGATGCCTTGGGATACCTGTTGGTGCCAGGTGTCCACGTGTTGCAGGCGACTGGTCTGGTTTCGGTCAACACCAGACTGGGCCATGCGGTAATGGGTCCGGTCATGCCGGCTGCCCCACGCCTAGCGACTCGTAGTCCCTTATTCGGTTCTGTACTCTCGGAGGTGATACAGAAGTTTTGGGAGGTGGAGGAACCACCTACGGTCCGCCGGTTGGACCCGGTTGAAGAAGAGTGTGAACAGTTTTATCGGATCAATACTGGTCGCCTTCGGTCAGATGGGTGTCACGCTCCGGAGTTGGTTGGACATCCCTTGTGGTGGGGTTCAAAATGGTTGACTCAAGCCGAATCGGATTGGCCAATGAGTCCACGCGTTACCACGGCGAACGGCGCCTTGACAGTCGGTGTCTGTACGACGCAACCAGAGCCGGAAGAGGAGTTCAGCCTGCTGGAACGGTACAGCTCGCTCGACAAGCTGGTCAATGTGACCGCCTGGATCTGCCGATTTGCGCGGAATTATCGGAATTCTGAGGCGCAACGAGTGCGGACACAGGTCCTGACACCACGGGAACGGAACCATGCGTTGTTCGCATTGGTACGGAACGTGCAGACGGTGCACTTTAAGTCCGAATTGGACATTCTGAGACGCGGACGCGTCCAACTGAAGGGAGCTGTGGCTCGGCTCAACCCGTTTATTGACCCTCACGGATTGCTGAGGGTAGGAGGGCGGCTGCGGAATGCCAACCTGCCTTATGCGGCTCGCCACCCTTTGTTACTCCCTAGGAAAGGGAAGTTGGTCGAACTGTTGATACAGGATCGACACATTCGGAAAGGGCATATCGGATGCCACGCCTTGATGGCGTTTCTCCAGCGCGAGTTCTGGATTCTATCGGGAAGACGCTTAGTGCGTAGCGTCGTATTTCGGTGCCTGCCTTGTTATCGGGCCAAGGCGGCTACGATGCAGGCCCAGATGGGCGATTTGCCCTCGGATAGGGTTAACGAAATCCGGCCCTTTGCGGGTGTCGGAACGGATTTCGCGGGTTCATTCATGGTCAAGTCTTCACAGCTACGGAACGCCAGATTAGTGAAGGTATACCTGTGCGTCTTCATGTGCTTGGCCACGAAGGTAGTCCACTTAGAGGTGGTCAGTGACCTCACTACAGAGGCATTTATCGCATGTCTAGATCGGTTCGTCTCACGAAGGGGCCTCCCGACATTAATCCGTTCGGACAACGGCATAAATTTTGTCGGAGCCAGGCGATATCTGCAGGAGGTCATTCAATTCCTGAACGGTAACCAGGACGCCATCGGTACGGCTTGCTCCCGACGAGGGATTGAATGGGTTTCCAGTCCGCCGGGATGTCCTCATTGGGGAGGAATTTTTGAGGCTGCGGTTAAATCGGCTAATTCGCACCTGACGAGGATCTTCGGTGAGACCTCTCTACGCTTTGAAGAGCTTGCGACGCTGTTCTGTAAAATTGAAATGACACTGAACTCGCGTCCGTTGTGCCCGCTCAGTTCGGATCCAAATGATTTGGAAGCGTTGACGCCGGGTCACTTCCTGATAGGTCAGCCCCTTAACGCCCTGCCAGAATACCCATTCGGTGATGTTAAGTTAAGTCGGTTAACTAGGTGGCAGATGTTGCAGCAGATGGCTCAAGATTTTTGGAAACGGTGGTCCCTTGAGTACTTGCACATCTTACAGCAGCGCCTTAAGTGGACTGACCGGATGAGCCCCCCTCAAGTCGGTGATTTGGTGCTGATTAAGGATGCGAACCTGCCATCATTGAGATGGAGACGAGGACGGATCGTCAATTTGTACCCGGGTCGGGATGGCACGCCTCGATCAGCAGAAGTCAAGGTGGGGGACTCGGTCCTCAAGAGAGCGGTCGCAACACTTTCTCGCCTTCCTATTGATTAGGGACAGGTTCGGGCCTGTCCGGGCGGGTGACTGTTTAATATTTATGCTTCGGAAACGCACCGGTTTTTTGTTGCGCGAATCGATCGCGAGTAATCGGCACATCACTAGCGAAAACGTAACTAGCAGCTGTCACTCGTACCGGAACGAGATGTAAAATTGGAGGTTATCTTTACTCTTTGTCTTTCTCATCGGGAGAACATAACATGGCTACCAAGGCATCGGGCCATTGATGGTATTTCGGTGTACCAATGGTAATACAGGCGTCGGGCCTGGTCGGAGTGTTAATCATCTACATCGTCGGGAAATAAGTAGATTCGCGTCAGCGGTCAAGTGATCCCTGTTGATTGGAAATCGTCGTATCGGACGGCGATTCCACGTGCCGGCGGCAGCGTCGGGCAGCGACAGAGAAACGACGGCAAGGGTTCGATCCCTCTCCTATCCCAAACTGTGCCCTTTTCCCGAATTCCCGTCTCGAATCGAGCTTTCGATTTCCTGTCTACGGAGACAAAGGTCAGTAAAAATTCATTCATTTCTTTTCTCTCACGTGTTGGCAAAAGCACACCCCCTTCGGATTCCACGCCGTTCGGTAGGCGTGGAAATTAAACAGTGATGATGTTATTAAATCCAACGCTGAGGTAGCTCGAGCTTTTGAAACATTCTTCACCAATGCACCAATGCACCAACTCACAACAGAGCGTCTAAATTCATCTCCATATGAAGAAGAGGTTTTGTTAAAAAACAGCACTAGCATCAGTAATGTAGATTTTAAATTTTATCATGCATGTCCCCAGGATATTGTCAAAACGTATAGATTACTTAACTTAAAAAATACTGAAGACCTGTGGGGTATGTCAGTCAAAGTCATTGGTTCAATAATACTTGTTATAGCCCCACACATAGCTTATATATTTAATAAATGTGTTGATGATGGAGCTTTCCCAGACCTCATGAAACACAGTAAACTTATACCTCTGTTCAAGTCGGGAGACAAGGGTGATCCGTCAAATTTCAGACCATTATCGGTTCTTCCAGCACTAAGTAAAATTTTTGAAAAGATTATACTCAATCAAATGCTCTCACACTTCAACCGTACAAAATAACTCCACGCCAAGCAATACGGTTTCACTAGGGGTAAATTGACTACGGATGCAGGTATTACCCTTATATCTCATATTTATTCTGCATGGGAAGCCACACAGGATGCTATCGGTGTTTTATGCGATCTGTCATAGGCATTTGATTGTGTTGATCATGACACGTTACTAATGAAATTAAATCATTACGGAGTTAGAAATAAAGCGTTGGATCTACTAAGATCATACCTAAGCAATAGAATTCAAAAGGCAGAAGTCATCGGCGTTAAATCTGATGGATCGAGGGTAAAAATTGGCGTTCCACAAGGTTCCATATTAGGCCCTTTCTTATTCCTGGTATATATTAACGATCTGCCTTGTATGGTGGAGGAATTGACTAAAATAGTGTTGTTTGCTGATGATACTTCACTGGTCTTCAAAATTGAAAGACAAAAAGAAGATTTTGTTGATATCAATAGATTCTTTAACCTTGAATTGGTTCACAGTTAACAATTTATTGTTAACTGTGAACCTAATTAGTAAATGACACGAAGTTTCTTGGAATAACCATTGATAACAAATTGCAGTGGGGACCCCACATAGAAAAATTGGCTGGTAAATTAAGTTCTGCGGCTTACGCTGTTAGGAACATCAGACAAAACACGGATGTGGCTACATCTAGGCTAGTATATTTTAGTTACTTTCATAGTGTCATGTCCTATGGTATCTTGTTGTGGGGGAAAGCAGCGATATTCAAACTATTTTTATTTTACAGAAAAGAGCTATTCGAGCAATTTATAATTTAAAACGCACTTAAACGCACCTTAAGACAGCTTTTTAAAGAAATTGACATACTAACTGTAGCTAGTCAATTTATTTTCGAAAATATAATGTACGTACGCAAAAACGTTACAAAATTTCCCAAACTTAGCGATAGCTGTAATGTTAACCTAAGAAATTATCACAGACTACTTGCGCCCCGGTTTAGACTCGCGAAGGTTAGCAATTCTTTCAAGGGTCAATGCATTCTCTACTACAACAAGATACCTCTGGAGATCTGAAATTGCCATTTGAGCAATTTAAAATCCATGTTAAAGCGACTTTGTCAAAAAAGGGATATTACAATGTTCAAGATTACTTAAATGATGGGTCTGTATGGGGTTAATCTGGCTAAACACAGACCTTGCTGTTAATAATTTTTTAATTATTTATTCCTGCTTATTAATTATGATAATGACTAAATATTATATTTTGTATTAGTCAAGCATAAGCAATTTTTAAAAAGAGATCTAAAAATCAATCTGTGGGAGTTTCTACGCCCATTCTTCTCCCACAGTGGTCCAATGTAGAGAAGTGGCAAAAAATGACGATTGCTAAGTATATGTAAATATCTACAGTAATAAAGACATTTGGAATTTGGAAATTTGGAAAACAGCACCTTACGATCAGCATAATGTTAAACTACTTGATAAAAACTCATTTCTTATGTGAAAAATTACACATTATGACCATAATGTTTAATTTTTCTACATACTATGACATTCAAATTTCGAGCGCCGACGCCCGCCTGCGTACCACTCCTAGTTTGTCTGTGAAGTTGGTACTACACAATGCTGGTCAAACATGCGGTTCCTGAACACATCAAAAAGAGCTCATAATATATGTGTAGATAAACTAGTGTATGTAACTGTACATAATTAGGCATTATAACTCTCGAGTGATATTATTATGAAACTCGCCTAAACCCACTCTTGAGTATTAATGCCCTCCATTATGTAGCAGTCACATAAACTACTATTATCTACACACGTATCATAAACCCTCTTTACTGCGTACAAAAACCGCAGGTTACGATCAGCATAATGTTAAACTACTTGGTAAAAACTCATTTCTTATCTCTTAAAAAGATCTTTTTAAAAGATTAAAAAGCCAATACAATAATTCCAAGTTAGTTGAAAGTAGTCATAACCCTCAAAAGTTGTGGCAAGTTATTAAGAATATTTGCGAACTGAATAAAAAATCAGAAGGTTCCACCGACCTACTTAAGGCCAAAAATACATTACAAGAATCCCTAAACCACTGTAACGAATATTTCTCTAACATAGGCCAAAAGTTAGCAAATACAACCATGGATAAGCTCAAAGTCGATCAGTATACCTTGAGAGAGAAAATCAAACCCTCTGCCATGCCTAGTGCTGACTCGCTTTTTCTACGACCAACAGATGCGATCGAAGTAAACAAAATTATAAGTCAACTTAAAATCGATGGTGCGCCGGGATTAGATGGCATCAATAGCAAGCTGTTGAAATCAATCGCAAACCCCCTACTTTTACCGCTAGTATACATTTTTAACATCAGCCTTTCAACTGGCCTCTTTCCTCAATGCTGGAAAGGAGCTGCAGTTGTTCCAATACATAAAGGCGGGGACAAATCCGAGCCCGCAAACTACAGACCGATTTCGTTGCTAAGCACTCTTTCCAAAATTTTAGAGAAAATTGTTAGTGTTCGTCTCGTTGGCTACTTAGAGTCACATAAGCTTCTCTCAGACAGTCAATTCGAATTCCGTCAGGGAAGATCCACGGAGGACGCCGTCACTGCACTGCTCAAAGTTGTTGGCGAAGAGATGGACAAGAACAGAGCATCTATAGGCGTCTTCTTGGACCTGGCGAAGGCTTTTGACACCGTCTCCCCACTGATACTATTAGCGAAACTAGAAATCATTGGCATCCGTGGCACGGCACTTGACTGGTTTGAGAGCTATCTCTTGAATAGATCACATCACGTGAAAATAGGTAAAAACATCAGTTCTCAGGAGCCAATTCATTTTAGAGTGCCCCAGGGCAGTATCCTCGGCCCAACCCTCTTTATCGTTTACATTAACGACATATGGAACGCGGTGGAAAACGGATACAATGTCAAGGTGTTCTGTTATGCCGACGATACTGCCTTGGTGATTAGCCAGGACAATTGGGATCAGGCAAAAACTCTCACAGAGTCGTGTATGTCACTGGTAGGAGCATGGCTTGATGAAAACCTTCTGACGCTTAATGTGGATCAGACAAAATTTGTCTGCTTCCACAAAACAGCGGCGTCCCAACCACCTACCCACTTCAACGAACTGCAGATGCACACATGCCACTCTAAGGATAGTCCCTGTGGCTGTCCTGTAATCACCAAAACTGATAAAATAAAATATCTGGGTCTCACGCTCGACGAAAAACTTACGTTCCGACCCCATATTAACATCGTGGCGGGACGTGTCAGAAGGCTCATACCTGTTATGAAGCTTCTTCTTCTTATACACATCCCTGGGCCAATCTCTCCTGCTATACTGCATCACAGCCTGGGGCAGCGCAGCAAAAACTGCTATGATTACACTGGAAAGGGCTCAGCGGTCTATACTCAAGGTGATGAAGAAAAAGCCTTTCATTTATCCCACTGCAGAGGTCTTACGAGAATACCAAGTACTGTCCGTTAGACAACTGTATATTCTAAGAACAGCCTTGTACAAACATAAGTTAATTATAAACTCGGACAAATACAGCTCAATGATGGCTAGGAGAGTTTACAAAGTGACAACGCCCACTGTCCGTACGGCATTTGCTCAGAGATTCAGTTCCTTCACCTTCCCCTTTATATACATTAAACACTCCAGCATCCCAGAGGCTAAGGTTTACAATAACGAAATGGCTGTCGACTCTAGATTATGACAAAACCGAAGCCCTCCTATCCGTTTGTACCTAAGTAATAATAACACACACATATTTATTTATATTCCTACATAATCACTAATCTAAACACACATACACATTATATTTATTTTACATTATCTATATCCAAATGACATCCCTCATAAAATTAAACTGATTATGAATTATCTTTATTTATCCTTAACATTCTCTGCTTACTTACACAATACCACTCTTATTTGTAATATATACATATTTATATAACTGTTGGTCTTAATTAGCTTAAATTTTTAGTTTTATATAATTTTCCTTTTTTTTTTTAAAACTTAAAACTTAAATAAAATCATTTTCGTCTTTACGAATAAACTAACTTATGTATTTAGCAACTAATTAAGTATTTGTAAACTTGTAATTTAGCCAGGACTCCTCGTGACAGGTTAAACCTAGTGTGGGGTCCACAAGCAACTTGTATATTTCAACCCAATCTGGTAAATAAATATTTTATATTTGTATTCTTTGTATCTGAAAAATTACACATTATGACCATAATGTGTAATTTTTCTACACATTATGACATTCAAATTTCGATCGCCGACGCCCGCCTCGTGCCGCCCCTAGTTTGTCTGTGAAGTTGGTACTGCCATTCAAATTTCGAATGCCGACGCCCGAAGTTGGTCCTACAGAACAAGCTAAACAACTGCAGAGCCACAATGCCGGTCAAACATGCGGTTCGAACACATCAAAGAGAGCTTATGATATGTGTGTAGATAAACTAGTGTATGTAACTGTACATAATTAGGCATTAAAACTAATATTAAAACGAGAGATATTATATTGAAACTCGCCTTCGGCTCGTTTCATAAATCCACTCTCGAGTTTTAATGCCCTCCATTATGTAGCAGTCACATAAACTACTATTATGTTTACTTCAGTTTATGTTTTAAGTAATTTTTGTTGTTCTTACATGTTCAACCTAACACGAAGGATAAAGGGGGCTTCGCTTCGCTCACCTCCTTTACCCTTCACCTAAGCTACCGCAGCATTTTGCCCTGATATTTGATGTGCAAATCAGTATTTTTGACGTGCAGTTTAATATTTCCCATTTTAAATATAAACAATTCCGCCAAATTTATTGAAACCTTATGGATAAAATTTGGTTCTCTTATTTAATGACATCTATATGCAAAACCCCGCGTTGATAATGGCTAAATAGTTTCTGGGAAGCCCTCAATCGTCAACCATCTTGGCTGCTGCAGCGCCCCCTGGTGATCTACCACCGTAAAATATATCTAAGAACATGGCTCTGAAAGTATAGCCGTATAATGAAAATCCGCATCGAAATCGGTCTAGTAGTCTTCCAGGAAAGTTGTAACGGACATACATACACACACAAACATCCTGTAACCCCGAACGTATATGACTCCTCCGCTCCGTCCGTCCGTCATGGGTATTTTTTTAATTTTTGCATTTCATGCTTAATCACGCACACCATGCAGCACCTTGAACGTTTTGGAAAGTTATTTCTTCGGTTCAGTGTATGTTTGGTCGGAGGACTTGGACTGTTGAGAAGGACGAAGAATAAAAAAAAAGGATATAAAGGCGCTTGTTTTATTCGGAGTATTCCAAACATACATCACCAAGTAAAAAACTTAAAAAAAACAGACTTCTAGTTCAAACCCTATTTCTATCTTCCCGGTATGAAAAGTCCTCATCAAAACGATACCTGCATGGAACCATAAACAAAAACGTCAAGTGTGTATTTTTTTTGTATTTGTAGAATTTTTCAAAATTCGCTGAATAAATTTTGATAAAAAAAATTACGGGACCACCTCTGAATTATTACCTTCCAATCAAAATAAGAATCAATAAAATCAGATCATAATTGACGGAGTAATCGCGTAACAAACACACAAAAAAAACAAACAAAAACTCCTTTTTGAAGTCGGCTGAAAAACAAAACTGTTTTTAATAAATGCTGCAATTAATACATATAATTATTTCAATGACTTATTAAGTTTTTCTCTGTCTTATTAACGTTTTTTTATTACCACGATATTTTTCATATATTCTGTAAAAAATCGTTTTAAAACCAATATTTTTTTACATCCATGACAAATATTTTTTTTTACATCCATCACAAATTAACAACGTCGCTAAAGGAGTTGTATCTTTGAAAATCGTCTGTACTTATTGCAGTTAAGCGAATATTCGAAGAATTGCTTTAGACCGTTTACCAGATGCGTAACTCTCAGTTTGTTTGACTGATACCCAAAGTCGTGATGGGCTGCTCTGCTGCTCTTCAGATAACTATAATATTTCAGTTGTTCTTTAAACCTCTACAGCAATCTTTTGTTTTCGGAAGAATCACGATTCTCGGCATATTATAGTTTACAAAGCTTTGCTCGGTATGTCTAAGCTCACATCATTTGCAGATCCCTGTAAAGAAGTGAACCTCACTCGCTTTGTAGTCAGCACAAACGAAATTCAAATGCTGTGTATGTAAGGCTAAGGGTGTATGTAAGGGTATAGTCTGACATACTATTGTCACATCCAGTCTGCTTGAGGAACGCATGGGAGATTCCGAGGAGACCATCAGAAGGGAGAGAAGTATGCAGCTGCTCGCTGAAAATTACCGAAAAATTTATGACAAAAAATCTAATTCCCTAAACGCCAAATAATGGATACCTAAAGTCGACGTCACCTCATTGTCACTGAGCGGATATTGTGTAGCAGAATTGGGCCCCTAGAATTCTGTCACCTTCTGTTGGTGCCTTAGGCCTTATAAAAATTGCGTCCGAACAACAAGACAAATAAAATAGCACGCCATTGCCAACCTGATTCCCGCCATGGCGTCTGTAAAGCAGGGGCCTCCAACGACCGGAGGGGAACTCGCCCCCCTAAGTAGAAGCCGCGTGCATAAGGCCTAGCCTTGGCCCCGCGACCAAGGAACTCAAACTCTTCTCGCCGATCACCGTTAGTATAATATGGACAGTTTTTTGCGAGATTGTTACGACTAGTACACAAATATCTCATTTAGTCGCTATCTGATTCAACGTTCATAGAAATAAGGAAAGCAAAGTATAAAGCTTGAAGTGCCGTTGATTGTACATTTATATAGTCCCAGATGGTTCTGCTAAAGACGGGGCGGCGCCTTTTGACTATCTATTGTCGCGTCGTCGTCAACCCAACAACAAAATACAAGACAAAAGAGGACTGCGCTTTCATTATTAAGTTATGCTAGCTTTTGCCTGCGAAATTGTTTACCAACTACTATACTGAGTATTTTGTCGTCATGTATTTTTGTCTTAACACGGCCATATTAAATGGGTACCCGGCTGACAGACAATAACCATTGTGCTTGACCGTGTTATGTTGAATCTACATTTAATAGCTGCTAAAAGTGCTAAAAATGCGTATCCCATAATTAGCTGCAAAAAAACCCTGCTACTTTGTTTGTTCCACCGCGGTCGCCTGACCGGTGCAGTTGCAAGCAATTTTCTAATTTTCTATCGATTTATTTAAATATTGTTAAGGCCAATATTTCCAATTGATTAATAGCCACTTTCAGCAATATATGTGAAGTCAGGTGTTAAGTAATGATACTAATAATCATAAAACTGTTGAGACTGTTATGTCAATAGTGTTAGTAACAATATCTTACAGTCTAGTTTTAGCTGTTTGATATTGACAATTATAGCAAATAATAAAAGTATAAAGGAAGTACACATACACTTGCAGGCACACACATACATTCACAGCGTCTCTCTCTCTCACACACACACACCTGATCCAGGTGTGCAGCTGGATCCAGCGTCCTAACATTGGGGAGTCCCACCGGTTTATAAACACACTAAGGATTCTGTTGGTGCTGGTAGTTTTCTCCCAATAGCGTAGAAGTCATCCGTATGTGCCTCCACAAATATCCCAGATGCACTGCAAAAGGAAAGTAAATGTAGCTTGCCTCATAACACCACACTGTTGGCAATACGTAAAAACCAATTAATACTATTTAAATTTCGGGTAATAAATGTGTGGGCTACGTTGGTTGTAAATAGTTATTTTCACACCTTTCATTCGGAAAAGTAAGTTTTGCTCCACGATGAGAGGGAGCAAAATGCTACTTTTCTGTTCAAGCTACTTTTTTAATTTATTCATTGGCATGTAGCATTTACGCAATGTACCTATTGAACACAGATTAAAATAATCGAATGTAATTATGAAATTACATTACGTTTTTAATGACGTAGTCGATTAAAAACGAACATGTTTCAAGTTTTAACTTTATCAACGTTATATGAAAATTTATGAATTTTTCGTGATATAAAAAGTCACAATAAATTATTTGTTTTACTGAAATCAAAATTATCGATGACTGTTATTATGATATAATGAATATTGATATCCGAAACCTTTGTAATATTCGATTCGATTATTTTTTCACATAAGTAAAAGTACACAGGAATATTTTATCTGTGGTGACCTTTCCCTAATCCTTCACATCCACCATTATAAAAAAAATGTTTACGTTGTTCGATTACTAAGTGGTGAAAGTATAATTCAAAGTATATTTCTTTTAGAGCATTTAATTTAAATTTTCCTCATAGTCGGTGTGAAAAGTTGTATGTGTCACTCAGGAGTAAAATTATTTTCGTCATAGGCGTTAACGCTTGAATCCTTCGTTACGCTCAGGATTCTAACTTAGAATCCCTCGCTACGCTCAGGAATCCTTCTCTTCACTCTGGATTCAATGTACCGCCCTCGCCATAAAAACATCATTTTGCTCCCTTGTGACACAAATAACTATTGTGTCACAAGGGAGCAAAATGATGTATTTACGGCGAGGGCGGCACATTTAATTCAGAGTGAAGGGAAGAATCCTGAGCGTAACGAAGGAATCAAGCGTTAACGCCCATGACGAAAATAATTTTGCTCCTGAGTGACACATACAACTTTTCACACCGACTATGAGGAAAATTTAAAATATTTAATTTAAATTGTATTAAATAATTATACTTTTAATTATACTTTCACCGCTTTTGCAGTAGTCGAACAACGTAAACATAACTTTTTTTTATAATGGCGGATTGTGAAGGATTAGGGAAAGGTCACCACAGATAAAATATTCCTGTGTACTTTTACCAATGTGTAAAAATAATCGAATCGAATATTACAATGGTTTCGGATATAATATTCATTACATCACAATATCAGTCAGCGATTGTTTTGATTTCAGTAAAACAAATAATTTATTGTGACATTTTTTTTAAATATTACGAAAAATTCATAAATTTTCATAACGTTAACGTTGTTAAAGTTAAAACTTGAAGCATGTTTGTTTTTAATCAACTACGATGAAATTACAATCGATTATTTTATTAAGATCTGTGTTCAATTGGCACATTGCTTAAATGCATAAATTATAAAAGTAGCTTGAACAAAAAAGTAATACTTTACTCCCTCTCGTCATGGAGCAAAACTTACTTTTCCGAATGAAAGGTGTGAAAACATTATTACGCTATTATGGAAAAGATATGGTATTTGTACGTATATAGTCTTGTCTGTACGTTCTTGTTTTCTGTGCAGTAAATAATTTAATATATGGTTTTTAGTGACACGAGTCTTTTATTGACGGTAAAAAAATACTACTGAGTTTAAATTAATAATTAAAAAATAAATTTATAATTTAAAACAACCAGACTCCTTATGAGAGCTTTTTAAAGAAATTAATATACTAACTGTAGCTAGTCAATTTATTTTCGAAAATATAATGTATGTATGAAACTCACAACATTTTCCAAACTTAGCGATAGCTGTAGTGTTAACCTAAGAAATAATCACAGACTACTTGCGCCCCGGTTTAGACTCGCGAAGGTTAGCAATTCTTTCAAGGGTGCATTGTCTACGACAATAAAATACCTCTGAAGATTTTGAAATTGCCATTTGAGCAATTTAAAAAGCATGTTGGAGCCACTTTGTTTAAAAAGGGATATGACAATGTTCAAGATTACTTAAATAACGGGACTGTATGGGGTTAATCTAGCTCAACGCAGACCTAGTTGTTAATAATTTTGTAATGATTGATTCCTGCTTATTAATTATAATACTGAACAATATAATATTTGTATTAGTTAAGCACAACCGATTTTTAAAAGATATCCAACTCTCTAAAATAGCTTACACAAATCTCTAGAGTAAGTTAACAAATAATGAAAGGTCTAATTGACTTCCCCAAGTCTATTAGAAGGCAGCTAAAAGGAAAAGTTGAACGCGGTCAGCATGTATATTATTTATACCGCTGCCGCTGCCAGCTGGTTCGGCTCCTACCTGAGAGGACGTCAGCAGGGTTAATACCTACCTAATGGTCCGAGGAGACTTCCACGGAGTGGTGCGACCTTTCTTCTGGAGTTCCTCAGGGTGGTATTCTTTCCCCTCTTCTTTTCTCTGTCTTCATCAATTCCATTTCAGATGCCATTTCTTCTTCTTACCATCTTTATGCCGATGATCTGCAAATCTACCGCCATTTCTCTCCAAGTAATATGATTTCTTCTGTGGGTGCATTAAATGCCGATCTCGAGAACATCAGGGGCTGGGCTCTGTCTCATGGACTACTTGTCAATCCCAGTAAGTCGCAAGCCATGATTGTCGGCTCCAGACACTCCCATAGTGTGTTACAGCATCTGCCTCTTGTTCCTGTAACTTATGATGGAACCATAATTCCGTACAGTAAACTAAGTACTAAGGCAAAAAATCTAGTATCACTGCTTTTTTACTCATTTACAACATATTATAGGACATACATTAGTCTGTATCTCGCTTGGTTTATAATAATCATCTGGTATTTTTTACTATGTTTTACTAGGGCTTGGAACCAGGCCCTAATATTGAGTTGGTACCGAATTTATTTCCCGACAATATATCAAGGTCGTCATTAGTAAATAGTCGTTTAATGTCTTAATATACGCCTAATCTAAACAAACAGTGGTCGAGCTAATTCAAGAGAATATCACCCAACAAATATATTCCATAAAGATAAAAAATAGAATTCCATAGAAATAAAGAGCTTTATTTTTGGTGGTAAGATGGGAACGATTGAGAAGCTGGTAGTAAAGAAAATATTATTTATTCACAAACATGTATATGCGTATGCATTAATACATTGATGGATCCCTGTCTCACTAACTAGTTCATACTATATCTAGGGAAACAGTTATTTCCGATAAAAGACACAAGATAAAGTTTGTCGAATGTACACACTTCAACAAAATACAACATTTTATAAAATTAAGATGAAAGTTATGATAATAATAACAAGAAATTAGCACGATTGTTTTTCAAGAAATAAAGATTAATTAACGCAGGCCCAAAAAGAGATCGCAGAGGAAACACAAGCGTAACGTCACACTTTACGTCCGTCAAGCATGCCTTATGCTAAGCAGGGTGGCAGCAACACACTTTTGTCTACCTTAAGGGGTTTTCCCATCACCGCATTGAAGACCTCTGTGTCGTTGCGGCCCGAGCTTCTTCCGCTCAAGCGCGGGGACCTGGTTTCAAATCCCGACTGGGAGAGAAGAAAAAAAAACACGGTGTTGGACATTTGTGTGTGCCTTCGCTGTTTCTGGTTATCACAACACGGATAACCTAGTGCGAGGCCAGAAGCAATGAATGTGCCTGTATATAAATGTTTTATTTGCATCTCGAGTACAGCAGGAAAACACAGATGAAACAAAGAGGCTCATAATAATTAGTCAACATTAGGCAAATTAGGCCGAAGTGGGAAAGTTGACGCCGCAGTGACTCTCGGGACCTCAAATGAAGTCTACTCATATTTTCTCTCCGCATTCTGAATCTTTGGTAATCTTACTAAGATACTTTTCGCAGCGAAATTGATAAAATATTATATGAAATTGGCACTAAAAGACAAGACGGGATTATAACATATATATTGTCACGCTTTTTACCATACTGGGTAGTAGAGGCACAGTTGCGCCAATATTTAGCAATAGTTCATTGACAGAGGGCTAGGCCATCACAGTCGCCGTGAAGTTGTAAAGGTTTCCATCACCGTTAGAACCTCTGTAGCCTAAACTACATATAAATTACAGTACTAAGGTACACGGTAATCACCGATATCTCCCGCGTGCAGGTGTGGATCAACGACATCGCTAACTTAACAATCCTGCTCCCACCCCGAAATTTTTTTTATTTAAATATGGGCTTTAGGTTGTGCTCTGTAGATATGTACGTACTCAATAACCATACAATATTTTCCAAATTTAGCGATAGCTGTAAAGTTAAATTAAGAAATTTTCACAGACTAGTTGCGCCCCGGTTAAGACTCGCGAAATTTAGCTATTATTTCAAGGGTGTGAAGATTTTGAAATAGCCATTAGAGCAATTTAAAAACCATGGTAAAACGACTTTGTCTTATAAATTATATTACCGTGTTCAAGATTACTTAATTGACTGGACTCTATGGGGTTAATTTAACTCAACAGCAGAACTCGGTTCTAATTATTTTGTAATAATTTATTCCTGCTTATATTTATCATAATTAATATTTGTATTAGTTCAACGCAACCCACTTTTAAAAGGGATCAACAATCGATCTGTGGGAGTTTCTTCCCCTTCCTTCTCCCACAGTGCTTGAATGCAGTGAAGAGACATAAAATTACATTTTCTAAGTATATGTACATATCTACAGTCACAAAGAAGTTATTTTGACTTTGACATATTATCAAGTGGTACATTTGCGGCAAGCTTGCTCATAGCTAGCTGTCAGCGAGCTGTTTGCTGAGTTATGTCAACGATGTAAAGTAAACCTACAGAGCACAACCTATACGACCCCGCTTCCACCCGGCAAAACATTTTCATTAAAATATGGGTTTTATCCAAATTTGAATGAACATTTTTTGCCCGGTGGAAGCGGGTGTTATAAGTTAGCGATGACCTATAAACTACGACAACATTGCGCACGCCTCCAAGGAAAAATTAACTTAGTGTCACTTTTCGTAAGAGTCATTTCGATTGTCATTTGGATCTTAGTTTATCTCTAAGCACTAGCCCACAGACGCTAAAGGTACAACTTCGTGGCGTACCGCAACTGCAGAAAAACCGCGTGAGTGAGCGAGACAACGTGCTAACTTCGGTCGCTGTCTCGCTTACACGCTCACGCCATATTTCTTCTACAGTTGCGGTCGGTTAAAAAAGACCGGGATTTCGTCCGGATTTCTGTCCGGTTGTTCTCCTCTACAGGTCGTATTTCTCGACCGGTTTTCGTGAAATTTTGTGAGTAGGTGCGATAATTTTGTGTATTTTTGTCGATTCAGTTTATTTTTATTTTTTTTTCAAAATGGCGGAGAGGGTTGCAAATAAAAAAACACTACATCCCAAACGGCTTCAGAGATTTTAACAAATTACGTTACATTACAAACATTACATGAATATACAGGCACATGGATAGCTTCTGTTGTTTCGGAAAACTCAGTAGTTTCGGAGATCATCGGGGTGGCCTATCCTAAAATTATGAAAAACATACGTAATAAAGGTCTTTCCTTAAATATTGCAGGAAAAATAATGTATGGTTTAAAAAAGGAGAATAAAAAAAGTTTGATATTTTTCATGAAAGGGCTGTTGTGGCGAGCATCTCGATTGGGGTCCAGTCAGAAAAAATAAATGTTTTCCAAACCCTATGATGAGACGTATTCTGAAAGGGCTTGTTGCGAGTATCTTAAATATATATTCTTTTTATAAACCCGAAATGTTTAATTAAAAAATATTTATTTATTAAATACGCATATTAGGTTTATAAATAGAATATATTTGCCTATTTTCTTAAACCCCCCCCCCCCCCACTTAAATTTTCTTATCTCCGAACGACTAGTCCTAAAATTTTGAAACTACAGGAAACCTATAGAGAAATGATTGAAATAAATAGTGGGGGAAAAATTCTTCTAATACCATATACAAACTTATAAATGCACCTGGTTACATACATGGTGTATGAAGCCAGCAGCAGTAATAACTTACTAATAAAAATTTTGCTATCCCAGGAAAATCAAAAATATCTAATCCTGTAAGGAGCCTGACAACCATTTTGCGGTCGTATTGAACCCTTCGTACACGAATCCGTCTCCCACTTGACCCTTTATTTATAATGATTCCACTAGTTCATCCGGTTCAAGGGGGTTGGAGGTGTTGGGTTAAAAAATTATGAAAAAAATAACAAATTCCCTTTGTCGCTTGCGAAGTCTGCTAGCTCACAGAGCCACTAGTCTAGAATGTAGTGTACATTCGGTTTCCGCAGCTCCGATCCCAAGAGGGAATTAGCAGAGACACAGACGTGTGGCCACTTTTGCATGTAATTCTATACACCTACATGGTGGGAGCCTTGTGGGATACTGTCTGTCCGAGGATAATGGATAAAAAAAGCGTTACCACCTTGGGACTTTCTTCTGATAGACATCGGTCGACCGACGCAACCACGAGGTCCCAAGGCGAATCTAGAAGCAAGAAAAGCAAAAGTATTTCATACGTTTGGGCTCTGTTTGCTTTGTCTATATTAATAACACACATGAGTCTTTAGTACTATCTCACGTCACGAGTACAGTCTCGGTTATTAATTTCCGACGCATTTCGTTGAAAATTTCTTTGGACATTCAAAATGTATTATAGTTTAACTAAAATGTCATGTCAATTGAAATATTTTGTTCACTTAACATCTCTTTGATCGAAATACACAAAACATTCCATAGTCCATTCATTCCAACATTCCATCCTCTTTGCGAATAGTTCATCAGTAAAAAATAATTTCGTAAATCACGGACAGAATTTATCTGTTGCCTAGTAACTTTTTTTTGCATAATGCGTGCAATGCAAGCAAACTCGTCATAGCAACATTCGTGCTCTAATGGCATAGATCATATGGTTACAGTTTGCTATACGATATTCAAACTAAGGTGGATCTTCTAACTGAAATAACTTTCATCGACTGTACCACCAAACTCTGAGCTTGAGTCAGAGTATTTTTTTTATTGAATATAAATGAATAAATTATCTTATTCAACGTCAAAATTATACTTACTTATATCTACAAGTAATTTTTTTTATATAAAAAAAAGAAAAAGACTACACCGTTTCGGAAGGTGGGCCTCGGGGTTAAGAAGAAACGGCAAGAAACTCCCCCATTTCTTCTTCTTTAAAACAGGGACTTTACAACAGGTACTGGTTTCGGTCTAAGGAAATTTGCCGGCGAATTGTTGTGTAATAATGCAGTTTGCCACAGAGTTAGCGAGAGTTACTATTGCTATATATTTATCAACACTCTCTAACAAGCCAGTAACAAGATGGCTAAATAATACGGCAATATCGTATTGCCTTAGAAAATTCCGCATAGTACAGCGTAGCAAGCGAATATCGTTATCCTCTGTAGGTTAAGCTCACCTAATACGTACAGGTGACGTGCCCACCTACGTACAGGTGACGTGCCCACCTACGTACAGGTGACGTGCCCACCTACGTAATGTAGGTTTACTTGTGTCCAACAAAAGCTGCGTTACCCGATTTCAAGAAATGTAAGGATTCTTTCAAGGGTCCGTGCATTCTCTACTACAATAAGATACCTCTGGAGATTTTGAAATTGCTTTTTCAGCAATTTAAAAAGCATGTTAAAGTGACTTTGTCGAAAAAGGGATATAACAATGTTCAAGATTACTTAAATGACGGGCTGTATGGGGTTAATCTGGCTCAACACAGAGCTTGGGGTTAATAATTTTGTAATTATGTATTCCTGCTTATTAATCATACCAATTCATGTTGTAATATTTGTATTAGTTAAGCACCAACAATTTTTAAAAGAGATCTAAAAATCAACCTGTCGGAGTTTCTACACCCTGCTTCTCCCACTGTGGTCCAATGTATAGAAGAGGCAAAAAATGACGTTTGCTAAGTGTATGTCAAAAAAAATCAACAAAATTAGTTACCCAAAAGGATTATCAGTCCTTTTATAAATGAAGCCCATTATCCCATATCCCCACCGAGGGCACGGGCATTTCCCCAGATTCGAGTAATATTCAGCCATACTCCACGCAACCCTGGCTCAGGGCGGGCTGATGCAGTGTGTCGGGCTAGTGGCTAACCCGACTTTAAGACGACTGCCACCGAGTAGTGATAGTAGCCAGGACCTACGGCTTTTCTTCTTAACCCCGAGGCCCACCTTCCGAAACGGTGTAGTCCCTTTTTTATACAAAAAATTGACTTTTAGTTATAAGTAAGTATAATTTGGAATAAGATAATTTATTTATTTATATTCAATAAAAAATGAATCTGAATCTGAATCTTAACGTCAAACCCTTGACATGGAAACGCCCGAAACAAATGACACTTAAAAACGGGTCACCCATTCAGTTCCCGTCTTGGCTAGATGTTGTTTAAGCTGCAGGATCGTTTCCAATGTGCCCCGTACCGCTAGGCCAAGGGAGCGCTCTCGAGGATTCTCGCAAGCGTGTTATAGCGCACTTAGGTAAAGGCGCTTAGCAAAACCTAGCTCCTTCTCCGCTTCCTTACAATCTTGGGTTGTTTGCTAACTGACCAACCGATCTTTTTGTTTTACGGAGACGAAGATCTGCCGTGGTCTTGTTTTGAATTGAGATAAGATAAGATAAGATTATTTTTATTTTCGTTTCTGTTATAAATATTGCAGTCCAGTCCCCTTTGAAGGATGAAATATCTGTGCCAGGAGACTCCGATTCTTCCACAGTGACATAGTGCGAATTGGAAACAAATATGTTACTTTCCAATTCGCACTTTGTCGCTTAGTGTATTAATTTAAATAAAAAGTTATTTTATACTAAGTAAGGCTATGTTAACACATTACTTAATCAGTAGGCAACAAAGCATAACACAGTTTATGTTTCGTGGTTTGATGCATTGAGAAGTGCTGCCAGTAAGAAGATAAGCAACAAGTTATAATAGATTTACATCCAAATTGTCAGTTCATAATATAAATTATATTACTATAAATACTAAATTAGTAATAAAAATTGTTAAGTGAATATATAAGCAACAATCATTCAGTGTTCTCATAATCAAAAGCTAAAAGCCATTCCACGAGCTTTTTCTTAACATCTATCAATTTTTAATAGAATATATATATGTAAAATTTTGTTAATACTGTTATACAAGTAATATATACATACCGTGCATTAAATTGTAGTTTAGCAAAAGAAGATTAAAAAAATACACATCTTCAATATATTACCATGAGAATGACACTATTAGATCTCCATAAGTGCGACGATAGGCTAGGCCCCTGTAACACAAATTGGAGTACCTATTTGGTCTCACTTTCACACAAAACTTAAAATTCAATACTTAAATTTCAATCAAATACCTCGTATTTTCCAGACGTGGATTGCAGATCAGGTCAGGCTCGCGTGTTGATAGTAACGTCCTTTCTCCGAATTTCCGCCATCGTTGTATTTCCCAACATCTGCTTCGAGTTTCTAATTAAAAGCGAGCGATTTCTTGAGAATTCACTCGCGATAACGACGAAAAGGCTTTTAGCATTAAACGCGTTAATTCTCGGCTCGTAACCCCGCCGTTTGTAACGTAACGGTAACGGTAACCGTTAAGATATCGCACCGGTAACGACGTTGGGAACAAGTTAACGGATAAACAGGAGGGTCTACTTGTTATTTTGTTGTTACTGGTTTGGATTAGTCCTGGCTTAGATGGGTCAATGAAACTCTTTGCTTACTTATTCTGTGGGTTAGGTTAGGTCAGTTTGAGTTTTCAGTTTTGAATCGGTCTTTTGAATCAAAACTCAAATATTGTGTATAGTTTAATAAACATTTCATAATATTTTTGGCTGTCTAAAGCGTAAGGATAAATTTTATACTTATGTGTTGTTAATATTTAGATATCCAAATAGGATTTCGGATTTAGCTACAGAAGTAATATTTTTTTCCGAGTATACGAGTACTTCTTACATCGTAGAGATTTAGACTCTTACTACAATTGTATAGGTATAGTACCATACTGAAACTCACGAACTTACCTAATTTCTTAATAAACTTTTGTGCCGGATCTCATTTTCTGCAGCATTTACCTCGGGGTCACCATTTCGCCGGCAGGGGGCAGCCTTCGGCAGATGGAATCTTGTCTCTTCATGCTCAGTTAAAGTCTATTTGACGAGAATGCAATCCTAGCTTATATACTAGGTTGGTACATGTTATTAATAACGCACATAAGACATAGTACGTCACTAATAACATGTGAGATATTTTCGCAAAACTGTGACGGTCGAACTGTTGTTGCTGCAGTAAATGAGGTCCGGTACAACTTTCAAAACAATAAGTTTTTAAGCTTTTGAATATATATTTTTTAAATCATAAAAGAATGTTGACTTAGTTGTAAGCAAAGGGGCTAAGTTTTATCTAAATCTCTTAAATCATACATAATGAGTGTCTGAATAAACAGAAATAATTCCACTTTGACAATATTGGCACTGGGTTGGGTCAAGTGATGTTTCGCAAGGATCAGTTTATTACACTTCCAGGTCACCATTCCTCTTGTATGCTCATTAAAAGCCATTGTTACATTCTCTTGATTGTTGCGTCGTCTGTTGCGCAACAAAGAAACAAAATGGCCAACAATCAAGTGTAATTTTCACCAAAAAACTCGGTCCCTCAAAATGAGATTCCGGATTGCGAAACACCACAAAAGAATAAGTCAGGGCCAAAGCGCGGATCCCATATCGGGCAATAATAAAACCCCAATACGGCAAAGGATATATTTTCAGCCAAAATCGACCACATGCTCTGGGAATAGAGCAGTCAGCTCCACTCAGTGTGTAGTTCAGATACCGCGCAATGAAACCGTTTGAACGACGGAATGGGGCCACGATGGGGACAGAAAACATTTTATGTGTGCCAATAGGCACAATAAAGGGGACAGCCAATTTTGTCACAACTCATTGAGTCTTATCTTGACCGGGGAGGCACACGTAAGCTTTTGTAGTTGTGAGACTGGCTTTTACACTTCATATTTTGGTAACATGTTTATCATATTATTGTGGTCTCGTTTGAACTTGAATAAACAAACGATATCAAGGGATCTTATAAGGTTTACGGATCTCAGATCTTTTTATAGATGGATAGAACAAATCTGATTTCGTATTTCAACATAATCTGCCGGCTAACCCTTCGTTATGAAAGCGTTTCGGTAATGGAAGATCAACATTGATATTTGAGGCTAAACCAAATGTTGACGTTACACTACCGATACCTGCTAGAACGGTTGCAGTTTTACAACATGGTCTCTGCAATCAATATAATGCTTTTGAAAATAAAATACCGCACGTTCCGTATCCGTGGTTACACTCACATCAGTGATTGTGACCCACCGTTTGGGACACATGGAAAGTTGAACAAATTCTCGAAAAGTCCACTCTACATGAAATTCTAGGATCACAAAATAAACACAGCAGCAAAAGCTTAGCAGGCGGGAAGCACGGCGTAGCACTTTCGTAGCAAGTTGTAGCGTTTAGCGTAGCGCGTAGCAAACACATTTCGTAGCTACTCGTCGTAATAGAGTGGAACTGGATTTCTTGAGTGCAGTTTCTCAGATTTATGCCTTAAATGCTCGCTTTAGAAAGGAAGCATCATTTACAGATAGCTAGTGCATCGCCTGTGAAGGACAGCACAGCCTAAGGATGATGATTAATCTCCCGAATCAGCAAAAGATAATCTAGAAATTAAATTAAATGCAATACTAACACATAACCAGGACCGGTTGACCTGGAATCATGAAACTTTGTCAGGGGTTCCTTATATAGCGTAGGGGAGCACTAAGAAGGCATTTTGCGAAATTAATCCCCTAAAGGGGGTAATGGGAGGTAAAAGTTTGCACGAAACTCAAAAGCTCCTTGACGTGTGAATTTGCAAGTCAGGTAGGTAGTTTATAGGTCTAGACAGCTTATAATCACAGCCCAGGGCCACATTAAAAGGAGAGTGAGGTTAAAGTGTCTATAAAAATTATACTCGGCCAATTCCATACGACCGCGCGAGCGAAGCTGCGTTGCCCGCTAGTAATAAATATAAGTCAATTTTATCATCGAATGTACTGATTCGGTTTCTGTGTTTACTGCTTGCCACACGATTCGGCATGTTTATAAACACAAAGAACTCATCCTCCGTGAAAAAATATTTAAATTGAAGAAGCAGTACAACGACAACTTTGGCGAATATAACAACAAAAGTAAACAGTGGTTGTTTCTATCTAGACGTACTCGTACTAGTATAATGAAGTAAGTTACTCTTACTTAGGCATATGTGTTCGACTAAATTTGATTGGCCTTTAAGTATTTATAGCGTCAAAGTAGCAAACATCACTTCATGACCAGAGATATTATGCATAATAAATGCATATGTGTCTCATATTTACAGTGTCAGTGCTCCCAAAACAACACACGTACGACAGAAACCAGGTACAATAATTTCCCAGGATAACTCATCCCCACAACTCTTCAAGTTTTGTTATTTCGTGATTTTACTGCAGTCCATTTCGATAGCATTTCACAATAATGTAAACAAGCCAATTTACACACGATAACGTCGTAACTACTTACATTTGAATATCAATCCTGAACACATTCACATACCAAGGAATCATTTATTGTTCTTACATCATTTCGACACCAAGTAACTCCCCTAAGATAGTTATTTTATTGCAAAATTATCGGACGAAGAATATTTCAATAGTTCATAAAAAGTTGTATTATTATTTTACTCATCAAAGCGCATCAAAGTCTTATTGTAAACATTACACCCTCATCGCTTGATGCTGTATCACATAATTACCTAAACCGCCTTGCGTTTCACGGCTTTCTTCCCACGCATGACCTACCTACCAGAGGTTCCAGTTGCTTAGACCATATTTTTATTCGATCTCAACTCTCATCCCATACCTTACTGATAGAGTCTCAAATAACAGATCACCTTCTGACACTATTCCTCTTAAACAATAAGCCATCCTATAAATCTGATAATATCACTATTTCTAAAATAAATTATAGTTTTCTTGATATTGATATACACAATGCTAACTTATCCACTATTCTTAATATGACCGACCCCGAGATTGCAACAAATACATTGATTAGTACCTTATCAGGGATGATTTTAAAAAACACAACTACTTCGACTATTCCCAAAAAGCGCAGGCTTCTTAAGCCCTGGATAACTCCAGGTCTTATAAAATGTATGCGCAACAGGGATCACCTACATAGAAACTGTAAAGCCAACCCAGACAACGAAATACTAAAAATAACCTACGTCAGAAACAGAAATTTTTGTACCAAAATTTTAAAGAAAGCCAAAAGACAATTTGAAACTATTGAGCTAGAAAAGGCAAGCAAAAATATTAAAAACTTATGGGACACAATAAGAAGACTAACCAACTCCACCAAATCTGTAAAATCACCTACAGAGCTTCTTAAAACTACCATATCACGAATACACTCATGCAATGAAGTAAATAAGTTTTTTGTGAATATAGGGAGCTGGCTGATGGTATATTACAACTACCACCATCGACAATATCAATCCCACCACCTCAATCTTCTTCCACACCGATGACATCCTCCTTTGCTTTACTAGAAACCGATCCAGATGAAGTTTTAAATGTTATACGGTCACTGAGACCATTTGCTGCTACCGGTTGGGATGGAATCTCTACAGCAATTCTTCAGAGATACATAAAACCTCTGGCTCCTATTCTTAGCCATATCTTTAATCTCTGCTTCCTGAATGGTATCTTTCCAAATAATTTAAAAAATTCATCCCATTTTCAAGAGTGGAGATAGGTCGTCTCCAACGAATAATCGTCCGATTGCTGTCCTTACGTCGCTCTCAAAGATACTTGAACGAATTATAAATAACCGACTTCTCACCTATCTAGAAAATAATAAAATCCTCTCACCGCAAAAATTTGGTTTCCGCAAAAACAAATCCACAACAGACGCCGTTTTAAAACTTATCAATAACTGTTCAAAACCTAAATAATAAGAAAAAAGTCTTAACAATATTTTTGGACCTCGCCAAAGCATTCGATACTGTACCTATCCCCACTCTTTTATTTAAGCTCTCTTCGATACTAGTTAGAGGCACTCAACTTAGTCTGTTTCGGTCTTATCTCACGGGACGTTCCCAAATGGTCAAAATTGAGCAACATCTTGGCGACGAACTTGGAATATCCTATGGGGTACCACAAGGAAGCGTTCTCGGTCCAACGCTGTTTCTGGTATTCATTAATGATCTCTGCAACCTCGATATTCCCTGTGGCTCAATAACTTTTTATGCTGATGATACTGCTTTAACGTTTACTGCCAACACTTGGATCGAACTACAGGGTCTTGCACAAACTGGTTTTAACACCGTTCAAAAATGGCTGCTTACACACTCCCTAACACTTAATACTACAAAAACTAAATTCATTCCGTTTACTGCTTCTTCGGTCACTATGCCTCCTTTACCTCTTACTCTTCGTGCACACTCGTGCACAGACCAAATTAACTGCCAATGTCCGGAGATTTCTTCTACTGATACCATTAAGTATCTCGGTGTCACGATAGACAAACACCTCACTTTTAAAGCCCACATTGACAGCCTCAGCACTAGAGTTCGCAAACTAATATACATATTCAAAAATCTTCGAAACATTGCTAGTGCAACCATCATTAAAATACTTATCTTGCCCTTTGTCAATCTATTATAGCCTACTGTTTCCCCTGCTAGGGAGGTGCCGCAAAAACAACAATGAAACCCCTAGAAATAGCTCAACGCGCCATCCTTAAAGTAGCAATTAAACGCCCTATTCTATTTCCCACAGTTCAACTGTACAGTCTTTGTAAGGTACTATCAGTCAGGCAACTATTCATTTTTAATACAATAATATTGCAACACCACCTCACACCATACGAACCTACTATGAAACGACGTAAAGATAGGATGTGCAATGTTCCCTTCCCAAGATTAATTTTCACAAAACGCTTTAACCTTTATATTGGTCCCGTTTTGTATAACCTGTTTAACAAGATTGAATATATTTATCCGCTTCTGTCTCATGAATGTAAACAAATAGTAAGTAATTACTTAAATAACTTAACGTATGATGAAACTGAAAACCTTCTAAAACCCTATTCCTAATATTTTTCATACAAGTAGGTAGGTCGAACGAAAACACAGACATATACACACGCTTTCCAAACACACCACACAACACACCCTCACACACTATTATACACTTACACAACTTCACAAACACACACACGCACGCACACACACACATACCCACACACCACTTTGTTATATATTATGTAATACATTTAGCTAATCCTAATGTATAAGTGCTTGCCACCTTTAAATGTATGTTAACTTTATTATGCTATAGGTACTGACATTAGAGGCATGAGCCTGCTTTACATTGATACAGGCTATTAAAATAGCCTAGCAATGAGAGCAGTTGCATTTGCAACTTTTATGATTCAGAAACCTGTGGCGTAATCCTACTAAAACAAAAAAAATATATAAAAAAATTGTACATTTTCTTTTGGAGATTAAATGAATTTTATATTTTATATTAATTTTATATTGTCTTAGGAAAGCCAGTGTGGTTCATTCTTTTGAATCGATCCGATTCGATCGATCAATCGGTTTGATTGATAAAATAGTTCAAAATTCGTAAAGGAAAAGTATGGAACAAAATATGCCAATGATCTCGCCGCCTCTAAAGGAGTAACTGTGTTGCGCCTTCCACCATATCACTGTGAGTTGAATCCAATAGAACTGATTTGGGCTCAGGTCAAATCTTACGTAGGAAGAAATAATAAATCTTTTAAAATGGCAGAAATAAAAAAAAATGCTAAAAGAAGGATTGGCGTGAGTCGGAGCAGAACAATGGGCTAAATGCGACGGTCACGTTCAAAACGAAGAGGAACGTTGGAAAACATTAGACGGCTGTATGGATATGGCTAGCGACGCTGTAACTCAGCCTTTTATTATAAATGTGACCGATGATGACACATCAAGTAATGATGAATCTGTCACAAGCGAATGACGCGCGTCAGGTTGGGATATTTCACTGTCTACGGTTATTTTCTATTCTACTAAATTTTCTAAAACAATTTAATTAAGTTTTTTAGTATGATGCTAGAGCTCGTCTTAGCTGAAATTACGCCCCCCACTCCTTGGTTTTGTACTACTTATGGAAAAAATCGATCGAAAATCGACAGCGAACTATATCTCTTTGATCAATGCCTTTGACATCAGTGTAGGGACAACACTCAAATCTCACTCAATGATAGACAACTGTCAACTGACATTTTTGTTTACATTATTGTGAAATCCTATCGAAATCGACTTTACACAAAATAGCATGCAGATATCCGTAATAGATTCACCATAGGCTTATCTCTAAAAGAGCTCCGTGGTCTAATGGGTTTCACGCTTGCTTCTCACACAGGAGATGCAGGTTCGATTCCTGGCCATGTGCCAATGAGATATTTGATTTATCTTAAGTACATTATCGAAATTTCAGTGTTTCGGATAACACATTAAGTTGTAGGTCACGGCTTCTATCGCTACGTAAAACCCCTTCATCAACCCGCACTAAGCCAGCGTGGTCGAGTATGGCTAAGTCTTACTCCGAGTAAAGACCTGTGACCCTCGGTGAGGACATTAATGGGCTACATTGTTATCTTATCTCTATCAAGATATTTTTCCCCACACAGTTGCAGCTAATAGGTTAGCCTTAGTTATTGTCCCGCAAAACAAATTTTGAATAAGGAGCTTAATGTCAGTGTCGCCTCTGCCACCTAATATGATAAATAGTCAAGCTACGAGTATGTTATTTGGTCTTAAGTCAGTTGAAACGAATCCAACCGACCCTAACGCGACAGACCTCCCTTCATTTTCATGCCAACTTTGTAAGTAATTATGTAAATATAATTAAGAAAGCCATTGTTTCCCGTGTTTTACTTAATAAAACGGCTTATTATTAAGTACAGGCCATATTAATATTTGTCTGTCTGTTTGTGTAATAGCAATTGGTTGTTTGCATTTTCATTTTCCGTTTTTGGCCGATAAATATGTATGGCCCTTTTCCCACAATCACGGCCTAATTTATGAGAAGCCAGGACTTTAACAAGAGAAGCAATCAGTAGCATATTACAATATGCAGGTTAACTTTTAATTGTCTAACCAAAATGATGAGGAATTATGAATAACTTTCCCAAAGAACATTACCCGATTAGCTGATTACAATTTACTATGGTATACCTAAAACTTTTTTGTTGTCAAACGTACCCATTATTGTGAAAATTTCATGGGATAGGTGTTCATAATTAATAAGCTAATTAAATGTTTGTATGACTTATCTTCTGATACTGCAAGCTCTGGATTTTATCAGAATACGGCGATTAACAAACTTTGATAAAAGGATATTAGAAATGACGTGATGCTTTGTTATGTCTGTGATAAAAGGAATGAGAGTTTCATCTTATTCCACACGTGTAAGCAAGTTCAATCTCTCTCTTTTAGGCCATTTTGTGACGTACGACGGAGAGTGATGTCTCGGTTTGCTCAGAAGGCGCGGTACCAATAGCTACTCAGCACAACATTTTCAAAGTATTTCACATTTCCCTGATGAGCTAATTACGCGGAGGAGTGGTACGGAATCGTTTCAACCGAATTAAAAAACAAGGAGTTTCTCAATTCGTCTGTTTTTTTTGTGTTCGTTACATGATTACTCCACCAATTATGAACCGATTTTGATGATTCTTGATTTGATTGGTAGGTCATTAATCAAACGTAGTCTTATATCAATTTTATCGAAATCAATTAAGCGCTTTTTGAAAAAATCAACAAATAATATATGCACAGATGACGTTTTGGTTTGTGGTTCCGTGCAGCAAAAGTGTTGATGAGGACTTTTCATGTGCTCACAGACTTCACTCGCATCGAATAGAAGAACAGAAGAAATAGGGCTTGAACTTGAAGTAGGTTTTCTAAGGTTTTTAACTTGGGGAATGATTAAATCCAATAATAACCGCAAAGGCACCGCACGACACTTTGATGGTGCTTTGCGTCATTTTTCTTCTCCTTATTTTGCTCAGATAAGGAAAAAGACACAGATGCACAATTTTGTCCCGTGCGGTGAAATATCATGCGGAGCTAGTGTAGGTACTTTTGGAGATTAGGCCGGTTTTTGAGTAAGTATATAGTTTTCAAACTTAAAGTTAAGTGACATCCTCGAATGCATTAAGCGAGCAAGAAGATTTGGGGAGGAAAATCTGTTGAACAAACAGTAAGCAGTGCCCACTGGGAATTGGGTGAAATAGTCACAATAGAGGACCGATCACCCGCCTTTGGTTCAGCGGGCGTCCCACCTCATAATCATCATCATAATGTATGTACGCAAGAACCTTACAACATTTTCAATTTTAGCGATAACTATAACGTTGACTTAAGAAATAATCACAGACTAGACTCGTGAAAGTTAGCAATTCTTTCAAGGGTCAGTGCATTCTCTATTACAATAAGATCCCTCTGGAGATTTTGAAATTGTCATTTGAGCGATTTCAAAACCCTATAAAAGCGACTTTGTCTAAAAAAAAAATATTACCTATACAACGTTCAATATTACTTAAATTACGGGATTTTATGGGATTAATCAAACGCAACAAAGAACTCGCTGTTATTAATTTTGTAATGATTTATTCCTGCTTATTATTTTTAATAATTAATTTTATCATATTTTATATTTGTTAAACACAACCAATTTGGAAAAGAGATCTACATATCAATCTGTGGGAGTTTCCTCGCCCATTCTCTCCCAAAGTGGTCCAATGTAGAGAAGAGGAAAAAAATGACGTTTGCTAAGTATGTGTTAAAATCTAACGAAATAAAGAAATTTTGAGTTTGAGTTTATAGTATCGGTATAGTATAGAGAGTCCTTCCTGAATATTATATTATTATGTGTGAGGAAGTAGTTATATTTTATTAGGTATTTCAAGCGGTATATCGAATGTGCTTCGACTAGGTCATAACAACTTCACACAACAGGGAAAGACCCGAAACGCGACACGAGGCGTTCAGTTCGGCCATTGTTGAAGACGGACTGGAATGACTCCGCTGAATGTCCGTACACTGTAATCATGTAATTGTTCACTGGAAGGCCTCGCCTGCTCCAGTTTTTGGTTGGGGTTGGTAAACTAGCGATTATATGAACTTAAAAAAAAACAACTTCAAGTTCAAGCCCTTTTTCTCCCCCCCCCGGTCGGGATTCGATTGAAGTCTGTGCACATGAAAAGGCCTCATCAAAACTTCTGCTGCACGGAACCACAATCCACAACGTCATGTGTTTTTTTTTTTTTTTTTGTATTTCATGACATATGTATGGGACCATCTCTGAAGTATGACCTACCAATCAACATAAGAATCATCAAAATCGGTTCATAATTAACGGAGTAATCGCGTAACAAACGCACAAAAAAAAAACAGAAGAATTGAGAAGCACCTCCTTTTAGAAGTCGGTTAAAAAGATGTACAATCAATTATTTAGAGCCGGATACTTATTAGCGAGCCGTAAGTGTAACCGTTGCACCAATAGTAACCAAAATACGTGCACGTCCTCGTAGTTCGCAAGCCTGCCGCGACTGAACTGATAGCGAGCCGATGAGTGCAGTTTCACACACACACTGGAACCTCGTATCCGTATTTGCTCAGTTACAAGTAAAGATCGCTAATGAGTACCCGGCTTAGGATTATTATAAATCTAGATGCACGTGGCTATAAAATAGACATGATTTTGAAAACTTTTCTTGTCATGGTAAAACAGAAAGGTGTGGTCGAATTTTAAGTTGTGAATAAAACATCATTCTATGTAACTTTCACCGATAAATCATTTTTATTGTTAACTTCTCCCAACAAATATAAAAAAACCGTAAAAAATAAAATAAAATATAAAAAAATAGTTTTATAAAATAAAACTTACGGTGAAGTTCAATGAATTAAAAAAAAACGGTCAAGTGTGGGTCAGACTCGCACACGGTGGGTTCCGTACCATCGTACAAGAAAACTTCAGTAGTGAAAAAAATAAAACAAAAACAAAATAAAATTTTGTCCTTACGTGGATTTGGAACCAGACATTTAAGATTTCGCGACAGATATCAAACCAATTACGCCACTATAACCATGTGATAAGTCGCGAAGTCGCGATGATATTGTTATATCATGAATCCTTTTATATACTACACATAGATCAATAAAAAAAACTGAGGAAAGTGTCACGTGAAAAAAATACCTTGTCCACATTGCCAATCGTTTTCATTTTATTTTATTTGATTATTTCCGGACTGTGGCATTGAAGATATTGTGACGCGAGTCTATGTCGTGTGTGTGTGTGTGTGTGTGTGTTTCATTGAACGCCCAACACGTACAAGAGTTCGCTTTCATTTGATGTGAATGTGACACGTCGAGAACATGAGAACTTTGCTTTTTATATTCGTTCTGATATGATGTCTATATGATAAGAGCATTGGGTTCTTTATGTCAAAAAAGTATGACATAACTCCCACGTACACTCAATATTTTAAAACATCAAAATGTCTTATCCATCATCATGATTATCTATCAAATATCTGTATCAAAACTGGTGTAGTTCATTATCTGTTGCTGAAGCGGCAACAGAAATATACATACTGTTAAAATTTCAATTCCCTACCTATAACGGTACACATCGATAGACGTTCAGATGGACAGACGGACGGACAGATGGATGGACGGGCAGACGAACAGACGGACAGACGGTCAGATGGACAGACGGACAGACGGACAGCGGACGACGTTTAGAACCCTCAACAGTATCAAACATTGCCACTATTACACATTTTGTAATATTGAAAAATCTTTTTCCTAATGATGTTTTACTAAATCCTTGCCAATGCCGTTGGATAACTAAGGTAAGTTATTTTTATGAAAGCGAGGCCATTATCTGTTATGAAATTATAACGCTTATGTCTGTGGCCCCATCCTTCCGTATTTATAGTACAACAATCCAGCCTTTGTGTTTGCTAACATTTTACTCAAACTGCCAACACAAATTGTGTTCGTGCAAGTGAAAAACTGTCGTTTTGATTGCTATGTACATTTAACCTGGCTAATCGACCGCCATACATTTAGTTTGAAATTCCTCTATTGGCCGTTGGTTAAAGTAGGTAAGTTTTTATGGAAAAATGTTTAGACTAATGCATAATGTCGAGACTTCTGAAAGTTTTTAGGTAGGTGGTTCAACTATGACAAGTAACCTACGCCCGAATGTGCAAACTACAACTCAAGGTTGACGGAGTCTCAAAGACTTGCTTCTATTGTGTCATTCGGTGAGTGACCGCATCAATTTATTTAAGCAAAAGTTAGTGCATTCGTCCACTGTTCACTAAAATGTAATACGACCTCAAGGCCCTATGAACTTAATTTACGATAGGACAGCACGTAAGTAAATCAGAAAATCTCAGAGCACCAATGACGGATTCAGGGCATTTCCTCGCCAACATCGCATACGGACGAGGTGTCACTGCGTTAAGCTTGCTCCTCACGTAGCTAGCGTGAACCCCGGCCTCCACGCGCATTTCTTCAGGGAAATGACGACGAATAAAATTAACATAACTCTGAGAAAACAAAGGTTTTCATCTCATACGAGTGTGTAGGAAATGTCGGAGTCAATTTATAATTACGCGGGAATGAAAGCAAAACAAGAGAAAACAAATAAAAATCAACAATGCATCACTCCCTTTCTGATGGCAGGGTTATGGAAATCATAAATGAATTAACTAAATAAAAAGCGTTACCAAAGGCGGAAGGTCATTTGAGCCTATATTTTAGCATTTTGATTCTACATACAACTAATCAAATTCAAAATCAAATTTCTTTATTGTAGTGTATAGACATTTATAGTTGTGTGTAACTCTGTCGTCTCGAGAAGCGCACGCGCAGGGTTGCGGGGCGGGGAGGCCACTGGCTGCCGACCGCCGCGGAGAGAAGACGTGGACGCTTGCTGCGAGCCGATATCAGTGTGATTTTCTGTTACCTGTTCTTACCTAATATTAACCTGACTACCTAATACTAACCTAGTGTACATCACATGTGGCGACGAGGCAAACTGTAAGTATTTTAATGTTTTTACATTCAATAATAAAAGAAAAAGAGAGACAAAACATACGTAGACAAAATACCTATACTATCCTACTATGTATAATTGTCGAATAAATGGAACTTTCGGATCACGAGGCACTTGCTTTGAGCTGTCAATTCATGCATGACAAACTACCAAGTTTTTGTCAAAGTGATTTTTATGTAGGTACCTACCCATTGAGTTTCTTCACAGATGTAAGTTTGATTCGGTTATGCCCGTGGTGGGTGCGTAACTACAAGTTACCTCCTTGAGTTCGAGCCTCAGTAATACCTATATAGCTGTATGAAATTTTAAAAGGTAAAACGAATCACAGAACTCGACTAGTTTCGTAAATCTATTTAGGCAGGTAATAGTTACCATTTACATTTTATGGATTTGTCTACGGTATAAAATAATACCTATATAGTTCCTTACCTATAAAATAAATATGTATTTACAGTTACCATTGTTACTAACTGTTATTGAAGAGGTAGGTGAGTTGCGTAGGTATTATTTTGTTCGCGTCTTAGGTATCTTAGTTTCTCTGGGTGTACAAAAGGGGACTGACTGACATACCTACATAATTATACGACGACCCGAATGGCTGAGTCGGCAGTGCCCTGCCTGCGAATTCGGGGGTCCCGGGTTCGAGTCCCGGTGGGGGCAAGTAATTGTTTGGTGAGAACGGATGTTTGTGCCCTGGTCATGGTTGTTTGTCTATCTAAGTATAATATTTATCTATCTATATATGTGTATCGTTGTCTGGTACCCGGGATGCAGGGGGTCCTAGTTTGGGGCTTGATCAATGTGTGTAAATTGGTGTCCAGGGTATTATTATTATTATATTATTATTAATTTGTCAATATCTATAATAAATGTTCGTCGATAATCACTGAAAGTATCGTACAGTGAGCTGTTTTGCTGCTGGGCATTAAATTGCGACTGGGCATTAAATTGCGACTGAGCATTCAATTGCGACTGGGCATTCAATTGCGACTGAGCATTCAATTGCGACTGGGCATTAAATTGCGACTGAGCATTTAATTGCGTCTTGGCATTCAATTGCGACTAAGCATTCAATTGCGATTGGGCATTAAATTGCAACTAAGCATTCAATTGCGGTATGAGTTTAAAAATGGATAATGAAAGCATTAAATTGTGGAAATCGATGAGTACTTAGTGTACAACTTGCATTGAATTGCGGAGATTTACCGGTATAACATTAAATTGCGGAGTTTTCACGGATCAAAACTTAATGTTTAGACTTTGAGCATTAAAATGCGGGTGTAGATACTTACCTACGTAGCTTAATAATATAACAATATAAGTACAGTCACGTACAGAAGATGCATTATTACTAGCATTAGATTGCGATAGCGTATCAAAAAAAAAAGACTATAAATCTGCAACATACGTACTTACCTTGCCAACAGGTAGCCCCAATGACACTGTACACCTTAGAGAAGTTCGAATGTGAAGGGGAAGTTGGCTCAGTCTCTGTTCGTTGGGAAAGATGGAAAAGAAGTCTAAACATTTACCTCGAGGCGGCAGGCATAGACAACGAGGCAAAGAAAAGAGCTAGTCTTTTACATTTCGGTGGTCCCGAGTTACAAGAAGTCTTCTACAACATCCCGGGAGCTAATGCAGCTGAAGGCGAACTTTTTAATATCGCCATCGGAAAATTAGACAGCTACTTTGCACCTAAACAGAGCAAAGTGTATGAGCGACACCTGTTTCGTCTTCTAAAACAGGAACAGGATGAGAAGTTCGAAAAATTTCTTGTCAGACTCCGACTACAGGCCAAGAAATGTCAGTTTGGTGAAAAAGAAGACGAGCATATCATAGACCAAATAACAGAAAAGGGTAAGACGGAAGAACTCCGCAAGAAGATATTGAAAACAGGGGACAAGATCACTTTGGATGAAACAGTTGCAGGAGCGAATACGCTGGAAGCCATAGATCGTCAATTAGGAAACTTCGCTACAAAACCCGTGGAAAATCAGTCAATCAACAGAGTAGGTATAGAGAAATGGAAGGAGAAGCACCAAAAAAATAAAAATTTGGAATGTAGTAGATGCGGCAGTTCCAAACATTTGGCCCGTGACAAGAACTGTCCAGCAAAAGGAAAGACTTGCCTTAATTGATTTAATGTGGCATCTTAGGACACTTCAGAAATCAATGCCAGACAAGACAAACTCAGAAGAGGAAACTGGAAGGAGGAGAATCATCAAACAGTCAGGTAATAAAGAAGAAAAGCAGGACAACAAATAATATCGAAGAAACTGCAAACATAAGCACGGATGAAAGAAAAGTTGACTACATTTTCAATATCGAGAACGACGCAAAGGTCACATGTAACATAGGTGGAACCAACGTGGAGATGTTGATAGATTCGGGCTGCAAGCACAATCTTATAACGGACCAAACCTGGGAAAGAATGAAGAAAGATAACGCTAAAGTTTCTAATCAAGATCCGAATCCTAACAAAACGTTCGTAGCTTACGGGAGTGCAACACCGCTGAAACTGTTAGGATCATTCAAAGCTACGATAAAACTTGCCAGAACATCACAGGACATCACAACATTCTACGTGATCAAAAACGGTACGCGTGACCTACTAGGACGTATGACGGCAACCTCATTGGGAGTACTTCGGATCAATTTGGATATCAACCAGGTTGAAACTATGGCGTTTCCAAAATTCAAAGACGTTTTAGTTACCATTCCGATCGACGATTCAATAAAGCCTGTTGCTCAGCCGTATCGGAGGATTCCCATCCCACTCGAAGAAAAAGTAGAGAAGAAACTTAACGAATTACTTAAAAGGGACATTATAGAAAAAGTGAAAGGTCCTTCTAACTGGATCTCGCCTATAGTCCCCGTTCTTAAAGTTGGAGGAGACATCCGATTATGCGTCAATATGCGCCGAGCAAATGCAGCTATACAGCGTGAAAACCATCCACTGCCAACGATGGAAGAACTGTTGCCAAAAGTTCGTGATGCTAAAATCTTTAGTAAGCTAGACATACGAGATGCGTTCCATCATATTGAACTTCACCCGGACTCAAGACATATCACGACCTTCATTACCAGCAAAGGATTGTATCAATACAAGAGGATGATGTTTGGTATCTCGTGTGCGCCGGAGATTTTCCAAAAAACACTGGAACGAATTCTTTTATGTTGCGAAGGAGTCATTAACTTTATAGACGACATCTTGACTTTTGGGAAAGACCTAGAAGAACACGACTTAAGGCTAAAAAAAGTTATGGCGGTGTTAGAGGAAAATAACGTGATGTTGAGGGAAGACAAATGCATTTTCGGAATGAAGAAAGTCCACTTCCTAGGGTGTGAATTGTCAGAACAGTGTGTTAAACCACTAGACAAGTACATCTCGGCAATAAAGGGATTCAGGGCCCCGAAGAATATCGCTGAACTGCAGAGTTTTATGGGTTTAGTGAATTACGTGGGAAAATGGATCCCCCACTTAGCAACGTTAACAGAACCCTTCAAGCAACTGCTGCGGAAAAGAACGGGAAGAAACACGGACATTCAAGATGACTGGGGAGACGCCCAAAAGAACGCATTTAATGATCTCAAGGCAGCACCCATGAAGGTACCAAATTTAGGTTACTACAATCCTCATGATATGACTGTGGTGATTGCAGATGCCAGCCCGGTGGGTTTGGGTGCAGTGCTGGTGCAAATCAACAAGTATGGACCGAGAATCATTGCATTTGGTAACAAAACCCTCAGTAGCTGTGAGCGCCGTTATTGCCAAACAGAAAAAGAGGCCTTAGCCCTGGTTTGGGCAGTTGAACATTTCAACATGTTCCTGTATGGCAAGGTGTTTGATCTAATAACGGATCATAAGCCCTTGGAGGTTATATTTGGCCCGAAAGCAAAACCATGCGCTCGCATTGAAAGGTGGGTGTTGAGGCTGCAATCCTACAATTTTAAGGTGAAATATAGCCCGGGGAAGACCAACATAACCGATCCACTATCGAGACTCTGTGAAGTGACAACAAACCAGACGGCTTTATTCAAAGACCATGTTCAAGCTGTTACCGAATTAGCACGACCGGTAGCCATTTCATTGCAAGAGATCACCGAGAGTTCTCTAGTAGATGCAGAGATACAGAAGGTTAGAGAGGGCCTTTACGATGGTAACTGGGATGAAACGGTTAAAGGCTTTTCCAGAATGAATTATGCTTTCATGGCGATATTCTCCTCAGGGGGACGAAAATTGTAATTCCGACCAAATTACGCAGAAGAGTTCTGGAAGCTGCACACGAAGGCCACCCGTGGATAGTCGCGATGAAGGGTAGATTAAGAACAAAAGTATGGTGGCCTAAGTGCGACAAAGATGCTGAAAACATAAGCAAAGCCTGTAAAGGATGCATCCTGGTCTCTGCTCCCAGCGCCCCAAACCCATTAAAAAGAAGAGACTTACCTTCTGAACCATGGGTTGACATAGCAATTGACCTTATGGGCCCCTTACCAAGTGGAGATTATATCCTAGTAGTTGTGGATTATTACACCAGATATAAAGAGGTGAAGACATGTAGAACTATAACAAGCTCCGAAATAATCGGAATGCTTAAGGACATTTTTAGCAGGCTTGGCAATCCAGTCTCACTTACATCAGACAACGGCAGACAATTTTCCAGCGAAGACTTTAAGAGTTTCTGTGCAGAGAGGAACATACGAATCTATAATACCATTCCCTACTGGCCACAACAAAATGGAGAGGTGGAGCGCCAGAATAGGGACATCCTAAAGCGCCTAAAGATTTCTCAAGTAGAGAAAAAGAACTGGCAAGAGGCTCTTCGTAAGTATATGGTGATGTACAATAGTACACCTCACACAGTAACTGGAAAAACACCAGCAGAATTGTTCTTTAGACGACAATTTCGAGACAAGCTGCCTATGATACAGGACATGACGCATCTCTCAGAGGATCTTGAAATGAGGGATAGAGATAAGGAACAAAAGGAAAAAGGGAAGGAATATGCGGATAGGAAGAGAAGAGCTACACCTTGTGAATTGGAAGTTGGAGATAAAGTATATGTCAAGAACATGACTAAACAAAACAAGCTGAGTTTAAACTATGAACCCGAAACACATACCGTCGAAGCGAACAAAGGAGGTGACGTAAGTCTTCGGAACGATGAAACTGGTCAGTAAATCAGGCGGAACGTCGTACACCTAAAACGAGTAGAAGGACAATGGAAGGTGCTAGATGATGAGAATAATGCTAGGGAAGCTCAAACAAACGATAATAGTGAAGTAGATCAATCGCAACTAAAGTGAATAAAATGATGGCCAATAATGACAAAATAATTGATGATTAGCGATTATATATTATTTGAATAAAGACTTGATGATTGTCCTTGATGTACGTATGTAAAAATAAAAAATGTTTGGTGATTATGAATATATTTAATTTGTACGATAAGCTGATCAATGTTCCTTAACTGAATCTATACATTAGGTATATTTATATTTATTAAAAAAAAAATAACAAGGGAGGGATGTAGTGTATAGACATTTATAGTTGTGTGTAACTCTGTCGTCTCGAGAAGCGCACGCGCAGGGTTGCGGGGCGGGGAGGCCACTGGCTGCCGACCGCCGCGGAGAGAAGACGTGGACGCTTGCTGCGAGCCGATATAAGTGTGATTTTCTGTTACCTGTTCTTACCTAATATTAACCCGACTCCTAGTGTACATCACATTTATTACCGTAGATATTTCCATACAATTAGCAAACGTCATGTTTTGCCTCTTCTTTACATTGGACCACTGTGGGAGCAGAAGAGCGAAGAAACTCCCGCCGATTAATGTGATCTATTTTTAAAATTCGCTGTATTTTACTAATACAATTCTTGCTTTGTGAATTATTATAAATAGTAAGCAGGAATAAGTAATTACAACATTATTCTACAGCAAGTTCTGTGTTGAGTCAGATTAGCCCCATATATTCCCGTCATTTAAGTAATCTTGAACATTATAATATCCCTTTTAAGACAAAGTCGTTTTACATGATTTTTAAATTGCTCACATGGCAATTTCAAAGTCTCCAGAGGTATCTTGTTGGAGTAGAGAATGCCCAGACCCTTGAAATAGGTCAGGTATGCCTGTTGCTACTGTCTATTGGTACTCTTTCGAATCTCTACGAAGGTTATCCTAGACTGATATATTGAGAATTAAATCCACACATTATTTAATATCCGTCAAAGCAAATAATTCCTTCTCTCTCTACCTATATATTGTATAAGAATATGGCATGATTTCAACAACCTCAAAAATCATCTCATATAATAGATTATATGAATTTGCTTTTGTTTGGATCTTACAATGTTAAAAGCCTGTACATTTTCACCATATATAAGTGAAGTTATAGAACTCATTTATGTATGCAACTACTGCTTATCTCTGTGTAAGCAATAAGCAAGTTATGCAGTTTTGTTGGCACAGAACGTAGTTTGAATCCACTGCACTAGAAGCAGTGATAACTTGTAAGTTTAATACAGAGGAAGTTGTTATTAACTTACTTACGAGTATATGTTATGTAATGTCATATAGCAAAGCAAAAAAGCAATAGATTTACATTATATTTGACGACCTCTGTGGCGCGGTTGTGGCTCTGCCTACCATGCGAGAGGTCCCGGCTTCAATCTCCGGCTTGAGATAAATAAAAAATACTTTAAGTCTTGGATGTTTATATGTGTGTGACGTCGCTGTTTAAGGTTCCAAAGACACAGGGTATCCTAGTGTGGGGCCAGAAGCAATGTATGTGCCTGTACGTAAATGTTTATGTTAATGTATATTAAATATAGCGTCACGCTTTTTCTCATACGGTGTGGCACAGGCACTGTTTCACCCAAGTTTAGCTAGAAATTAAGAACATCCATCGTTCTAACGGTGATGAAAAACATCGTAAGGAATCAAGAAAATTGGTACAGTGCACTAACAGACTTGAAGTTAGTCTTTAGAGCAAGCTTCAACATTGAATATCCTGAACTAGAATCACCAGTAAAACAATAATAAGTTTTTTCACTTTTATAGTAGGAAATATATCACCAAATTCCAAATTCCAAATTCCAAATGTCTTTATTACTGTAGATATTTACATATACTTAGCAATCGTCATTTTTGCCACTTCTCTACATTGGATCACTGTGGGAGAAGAAGGGCATAGAAACTCCCAAAAATTGATTTTTAGATCTCTTTTTAGGGTTCCGTACCCGAAGGGTTCCAAACGGGACCCTATTACTAAGACTCCGCTGTCCGTCCGTCCGTCCGTCCGTCCGTCTGTCACCAGGCTGTATCTCAAGAACCTAGCTAGCTAGAATGAATGAATGAATGAATGGTGCTTCTCCAGCCAGGGTTCTAAACCTGTTCCGGTCTTTCGGCCGGCATACCAGAGAGCACGAGTTTTGAGGGGGGGCGGAATGACCTGCTCGATAGGAGAGGAAGGAGCGTGAATTCAATCGACCGACTCTTCAGCCTGAAGCCAATATAGGATATGTGGAATGGGGAGGATATAGGATTTGGAGAGCAGCTGTTGTTTTCTTCAACTTCATGTTTTCCTTCTATTTTCAGGTATTGTTATAGGTTGAGTTTCCTGTCCTGTCGTGTTCGTTTGGGTTATCCGGTAAGGTCTCCGTTTCGCTTTCGCTGTCTGTTTCTGGAATATGGTATATTTGGCTCGATGCCTTTTTGACTTCGTCCCTGTTGTGTGCTGATTCTGTCCAGTAACTGTGTTCTTTACCGTAGTATTTGATGTCATGCTTAAGGGAATCTTTCCAGGTGTAAATGGGTCGGCCAACTTTCTTCTTCTTTGCTTCGTATTTCAATGCAGCGTGGAGTAGGTGTTTTTGTGGGCGTCGTAGAATATGTGTATAGTAACACATCCGATGGTTTTTTATTTGTTTGGTTATTGTTTTGCCCTGTAGTAAGTCATGAATTTTGTGGTGTCTTGGATAGCTTCTGGCGTTCTCGAACATGTCTCTCAGGATCAGGCGTTCATATTTTCTTAGTCTAGAACGGTTTGCTTTGGTGAGGGCTGCCGCTTTAAGTCCGTATGTTATACACGGTGCTATAACCATTTTGTAAATCAGGCGTACTATTTTCCAGTCCATGTTGGATTTCTTTATAAAATGCATTAGGGCCTTGGAATTGCCTATGGCTTGCCGGCATCTCTTCTTTATTGTGTCTCTCCTACTATGTCCTGCCGTTATATATGTGCCGAGATATTTTATTTCGTCCACGGGTCGTATTGGAACTCCGTCCAATACGATCACTTGTGGGCGCTGGGTGTTTATGGGGTCTCTTATAAGAATTTTCGTCTTTGTTTCGTTAGTATCGAGCCCTACTGTTTTTAATAGTGCTTTCAAGTGCGTGACGATTTGGTCAAGGTGTTGTAAATCTTGACAAACGATGATGAGGTCATCCGCGAAGGAGAGAATAAGTGGTAAGACTATTTCTTCATCTTGGTCCAGTTTTATGTTGGGAATTTCTTCTTCCAGTGTTTTGAGGATATCATCCATTAATATTGTAAATAGTCTTGGTGACAGTGGACAGCCTTGTTTTACTCCTTTTCCTTTGTTGATCAAGTTACTTTGCTGTCCGAACCATTTGATGCAGGTCCGTTCATACATGCAGGCTTTTATTATCCTATTGGTTAAAATCTTATTGGTCCTTGAAAGGAGAATATCCTTGAGCACGTTTAGGTCTATAGTATCAAATGCTTTGGCGATATCTAGCGCCAGTACATATGTTCTGTTACCCGCGCGCCATTCTTCGTCTAATACTCTGCGTAGTGTGAAGATGTGGTCATCGGTGGATCTATTGCGGAGAAATGCTGCTTGGTAGTTCCCGAGTTCTTTTGTTATCTCGTCTAGTTTGATGAGCAGGTATGTTGCGTATATGCGATATCCTGTATTACACATTGTTATACGGCGATAGTCATTGGTGTCTTGCGGGTTTCTGATTTTGGGAATAGGTACTTGGACCGTTTCATTCCAGGACTCCGGTATTATATTTTCTGTCCATGCTCTGTGCATTGTTTTGGTAATAACCTTTAACAGTTGTGGCGGTATTCCTTTGTACAGTTCCGGGACTACCTGATCTGTACCCGGCGCTGTTCCGTTACGCATGCGGCTGATTATCGTTTTTATGTCGGCTATTGTTGGACCATTTTCTAGATAGTCAGGGTTTAATGAAGTTTCGTTAGGGATAATCATAATTTTAGGGCCTTCTGATTTCCTTAATTCCTGTTCCCAGCGTGACATTGGGATAAATCGTTGTTTTTTCCACCGTCTCGATTGAAGCTGGTGTCGTCTGTAATAGTGGTACACGATTTGCATGCGTTTGCTTGGGTGTTTTTTTCCTAGGCCTTCAAAAAATGCTCTGCATTCTCGTTTTTCTTCATTATCAATAATTTCCTCAAGACGTCGTCGGCATTCTTTGAGTTGTTTATTGATTGTTTGGTCGGTTGGTCGACGTCTTTTAAGGAATTTGGCCTTTTGTAAATTTGCCAGAGCAATTCGGTGTTCCCGCGATCTAGCGGGTTTTACGGAAAGTGTTTTTTGGGCTACTGACTTCATAACTCCTGTAATAGATTCCCACGGAATGTCGGGCGTATATTCGTCGTCATTTTCTATAAATTTGTAGTTGTTCGCCGTAAGTTCTTCCATAATCCCGTTATGGTATTTTACTTTTGTGTCATTCATTTCATCTCGTGCTAGGGCGGTGTACGAACACTGTTTATAGTTGAACTTTAAAGCTGTTATCGCTTTGTACTTAGTTTGGGTTGTACTCTTTGTTGATTCCATTTGCGTGTCGCCAGTTCTTGGAAGCAGGTTTAGTGGGTCTATTTCACCCCAGATTATCTTGTGGTCGGAAATATGCAGGTAGCTCCATTGTCCTCTGATGAAGTTAAATGTGTGTGGCGCATTATTCGAGATAATTATATGGTCTAGTTGTGATTTTGTTTTCCCGTTAGACCATGTGGCCCGACATGACTTGCGAGCCCAGGTGGTTTCTATTTTTAAGTTTTCGCGGGAACAGATATCCATTAGCATTTCTCCGATGATATTTGATGATTTGTGTAGGAGATTTGTTCCTATAATTCCCTTTTTCCTGTATTCCTTTGTATCGCCTAGTCCGATATGCGCGTTAAAGTCACCTAGTATTAATATTTTGGCTTTGTTTGGTTTCTTTTGAATAATCTTTATAAGTTGCGAAAACGCTGCGGTTGCTCTCGTGGAAGAGCTGGGGATATGTGCGTTTATTACATATAGTGTATTAGTGGCCGATGTTATTGTTGCTGCCATGGTTTCCAGGTCGCGATTTATATTGTGGACCGTTAAGTTCAGGTCCTTTCTAATTAGTATAGCTAAGCCACAGTGTGCGATGCTGGTTGTGCCTGATAGATACCAAAGATAGTGTTTTGACACGTATGTCCCCGATGTCATGTTTGTTTCCTGTATACAGGCTATATGTATGTTTCTGTTTGTCAATTCAGCATCAATGTTGAGTCTCTTAGGTATTTCGGCGCATCCTCTAACGTTCCAAGTAGCAATGCGCATACGCTCGCATGTGACTTTTGGTTTAAATATGGGGCTGTGTCGTGTCATCGTATATCCGGTGTTGTCAGGGATGTCATCTATTGATGTTATGGTTGACCCTGAGGAGGTCATGGGTGTTGCCTTGAGTATCGGGGAAGGTATGTTGTTATCAGTTTGGCTGTCGGTTGCTAGATTCGTGGGTAAATTTTGTGATTCAAGCAAGTATACGCTGTCGTAATGGTTTCCTGTGAAGTTGAGGTTGATAGATCCCACTGCATCCGCGGGATTCTTGGGCCTGTATGTGAGCGATGGTGTATTTTGCTGGTGGATTGTTACGTTAATTAGAAAGTATTCGGCGGCTGCTATTATAATCTCCTCTCCAGCCCAAGTGCCGTAATTGCGCAGATTTTTAATGTAGTCATTGAGGGTTTCTTCAGGCTCGGCGATTGCAAACTTTATGTTCTGTTCATCGCAGTTTTCTTCTACATATTTAACTAGGTCCTTACGAATGTGGGTGTGGTCGAGTGTTAATTGATATAGGTGATTAATTTGGTCAGCAATTGCGTGGAATAGGCAGTTACCATCTCTCGGCATTGATAAGGCTTTCATCTTTTTGGAATGTTGTTGAAAGAAAGAACTTAGAGCTAATTTGATTAATTTTAACTACCTACGTACCTATTGTTAATGGTACGGGTTGTGGCTGTCAAAGTTTGTGCGTATCTTTGCGCACTTATTCTCGGTATTTTCTAAGAGAATTGGAGGCTGGGCCTGGAAGCTATAAAATAGGCGTGAGAGAGACCCGCTTAGGACAAAGAGTCTTTGATTTTATTTTGTTATTGTTCGTCAGCTGCCTTTCGTTAATTGCCTGTTTTCTGCAAGATGGTAAAATGATCCTTTTATGATGTGCAAGTGTTGGCTTTTACTCGCTATTTCTCAGAATATGCAGTAGGCTTGCATTATTGTTTATTTTATTTTGTAACAGGTCAAGATGGGCTGGTTGGACCGGATGGTGGCAAATAGTTTAGTTTTGTTTTATTGTGCTTGGGTAGGTTCCTGCCTAGTTTTGTATTTTCGTATACCTATCACCTACCTACTTGTACGGGACTATGGCTATGGAATAGTTTAGAGTTGGCGTAGTAATTTGGAGCGAGAGCGGTATCTGTTTATGAAATGGTAACCAGCATTACGAAGGATGTTACCTGCCAGATATAAAGTTAGTTTTACTGTTTTATCTGAGATAGGGCTATCTTAATCGGAGCAATCTCACCAGGTTGTTGCTCAGCTAGTGATACTCTCTGCACTGACATCACCTACTTCAGTTCACTCCATTAGTGCGTAGTAGTGAGGTCCGTGACACGGGTCGAGGTTCAGTCCCTGTGCAAGGCCCTATTGTTTATTGCTCGTTGGAATTCGTTTTTTCTTAGCTCGTTGTCCAGAGAAGGGGCTTGTTGCACAAAAAAGACGTATTTGCTTCGCCGTTTTGCAGCTGTGTTAGTTTGAGGAATGTTTTTTTTGTCGTAATTTATCTACTTTGTTTAACTTTTTCTGTCCGGTCTTGTTTGGGTTTTAGTATCCTTATTCACGTGCCTGCAGGAAGTGCATGAAAGGGCATGCCTCTTGGCGTGGGATAACGCCACGACTCGTTGCGCAACTCTAGTTTCTATTGAGTTAGTATTTATGATGATGTATCAAGCACCACGAATGTCTGTGATGAAATGAAATAAGTCTGTTTCCCAGGTTGTTGCTGTTGAGAGAGCTTAATTTTATGGGTTAGATTCACTTAAGAAATACCTTAAATAATGAAGATTCTACGTCCTATGTAATCGTTTGTGTGTCCGGAGAAAGCAATTCATTGATAAGGTTAGGTTACTGCTGAGGAGATATCCCAGTGTCATGACACACCTAATGTGCTGGATAGGGTCGGTTAATACTCCAGGATAACGGCGTGTCGTTAGGGAGTACTGTTATGTATTGCGTGAGACGTAAACTCGGGGTCTCTTCTAGTAGATTCGTCTGTGGAGATAAATATTGGTTGCATGCGTTAGGACACTGAATAGGAACGGGCTCACCAGGCAATACTCGTTGAGTTGTCTCAGCTATGTGCACCTATTGTCGTACACAATATTGTACACGTATTGTCACAGCAGCGTGGCGTAGCCTATTATCTGGTAGGGCGCAGCTCAGAACCTATCTAATTCACACTTTACGCACTCTACACAAACTCTAAACACTTGTAGCTATATTAGACACTCTCATATCATCTCGCTGATACAAAATCTCCGAAACGCGAGAAACCAGAGACAGAACAAAGGCGCGCGCCGGGTTGTAAACTATTGTTTGTTTAAATGCGTTTGCAAGATGTCGGAGGTCTATAGACACGTCCGTTCGGTCCGGCAACACAAACGCCACTCGTATCTCAAGAACCTAGCTAGCTAGAGAGTTAAAATTTTCACAGATTATGTATTTCTATTGCCGCTATAACAGCAAATACTAAAAAACAGGATAAAAGAAATATTTAAGGGGGCTCCCATACAACAATTCTTTCAATACCACATACAAACTTATGGATGCACCTGGTTACGTGCATGGAGTGTAAAAGTAACCGCACCAATAACTTTGTAAACAATATTTTGCTGTGTAAAATCCAAACTATTCACTCCACACCATCGCTTCCATTGAACGGTGGTACGGAAGCCTTCGTGCGCGATTTAGACTCGCACTTGAACGGTTTTTTCAAAAATTGCTTATGCTTAACTAATATAAAATAAAATATTTAGTCATTATCATAATTAATAAAGCAGGTATAAATAATTACAAAATTATTAACAGCAAGGTCTGTGTTGAGCCAGATTAACCCCATACAGACCCATCATTTAAGTAATCTTGAACATTGTAATATCCCTTTTTCGACAAAGACGCTTTAACATGGTTTTTAAATTGCTCAAATGGCAATGTCAAGATCTCCAGAGGTATCTTGTTGTAGTAGAGAATGCATTGACCCTTGAAAGAATTGCTAACCTTCGCGAGTCTAAACCGGGGTGCAACTAGTCTGTGATTATTTCTTAGGTTAACATAACAGCTATCGCTAAGTTTAGGAAATTTTGTAAGGTTCTTGCGTACATACATTATATTTTCGAAAATAAATTGACTAGCTGCAGTTAGTATGTCAATTTCTTTAAAAATCTCTCTTAAGGAGTCTGTGCGTTTTAAATTATAAATTGCTCGAATAGCTCTTTTCTGTAAAATAAAAATAGTTTGAATATCCGCTGCTTTATTTGAAAAAAACGACATCTTAAGAATAGATAGTCAGCGCGGGCGTCGATCGATGCCCTGTCGCCCGCGCCCCCCGGGCTCCCCCGCGCAGTCGTCTGATTACGCGGGGAAACTAAGGTAACAACACTACTCGGCACCAGCAGGAAAACTCTGCCCTTCGATAACTTTTAATTTTACTATGAAAGCAGATCAAAGTAACATAACATGTATTTTGTACTTCAATCATAGGCTCCTTTGTTACAGCTAAAAGTTTTTAAATCAACCTATATATGTGAGTTAACGCATATCTGTTCATATACCAGTCCCCTGAGATGATCTGTGACACTAATGTTTTCTTTACCAACTTAAGAAACTAAGGTAGCAGTCAGGTTTTTCTTTTATTGCCACCAGATTCCTAAGGTGGACAAGATCCAGATGCAAGTGAAATCCCAGTGGGACTTGGATTGGGGCCAACTGCCATTGATACGGTTCGTGCTATCAGCAAGACTCGGTTTTCTGAAGTTTCTAGAAGAACTGGAGCTCAGTGGTCTAGTGGCTTTACGCTTGCTTCCCACGCAGCTGGTGCAGGTTCAAATCCGGTGCTGACCATGTGCCAATGAGATAAAGAATTTAGCTTATGTACATTATCGGACGTTCCGTATTTCCGATGACTCGATATGCTGTAGGTCCCCGATACTATCGCTACTTGCAATACTTCGCTTCGCTCACCCCCTTTACCCTTCACCTAAGCTACCGCAGTATTTTGCCCTGATATTTGCTCTTCAAATCAGAATATTTGCTATGCAAATCAGTGTTATTGATGTGCAGTTTAATATTTCCCATATAAGATTACATCCGCATTCTACGCTTGATTTTGGGATCTGTAGCGGAAAAATTATATTTTTAACTCGTTCGAAAAGGTTTATTTACGAACCTCGCTACGGCATCGCTACGACCATCGCCTTCGGCTCATGCCGTAAACTTCTCTGTTCGTAAATTTAAGCCTTTGCGAAGTCGTAGGAAATCTACTATTTCTCTTCTCATGCTCAAAAAGTTCTTCTTTATGCTGGATGTAGGCTGCTTAAATCGCATTTTAGGCACTAGTGCATAAAGTGTTGTCGTCATTAAGACCACAGATTAACAATCTAGACTACAGGATGACAGACGAGGTGACTGCATTAAATAAATTTGTTATTTTATATTTACTTTAATTTATTTGGATTCTATGTTGCTTAGGTAAAAAAAGAAACTAAAAACAAATATAATTAACAAAAACATTAAAAAATCCAAATATGACTCGAGCAGTATCGCGTATGAACTAAGCTAAAAATGACTTGCAGAAAATTAAAAAAGAAAATAAAATACAGTGGCGGGAAAGAGACTTGTTTGTGACTTTTATTTAGTTGTTTTACGTAAGTTAATTAATATGTCGTCAAGTGAAGAGGAAATAATGCATATGCCTAACACACTAATTTAAACAAAATCAAAAGGAGTTTCGAACAGACCTTGCCGCCTAAATACATATGAAAATTTCATGCTCTGGAGAAGCGGCAAACAACGCAATGCATTCTCAGAAGGTATTTTTTACATTATCACTCTTTCATTTTCTCGCAATCGAAGTGAAAAGCAGGGTGTATAACTCGGTCATAAACCCTATTTTACCCTTGACATAACTATCCACCCTTGCCTGCGGCTCGGGTGATAAATACAAAGATACGATGTTATGATGTTGTCATTAGATAAGAATACTTTTATAATGTACATGGTGGCATAAAAAAAAATGGAAAAAAAAAACTGGCAACTACTGTGGCGCTGCGGTTGTGAGCCTGCCTACCATGCGAGAGGTCCCGGGTTCGAACCTCGGCTGGGGATACAGAAAAAAATATCAGGCCTTGGATGTTTATAAGTGTGTGACGCCGCTGTTTCTGGTTCCCAAGACACAGTGTATCCTAGTGTGGGGCCAGAAGCAATATGTAAATATTTATGTTGCCTTGGTGCTATTTTCTCTAACGGGCGTATTTCCGAAGCACTGGTAGAGTTTATAGTTTCCTTACACTGTGCGAGATTCTGGCATGAATGGACCACTTAAAAGGGAAATTTCGTTTTTCAAACTCAAACCATAATCAGTCATCATTAGTTTAGTTGATCATATTTGATTTATTTTTTATTTTTCTCCATGTTTATGAGAGTTGAGTGTTTAACTTGTAAAAGTGCATTATTTTTTTCTACTTACAAAAAATGATTTGAGTTTTGAGTTATTAAATGAACATACTGTGAGAAGCCGGGGGCCCAGGGTGACACCACGCAGGTTTCATGGTCCGTTGACCCAGCTACTATTGTATTACCATAGACTAATAAATTTACCTATTTATTTGCTAGACAGGGTGGTAGAGGCAAAACTATGCTCTCTTTTAGCTAGTTACTGACACTTGTATAAACGAGTATTAACAGGTTTTTAGGGTTCCGTACTGAAAAGGACAAAAACGAATCCTTAAATCACTTCATTGTCTGTCTGTCATGTCAAGAACTTTTTTTCTCAGACACTTCTGGAGGTATTATTAAGTCTGTGGTCCCTTGTAGATATGAAAGAAAAAAAATCTAATCAAACGCAATCAAATGAAACGGCTTTTTATGCCGCAAAGCAGAATTTGCTTACTTCCCGTTGACCAAGATTCATGAAATTAGGCACAAGTGAAGGAAAAAGTCTGAAAACCGTCAATTTTTGGTTCCTTCACAAAAAAGGGACTTGTGTGGAATCCTCGGTGCGCGAGTTTGACTCTCACTTGGCCGATTTTTGGTAGTAAAAAGCGTCGGCTAGTGATTATTGAATGCAGACATGTGAGTACAACCTAAATGCATCGAAAAAGGCTTCTGAGTTCCGATACCAATAAAATCTTACACTACATCCGCTTTTTTAATTAAATTAAATTCCGTGACACAATTTCCTTTGCAAGCAGCGTGAGCGTCTGACCCAGCAAAGCGACGCGAAAATAAAAATATGAAAACTTTGACCTGAAACTTGCGATATTTCCGAGCTGAATGTGACGAACAGGTTATAGACGAACTATTCATAAAAATGTTGATTAAAATTTAAACGCGTTGCGAATACGCTGTACGTTTTGGCAAAGGTAATCCGATGAACACACTTTGAAGGCTAAATTTGTTTCATCCGTCTGAGTAACATAATTAGGTTCAATTTTGCGGTACAATATAAGCTGGTAGATTACATTTCTAAGCCATAAGTATTTAAAATGAATGAAATTTACATGAAGACACATAAACAAATAAATGGTGAATTAAATATCAAAGCCTTTTAAAAAGCTACCTGTTACCAAACTACTCAAACGACGCTAGGGATATGTTATCGACAATATTAAAGAGAAGGTAGCTCTTCTATTGACTTTGAATACGACCAGCTACGACGTCCCTATATAGGTACGTTCCGATACTTTCTGAATTACGTATTAACAGCACTCGGAACCTAGTTTGGCCAAACTTTCAGACAGTCCAACCACCAGAGCTGAGCGTTCTAACAGCGACCGATCTTATAAATAATGTACCTAGTATAGATTCAAGAGTTTACTATTAGATTGGGTATTACAATTTGATATACAAATTTGTTTCCCTTCTTTTTAGACTTGCTGTAATTGGGTATAAATATGAGTAAGTAAGAATCCTCTTATATAATTACAGAACGTACTCTATCTTGACGACGGTCACTTATTTTACAGCATTACCTTTTGATCCTTGAAATTCTCTATTTGGTTTTATAAGTCTTGACTTTGCAGTAAGTTCATACCTTTCAACATTTTTACTAACAATTCAATTCTGAAATACCACTTTGCCTTCACAAGAGAAATACAATTTGCCTACGCCAAATCTACTATAGCACAACTCAAATGATAACCGTCTTAATTCAAAATACCTACTTGCTCAATGTCTGTGATTATTTTGTGATGTTTGCTTCAAATAAGAACGTCTCAGAGCTTGTTGACTTAACGTGGCTTGAGAAAAGCTTTAGAAAGACAAACGGATTGAGACTTGATTTGATATGCACAGTTACTGACGAGGTTGAAGATCAATGGCCTAGCCTGGGCTTAGCTCGCTGGATGGATTTTAAGCCAATGTGCATATTTTATCGATTGCGAAAATGCGACGGAGATACTTTATCGCTAAAAGAGAAGGCGTTTATCAAAATAACTGGATTAAGTTAATACATATATAAGATTTAAATGTTTTTATAATATTGTAGTTACTTGGTAATTTTAGTCCAAATATCGCTAAAAGAGAAGGTGTTTTTCAAAATAACTGGATTAAGTTAATACATTTAAAAGATTTAAATGTTTTTATAATATTGTAGTTACTTGGTAGTTTTAGTCCAAAAATACGTGCTAAAATGAACTAGGAATTTTGAAAACATTGAACTAATCAAGTATTCGTCTTGTGGGGCTAGAACATCATTACGTTTGAATGCTTGAAAAAACTAGCTTTTAGAGTTTACTCTCTAGAGTAATTTACTTGAATTTATTTTTTACCTTCAAGTAAGTTTTTGGTCACTTGAGGAATCACATATAAAAGGGTTCATGTAAAAGTATGACGAAATGTAATATTTAGACAAAAATAAGCAGAAGGTATCAAATATTATCTTAGTTTATTTATAAAACACACGAGGGGATCAAAAAGTCTTGATAAAAAGAGTCATAGCAAGATACACACTTTATTAACATTTTATATATATACAGTCAAAGTCAAAGTTTATTTATTTCTGTAGATATTTACAAATACTTAGAAAACGTCATTTTTTTGCCCCTTCTCTACATGTGGGAGGAGAAGAGCGAAACGCCTGATTTTGAGACATCTTTTAAAATTGGTTCTATAACAATATCAATTATTAGAGAGTTCTGTGTTGAATCAGTTTAACCACATGCACTCTTGTGATATATGTAATTTTGAAAATTGTAATATCCCTTTTTAGACAAACTCGTTTTCACATGGTTTTTAAATGGCAATTACAAAATCTGGAGTCAAAAAAATATTAACATCAGAATATTCTTCATAACGATTCAGTTATTTTTATCATTTTATCAATTATTTCTCATCTGCTACATATAGTCTGAATCACACATTAAATGAGACAAGCCTCATAATTATTATTACTTTGAAGTACTTGTGAAGTACGTCACTGATTTTCATATTCAAAACTATTACTGTCGGTCGGTATTCACAACCAACAACTCAAAGTTAAACCGACACTCAAAATCACGTACCTAATACTGTCTCCTCTCGTTAGGTAAATAGCGGCAGCACCTCATTCAAAAAGAATTTAGTGCATCCAGACTTAACCCCTCGGTCCTAGCGGCGTCCAGGGAAGCCATTTTGCCGTTATAGGTTTGGAATCTTATTACCTTGGCATGAGGTGCACAATCGCGGTGCCTCGTAACCTCCAGTGGGTGTCTCCAGCGGTTAAGGAAGCGCAGTGCCCATGTGTCTCCAGCGGTCAAGGAAGCGCAGTGCCCATTGTAGTACGTAACCAGGTGTCTCCAGCGGTTAAGGAAGCGCAGTGCCCATTGTAGTACGATCAGATAAAATTAACCTACTTTTCAGGCAGAACACTGGGCCACTTTTTTAATAATAGGACAAAAACCCCCAGACAACAAACAGTAAAGCAACACGAGTTCTCGAAACAACTTCGCTCACGCGAGCGGATCGGTATAAAGGACTTATCAACACACAAATAATCTCGAACATTCCAAATACAAAGGAACGGGACGTAATTTCCTACTTGGCCGTGATAAATGAAAAGTTCCTAGGTGGAGGCAGTGGCGGCGACGGTCACGCACGTTTGATGTGGCTAGTTGGACTAAGGCAGGATATTACAAGAAAATAAACATAGTTCGTGCTACTACAAAAAATGTAACAAATACTTTAACTTCAAAACAAACGTCAAATCCGATACATTTTTGTCTTTAAACAAGTGTTGAACAGGAGTTGTTTTTTGTGGTATGACCCAGTGCCTATTTTCATACGGGCTGACAAAGGTACAGGTATATTTATTTGTGTTGATGTGAAGATCTCAGCTCCGCAGATTATTATTTTGAAATTCATGTTCTATTTTGTAGTGACAGGAAACTGGACAGAAAACTGCAAAAAGTCATTAAATAAAAATAAACATCGATTAACTAACAAATGAACTTTTTTAGCCATGATTTGAAAATCGTCCGTCCAAAATTTTTGACTTCAGTAGATGTAAGTAAGGGTGACTTTCTATAAGGATGTTAAATTATGTTTATGCTTGGGTATTTTTACTTGTAATCTATTGTAATTTATTCATTCCTTCATCAATCACCTTTTTTGCAATCAATTCATTGTGCAAAATCTATACATCAATATAGACTGAACCATGTGATTGAAGCGTCCGTAGATGAACGAAACTCTTTGCTTATTTTCTCTATGGTTGGGCCCATGTTAAGCTACACTCGCGAGCAATAAGCTGGAATCGCTTCGTTGCGCGTTGCTCGGAACAAATTTTTGCAGTTTCTATGCAATGAACTATGGATTGAGGTATATCATTTGAAAGGAAATTTTGTAAACTTTCTACTTCTTTCAATATCCTACCAAATATTGTTCACCTTATGTCATGGAACGTAAAAACAAAAGACATCATTTTTTAAAACAAAACACCATATTGTTTAGGAATCCTGAGACCTAAATTGGTAATCAGTCCAATGTTTCACGTCACTAGAAACACCGAAGCTAAAAGAAAATGGAAACCACACCTATAGAAGCCATTGAAGTCATCATCCTAATCCAGCAAGGGTTGTCTCAGCGTACTATCGCTCGGCAGCTTCATCTGAGCCAGTCTTGTGTCTCAAAGATATACGAGAGGTTCAGGGAGACTGGAAACTTAGTCCGGAGACCAGTATCTGGACAACAGCGATGCACTTCGGTGAGAGATGACCGATTTACTGTCACCACTTCCGACCGACGTGGACGTCCAGCGGCAGCTCAGAGATATTCTAGGGAAGGCTGTCAGTAAGTGGACAGCAAGGCGATGTCGTGTATTAAAACACAGTCCTAACAAACCTCGTGAAATCTCTTTTAAAAACAATGTTCAAAAACAGACACTGGGTATTCCAGCAGGACTCTGCACCAGCTCCTAAGACAAGCACACAAAATTGGCTCTCCTCCCGTGGAATCGAATTTATCAGACAGGAAGACTCCTCGAGTTCAGACTTGACTTGGAGAAGGTCTGCGCTAAACCTCATTGCAATTTGGAGTCTCTCAAAGCATCCCTGATTAAAGCACTGGCCAATATTGACATGGATGTCGTGCGTGCTTCTATCGATGACTGGCCGCGCAGATTAAAGGCTTGTATTGAAAAGTGGGGAGGTTATTTTGAATAGTTTAAATGTCATTTAAATCTGTACTTTTAACCTTTCCTTTGATATGTAAATCTTTGTATTACAGAGATTTTTGTTTCATTTGTTTCATTTATTGTATATGTGACAAAACTTAGGGCCCGACCTAGTATACTGTGATTTTACGTAATACTAACAATGACTAAATATTGGATAAACAATGTGAGCAGTTAAACTGATCCACCTTTTCCTTATGGATCTATTTTAGTTTAGTATAGTGCCTATAGATATTTGATAGATACACCAACCTTTATCAGAAATGGTGCTCGCGCATCATGCCTCGACAACTTTCTGACAAATGTGCCGGAAGAGTATATTGAAGGTACGGATGTGGATCATAACGGTATTTCAGATGGTCATGCAGCAATCTTTTGTAACCGTAAACTGCCGAATCTAAGTTTAGCACACAAGGAAAACCATACTCTCCTAATAGAACGCAGACAGTATTCAGAAAGCAATAATGAACGGTTTAGATCCGAAGTTATAAGAGTAAACCTAAATGACAAAGGAATAAATGGTTTTATTTCAAGTTTTGGTAAAATTTTCCATAGTTGCTTTGTAAAAAAGAAGAAAAAGATAGCGTTAGGAAAGTCAGGCAAAATTAAATGGCTTACACCAGGCCTAAAAGTCTCAAGTAAAATGAAGAGGGTTTTAGCCAATATGAATAGCTGTAACGAGAGTATCAAGCATTACCGCAGTGAGTATATTAGGATATACAGGAGAGTACTAACACAAGCCAAAAAGCTTGCAGTTCGGTCAGAACTAAATAAAGCAAAATGCTCTACCAAAGCCTTGTGGAAAGTAGTGAACAAACACAGAAATAAGAAAACGATCTCGGTTACAGAAAAGTTATTGCTAAAAGTAAATGACAAAATAATTCACAAACCAATCGAAATAGTAGACGTCTTTGCAGACCAATTTGAGGTTAAATCCGTAGGAATTATAAATGGTTCTCAGCAAGCAGTAGATCTGCTAAAAATTAACTGCCCGAGAGTCACAGGTTTAGACAGACGTGTATAACTGAAATCAAAAAGATAGTCCAACTTTTTGAAAGCAAGCCATCATGCGGTTACGATGACATGCCAATCACAGTTATCAAAAACAACATTGATATTTTAGCAGAGCCACTTACAATTTTCTTTAATAACTGTTTAAATATGGCAATTTTCCCAGATCAATTTAAGATCGCCCGTGTATTGCCAGTTCATAAAAAAGGAACAAAAGAAAATCCGTCCCACTACAGACCTATTTCATTATTGCCAGTCCTATCGAAGATATTTGAGAAAATTATCAAGGCAAGATTTCTAGCGCACTTTGTAAATTATAAAATACTTAGTGACAGACAGTTCGGTTATCGGAGAGGTTTGGGTACATCTGATGCTATTGATACATTGGTAAATGACGTTGTAGGTAAACTAGACGAGAAAATGAAAGTTGCTGCACTTTTTCTAGACTTGAGCTCGGCGTTTGATTTTGTTGACCATGACATTTTAATAGATAAGCTGGAACATTATGGTGTAAGAGGGAAATGCCTGAATTTAATGAAATCTTACCTTCAAAATAGGAAGCAGTTCGTTGAATTGTGCTCGACTGATAGTGGATGTCAAATGATAAACAGGTCCAGATTAGTTCATCTGACTAGAGGAGTGCCGCAGGGTTCTATTTTGGGCCCAATCTTCTTTATTGTTTTCACTAACGACCTGTTTGAGTATATTGGAAGGGAAATACCTGATAGTCAACTTGTAGTTTATGCGGATGACACAAATGCTGTCGTTTCAGACAAGGATATAACATCACTCGAATCTAAAGTTAATGTTATTCTAAAACTGTTTGAATCCTGGTCTACCAACAATAACCTGAAAATCAACACCACTAAAACTAATCTACTCTTATTCAAGACCAACGCACGAAATAATGATAAAATAAAGGCTACCCTAAACGGGGACGCAGTGGCGACAGTCAATGTAGTTAGGTTTTTGGGGGTTAATATTGATGCCTCTCTCAACTGGAAGCCCGAACTTACTGCCCTGGAAGGTAGTATTGGCTCAGCGTGCTATGCCCTGAGAAGTCTTAGGGACGTAGTAACTGAAGGACATCTGAAAATGGTTTATTATGCTCTGGTTGAGTCCAAGTTGCGCTATAGCATGAAGTTGTGGGGAAATAGCTATGAATATAATATTTTAAAAGCATTCGTGTTACAAAGAAGGGCAATCCGCACGATAGCTCGTATCCAACAGACGGAATCGTGCAGGCCGCACTTCATCAGGTTGGGTATACTGACAGTTCCGGCGCTTTACTTGCTTGTGCTGATGGATGTTCTAGTTAAGAATATTCACAAAATAGAAAACCAGGAACAGAGACATACACGAGAGAATTCGCGTAGAAAGGACTTGCCGATAGTATCTGCACCTAGGTTAGAAGTAGCAAGACATTCAGCGGGTTATCAGTCACTCAGGTTATTTAACCAGCTCCCGACAGAGCTTAAGCTCATGGTTACGCACAGCAGTTTTAAGGCTAAGAAAATTCTTATTGGAAATGAGTCCATACAGTATTGACGAATTCCGCAATCAATCAAAATAACATTATACAATTTTTATTTATGACATGATATTTTATTCCTTGTGTTTATGAATTTATTTATTTATTGTGACATGTGCATGATTACTTTTAGTTTTGACGTTTAATTAGACGTACTTCACTTATGATTACTAATAACTGTTATGCCAGGTATGTGATTTGTATTTGTATTGAATAATTTATTTTGACATGTCAAAGTGTTTTGTTATTTTGTTTGTCTACCTATCATTTAATTTAATTTCAATTAAGTTACATTTTATTATATTTCTGGCTTATAATGATTTCACTTGTATAGAATTGTTATACCATTTAAATAATATTTTAGTTTTAATCGATGTATTTCAGACACAATTGTACTATTGTTTATGAATAAATACTATTGAACTATTGAACTATACAAATACATTATTTAGTATGGAAGCTATGAGGAAGTCGCATGTCTATCAAAATTTCTCAGGTTTAGCCGAATGCTAAACTGCAGCTTAAATCAAGTGCAACATAAATGTATAACTAGAGATTGTGCATGCTTGAGTATCAGTCAAACTTTGAATCGTCCATCTTCATCCACCTATTTTGATCATAAACTGATTAACTGACTCTTGAAACAAACAAACAGGCGCTCACGCCGATTGCTATATGGGTAAGCAAAGGTACAATTGTGCCCACGTTTGGCCAGTTATTGACAGGGCACTAACCCATCACCGCAGCTTTGACTGTTCTAATAATTATCTGCAAACCAAACTAGAAATCCTAGCCATGGGGTGTTTATAAAGTCAATATTTTCCGTTCTTTTCAACGCAAGATCCATATTATTGCCGCCGGTCGCCAGCATTGATGCAAATTAACAATTCAAATTGCCCGCATTACTGGCTCCTTTTTATGTTACACGGCATCCTTCAGAAGGGTTAAACGGTGGATTGGAAAATCCCTGGGTTCTGTATATACAGACAACCACAGCATATATTAACCTTAGACTGACTGACGCAATTTTTGAATTTATTCTCGACTAATCCAGAAAAAAACTGTCGATAACGTACCTAGGTGTCACAAGACAACAAGAACAATATACGGGGTGACAGAGTCGCAGCAGCACTCGCTTCACATGTAGCCAGTTATTGAACAATGCATTCTGGTTATGTATATATTTATTTTATTTTATTAATGAACAAAAACCACACAGACATTCTTATAGCTAGTCGGAAACATAAACTTAAAATAAGGCCAATTACGGATTTCACTACGTACACAGTTATTATACTAATTGGTTTCACGCTTGCTTCTCACACAGGAGATTCAGGTTCGAAACCTGACCATGTACCATTGAGATAATTATTTACATCACCGGACGATCAGCGTTCCGGACGACACGTTAAGCGTAGGTCCCGGCAACTATTGCTTCGTGGTATCTCATTTTAGAGATAAGCTCGCCTTTGTACAGTTTCACTATTATAAGTTATCTGTATGTCTGTATTATGTAGTACAATAAAGAAATTACGAAGTACGAAGTAGTGGTCGTAAAACTCATCCCTCAACCCGCATTGAGCCAGCTTGGTGGAGTAAGGCTTAATCTTATATACTCGTATCCGGGTAAAGGCCTGTTCCCTTGATGGGGATGTTCATGGTCTACATTTATTATTATTTATTTACTGTATGACAGTGCTAGTCCTATGCAGCAGCTATTGGGATATGAATGTTTTCTCATGGTACTTTCCATGACCATTGAACATTATTATTCATCACATGGTGACGGACGAGTTTGTAACAACTAAACCCCGGACGTCCAAGAGTATCACACGAATACGAATATTTTCTTAATATCGGGGTTTATTCTCGGTTATTCAGGGTTCCGTACCCGAAAGATGCTAAATAAGATCCAATTACTAAGCCTCCGCTGTCCGTCTGTCTGTCCGTCAGCGAGCTGTATCTCATGAACCGTTTGGGAAGGGAGTTAAAATTTTCACATAATGTTTAGTAATTTTGCCGCTACAGTAACAAATCATATACTAAATATTATGTTTTGTATTAGTTAAGCATAAGCAATTATTAAAAAGAGATCTAAAAATCAATCTGTGGGAGTTTCTACGCCCTTCTTCTCCCACAGTGGTCCAATGTAGAGAAGTGGCAAAAAATGACGATTGCTAAGTATATGTAAATATCTACAGTAATAAAGACATTTGGTATTTGGTATACTACACGCCATTTAAAAGGGGGTCCCAAACCAGAGATGTGTTTTTTGCGGTTTTTCTGGTACGATAGTGCCCTTTTCGTGTGTGAGTCCACCTCGCACTTGACCTATTTTTCATACAAGCTAGGCGGCATTACGTAAGCTCTGTGGGGAAAGATTCGTGTTGCGTTAAATTGACATCGAGTGGTGAATATCAAGTTCAATCTGGAGATGTGACGGGAATCACTTTTTGAACAGTGGGCCCCACATATTTCAGATTATCGTCAGAAATGGACCTTACACTTAAGTCATAAAGGTTATAACGGCTGGATGCTGTGCATTAAAATATGAAGTATACGTACACCCTACAGGGAAAAAAGTTGGTTGACGTTACGGTTCCTAAGCGCTGACTTAATCGGGTTTATTTTATGTATTACATAAACAAGAAAATGGTAGAAAGTTACATTAATAGCTCTCAATTTTTTTAAAGATTGTAAATACACTGTTTAATGCTGCCTATCATCCTAATTAACACTGCCGCTGTAATAATTACTAGGGTACATGGACTAGTACTTGCAAGTAATTCTAGCAATTAACAAAGACTGAGCATTACTTGTGTGGTGCATGTCTGACGGAGCGATCAGTCGCGTGTCGTGCGAGAGCGCCTATACAGATGATACCACAATGTTGACCACAAGTAAAACCCATTCGACTTCGTGATTTTCAAGAACTATACATTTTTCAGTGTTTAGATTTAAGGATTTTCTAATCCTCTATGTAATTCCTCCTCATTGTCATTAACACGACCCTAAATTTACAGGGACAAGGTTCAAAACATCTCGTCAAGGTAAACCCATATTTATGGTCTAACTCAAGGTAAACTACTAAAGGTTTAAATTTCTTCGCATGAAATCCTATGAAATATCGCACACCTGCGTTTTGGACGATTCGAAGCGAGGTGGGGCGGTGTGCGAATTTCCTTCATAAATTTAATAACTTTAAATACTCCGGGCGGCAGGGTGCTCATAGTGCGGGCACCGCTTCATCGCTGTGTTGCTAAACTGATACGTTGAGTGACGTAAGTGCCAGCTCTACAATCTCCTGATGAGATGTCTTTAAGGACTCGTCGAGCGTTCACCTTTAACCGATTTTGACAATTTTGACATATGTTTTATTGACATATAAAACATTTGCAAATAATTCCAGTATCTACTTTCCTATGCCAGAATCGTGTTCTGTCAGGGTTTCCACGGACCCCTTAAAGGTGCGCAACTGCTCAGTCAAACTTTAACATATTCATTTGGAAATTGTGCAGTGAAATTCGATGTTGGAAGACTTGCTGATACAAGGTGATGGCAGCACGATGAAAATCACAGATCACAAGTTTGTACAAGAAGAGGTTCAAGAAGAGGTGTCAAAGCATCTGGAAATATATCAGAAGTATTTCAAAGGTTACTTTAGCCCAGAACAGCTTGATAATGAAACATGGGCACAGAGGCCGTTTTTAACAAATATGGATAAATAAAACATCAGCGATATCGCTCTTGTTAAGGTTGATCTAATTGACATGAGATCTAAAGGTGTTGTTTGAGTCAAATGATAAATGTCAAATGAGTTCTGTCCATTCTGATATCATTTGCAAATAGTCGTAGTGGAAGACGATCCTGCAGTTTAAAATCAGTGAGCACGTTAAAATGCAGGAGTAGGCATTCCTTCTCATTACTTAGTTTTAATATAACAAAATTAAGTATTAATTATTGAAGGAAAACAACCCTTAAAATGTTTTTAATATTATTATTTTTTAAATGAAATTAAATGATAATTTGCTTGAAATTTGGTACTTTCTTTTACCTAAAAATGATTGTATTGGATTTTTTACCACTGTGGTATAGTAACCTACCCTTACAGGTGATTAGTGGTGGTTTGTGTTGTAAATTAGTAAGTTCGTTTGCCGCGTCACCTTAACACGAACAATATCTTATGACGTAACATTTCAGATTCCATTCTTGTCTAACTCCTTATCTTCAGACAGCCAGGTTCCCACATAATATAGCCATGTTCGAGGACCCGGGTTCGACACCCGGCTGGGGAAAAAGAAAAAAAAAACGAGACTTGGATGTTCATATGTGTCTGACGGCGCTGTTTCTGGTTCCCACGACACGGGGTATTCCAGTGTGGGGCCAGAAGAAATGTATGTGCCTATAAATAAATGTTTGCGTTTATGTTTTAACATTATTTAATGGCTGCGAAAAGTCTGGTGCAAGACCCCGCATGTTACATTATAATATTCGTGACGAGGTCCACTACAAACATCCTAGTAATCCCGACGGAGCAGCAGGCGCCTGCAAACACCCCTGTGACAATATCCTGGCGTCTTCCTCCACTAAATCAAGCGGGTCCCTCGATTAGTTATCTCTGTTTTCTCACTTGCTGCCGGCCGCTATAAATTAGTGCATTCCATCAAGCTGAGTGTCGATTCTGCCGTCGGTGATGGACTTCCCTCGATTTTTCGGTCGCTGTACTTACAGTGTCACTTATGATTATAGTCCGCTAATAAAATGATCAAAAAAAAACTGGCTTATTCGCATCATTAATGATTTTACCTGCAATTATACCCTATTTGTTACAAAATATATCCATACGGGTCTAAATTAATAAAAGAGTTCCCTTTATTTCTCCATGATGAAACCGTTTCGTTTGGCGTGGAGTTGTTTTGTACGGTTGAAGTGTCAGAGTAGTAGATTGCATAGTCTTTTTAAATATTTTACTTAGTGCTGGAAGTACAGATATTGGTCTGAAATTTAAAGGATCACCCTTGTGTCCCGACTTTAACATAGGTATTTCAATTTACGGTGCTTCATAAGGTTTGAAAAATCTCCATCGTCAACACATTTTTTGAATATATAAGCTAATAATGGGGCCTTGACCAGAATGACTGAACCAATAACCTTAACTGATATACCCCACAGGTCTTCAGTATTTGTAAGTTAAGTAATCTAAACCTTTGGCAATGTTCTGGGGATGTACATGACTAAAGTTTAAATTTACATTACTAACGCTGGTGGTGTTTTTTTAACAAATTCTCTGTTTCGGAGATGAGTTTAGACGCTCTGTTTTTAGTAAGGGTACCAACATCGGTGAAGAATAATTTAAAAGTTCGAGAGAGCATTAGATTAATAACATAATCACCTATTTTTAAGCAGAATTCATGGTACCTTATAGGTAGGTATAACTTTGCCAGTTTCACGGTTTATTATTTGCCAAACAGTTTTTATTGTAATTAATTTCGTCATTCAAATTTTACTTACCGTTGTTATCACCGGCTTTATTTAATTTAATAACTTTATTAAAGTTTACTTGAATAATGTTGAAGTTTGAATACATTTTCTTCGGGTTCTGTTCACAAAAGTCTGGGACTGGCAAATTCGTATTTAGTTTATTCGTCTACGTTTCTAGTCAATGGGATGTAATTTGGCTAAAAAATGATGGATCAGGATTAGCCTAACTTACTATTGGGTATTTAACTGTTACAATTGACCCTGTGATCAGATTGTAAGTAGTTAATCACATTTTTACTTGTGAATGGACGAACACAAAAAAAACGTTATCTGAAAAGGTTTGGCTAGTAAATCTATTTCAAATCATCTAAAAATAAATTATCGAGAAAATAAATTAGATGAGACACTGTCAATATTTATTTTATAGTACGTATGTAGGAATAATTAATTACAAACTCTATTATAAAAAAACAATGTCAAACATCCACAAAAACAGTTTCGTCATATAAAAATAAAACACGTGAAAAAACAACTGACATAAACAATTACACAAACAAACCGCCCCAAGAATCTCCCGGCCCAAAGGTGCCCATTACACTGGCAGCGTTCCCGCGCTGCACACCGAGTGAGATTCTCTGGACTAGGAAAGCCCCAGAGCGGTTGTCCCTCTAGTGGCGCCCAATATCCCTGACAAAGGCCCTACCTATTAGATGATTTAAATAAATATATTAATGGTTGTTTTATTGTTGTTTTCACTAGTAAACCTACATAAATAATAAACGCCACAAATGATTAACCTTTTTCTGTCACTAGATAGTTTAGTAAGAGCTTCCTTCATAATTTTCTCAAAAGTTTCGAGGCCTTTTTGGTCCCTAAATACTACACTATGAACCTCTGTCATGTCATACCTATTGTGATTGGTTTATGTAATAAAGTAAATCTAAATACATTGTAAGTTGTTGCTTAGAGTAGTTAGCAAGATAAAGATGATATTGTCTGCCTAAAGTCAGAAATTAATATGTTTCTATCAATATAAACATTATTGTCATATTGAACTGTTATACTGCACATAAGTTCAGCTTATTGGTGTAGTTATTGAAGATGGCCCTTTATATGGGAATGAACAAGTTTTAATCTGTTTTACATCAAGTTTGTTCAACGATTTGATACAGCTAATTAGGTCTACTTGCTTTACTCTTTTACAATTACCCACCAACAAAATAATTGTGCTACATTTCCTTAGACCACGATTCAAAATGCATTGTAGTATCAGCTATGAGTATGAAGCACCAGGCATGTTAATCACCTGATGGTTCAAACACTCATCCAGCATCATCAAATCCAAGCCCAGCCCTATCCAATCAGAGAAAATATATGTAACATATTCTTCATCTTCGAGTTCGATTGAAGCAACGATGGCTTAAATACAGGCCACGGCAGAGTTGGTCGATGAAGCAGGTCTTTTTCTCACGGTTATTAGTATAGACTGCGCTGGAAAGAGGTGTCGTACGCTTGATGACTCCTGAGGCAGTTGTGAACGAGCCATACATACCATATATATCTTCACGTTCAATCCATTCATAGGTAGACGTTGCTGTTGAAGACCATTTTGGATCCCTGTTTGTCAAAGGTGTTGGTATGGTCTTCCCTGGTGAGTGTGGTTGGTGATCTGCTTCATCTTCCTAGATGAGTTGTCTAGAATGAGATGGTAGTGGTGAGCACTGAATAATGCCAAACGGGACCGTATTACTAAGCTTCCGCTGTCCGTCTATCTGTTTGCCTGTCCATGTGTCTATCTGTCTGTCTGTCAGCGGGCTTGTTTCTCATGAACAGTAATAGGTAGAGAGTTGAAAATTTTACCGAATGTGTATTTCTGTTACTGCTACAGCAAAAAATAATGAATTACACGAGATTTTATAAATGAAATGGGGTCCTTATACAAGAGAAGTATTTTAAAATAATTTTCTCAAAAATAGTATGAAATGTTCCCATAACGTCTGTGAAGATAGTATCCGAAAGTGACTCATCCTGGACAATTTTTAGAAGTGTCCAGGAAAACATAAAAGTGTCCAGTAAGTCAGTATGAAATCCCATTACATATCATGATATAATATTGAACATTTTGTTTTCAAAGATAAGCTAAGGAGATTATTGGCAGTTAAGGGCCTTTAATAAAAAGGAGGTAACATAGAGGTAGACGTGTCCGATTTGCACTTATATTGCACGATGTGAAATGGCGGGAGACTCAGTTAATTCGTATTTTTTACTATTTTGAAACTAATTAGGAATTAGGAATTCGATACTAACCGAATAAAAGGAATTATTACTTTTTAGTCCCTATGTTTTCTTGTACGATGGTGCCGACACGCACTTGACCGTTTTTTTTAGAACTATCAAACGAGACACTTTGGGCAGCGAGAACACAGTGACAGGAAAGAGATAGGAAAGTGTATCAAGTTACAATTAGTAGAATCAACACCCATACCCCAGTGGCATGATACCCGGTCAGGGTCAATGCATAGCCGCGTTCTAACTCAGCTATAGCTATTTTGGCTCGTATAGTACACAATTCAGGGACTAAAATCGCGCTGCCTTCATGTAGTTTTCCTTGTACGTGTAATACTTAAAGCGGGGATACTGGGCAGTCAAGGGCGATTGTTAAGGAGCCTTCTGACTATGTACATATAAAGGAGGGTTTACGAGCCTGATACGATAATTTCCTTTGGAGCTTTTACAATCCTCGATTTAATCTAGTCTCGGTGCAAGAAGAATTGTTGATCAACTTCCTTAAAGATGCAAAAACCTATCATTTACTCTCATTTTCAACCACATTGTACTCTTTCTCTCCTTGATATCATGATATCATCTGATATGGACAAGGTTGCTGCCCACGGTCAATTTAGTTCTCCTTTTTCTTATCATGACCTGGTTTATCTCTCCTATAAGGTCAAGTCTCCCAAGAACAGAGCCAAATTTATCTTTCTCCGTAGCTTTAAAGGCATTGATCAATCGTTACTCCAATCTGATGCATAATCAATCGATTGGTCACCTGTCATTTCTAGTGAGGCCGTTGACGACAAGATCCACCATTTCAACACAATTATTCTGGGACTATTTGACAAACACGCACCCATCAAAAACGTCAAAGTAAAACACCTTTCCGCGCCTTGGCTCACGGACCCCATCAAACGGTTGATGGCTAAACGGAACCGAGCTAAATATCAGCATAAAAAGGAGCCCACCGACGATAATTTTGCTGCCTACAAATGCCTCCGGACTGTTGTAACCGTATGTGCCGTGATGCCAAGCGCCACCACATCTTTGAGTGCATTCAAAACTACACCCCTTCCGAAGTGTGGAAATTCCTGAGATCTCTAGGTGTCGGTAAGCCCCAGAATCAAATGGTTGGTGACGTCGATCTCAACGGTCTTAACTGATTTTTCTCGGCTCCCCCAGTCGTTATGGATGGACCTCATCGTTAAGTATGCCACTCTGCATGGGCTCCGCTCCAGGCTGGCGTTGTCCTCCACTCCTTTCGACTTCAGTCCAGTTGGATTTGACACAGTTAAGAAGGCGGTGCTGGCTATCTCATCGAAAGCTGTAGGTGATGATTGCATCTGCTCTAATATGATCAGCAACGTGAAAGAGAGAGTGGTGCGACCTTTTTGCAGGGGTCCCTCAGAGTGGTATCCTCTCCCCTCTTTTCTTTTCTGTCTTCATAAATATTATCTCGGATAGTCTCTCTTCCTCTTATCATCTCTGTGCCGACGATCTCCAAATTTACCGTCATTTTTCTTCCTGTGATGTTAACTCTGCTGTGGCCTTGCTGAATGCTGATCTTGAGAGTATCAGGGATTAGGCTCTTTCACACGGGCTACTCGTCAATCCTTGTAAGTCGCAGTCGATGATTATTGGGTCCAGGCAATCTCTCCAAGTGTTAAAGCATATGTCCACTGCACCCATAATGTACGATGGAACCGTAATTCCCCTGCTGTCTTGGTTAGCGCATGTCTGCGAGGTTAGTAGGCGTGTCTTTGCTACGTTTTACTCCCTCAGACGACTTCAGCACTTCTTGCCTCATCAGACCAAAATCACACTTGCCCAGTCTCTGTTATTTCCCCTCATTGACTATGAAGAGCAACTGGACAAACTCGAGCGACTTCAAAATCTCGGGATTCGGTTTATTTTCGGTTTTCGCAAATTTGACCATGTTTCTCAGTATCGCAGGGATCTGAAGTGGCTTCCAATCCGTCTAAGCCGGGATTCCCACATCCTCTTCACTCTCTTTATGATTTTATATAATCCTCATTACCCTGGCTTCTTACGTGATTCGTTTTATTTTCTTTCTTCAGATAGGCCTCGGAGACCTCACAGTCGATTGCTGCTCACAACTCCGCAACATAAAACTGTCGCATATAAACTTGGGTTCCGACTCCGGGCTAACAAGCTCTGGAACAAACTCCCCAGCACCGTCAGGGACAGTCTATCTCTTAACATCTTCAAAAGTCGTTTGAAGGAACATTACCTTTCTCTTCTGTAGTAGATTATATTTTATTTATATGTTGTATAGGTATTTATTGATATTTATATATAGTATTTATAGGTATTATATTATTATGTAGGTTTTCATTAATTTAAATGTGTAAATATCTAAGTAATTTATTATCAATATATAGTCACTCTGATGTTTAGTTTTTGGTTATGTTGTACATAATAGGTCTATCTCTTCTAATGAAACTATGTTTTCCTGTCAGCCCTGGGTTTGCTGGAAGAAATCTCTATATAGAGATAAGCTCGCCTTTGTATACCAACTGTAACTTGTAATTATCCAATAATGTGTATGTGCAATAAAGTATATAATAATGATAACATTTATCAATTATATCATACCTGCATATATATCATATTTGGGTTCGAAATGTCTTGTCTCTCAATGGATGACTAGACAAAGTATTCTGCATTTGAGCTCGAAGCTATATTACAGTAAGTTTACAATTAAAATAAAGTTAGATATTTCTAAAATATGCCGATAAACCTGCCCCTAATCATTTGGATGACATTTTTGGTATCCGTAGATAATCGTAACGCCCAAAAAAAGGTCACGAACATCTTGTATTTATCTTGTATTTTTCGCATGCGTGTATCTTTACTACGGAATCAGGTAAAACTATTCTCGTACGACGCAAAATATCTTATCTCTTAAACTGTGATATGACTGATTTCTGAGAAGATATCTGGAGCGGAAGTACTGCCAAATCGGGTAAGACACTGGAGTGTCGTTGAGCGCCTCTCAAATATCTCATGAAGAGAGACACTCCGTTGGTACAGTGTGACGCGGCTAAATTAAAATGTCGTTTCACTAGGCATTCTTGATCATTATTCTTTTCAGACTCTTATGTAAACGTTGCTCTTTAGCAAGCTGTAACATGACTTCCTTGGCCAGGTCGATCGATGAAGTCCGTCTTATGCCTGGATGCCTCACCGACAGTCCGAAGTTTGCCGGTCATTTTTATGAAATATTTACTGAGTAAATTATTATTATCGCATCATTATCCAAGACCTGTTTTTTTTCTGTAATTTATTAGTTATTACAGTTTTCTGTTGAGTTTACTGTTGCTACAAACTAGAACATATATCTCAAGATACCGCTGTCACCTAGGTCTCGTTTTCGTGCTTGTTCACATCATACGTGAAGACACCTATACCTATTTCCTCATGCTCTGAAGATCCATTTCATCATCCGTTATTCATCAGATCCACTAATATCTGATCAAATATTTTTTCCAACTTAATCAATTATTTTAAAGTATGGATCTAATGAGATATTTTTTGTAATTTGATACATCTTCCTGCCCAGTTGCAAGCAATGGATCTATCGAGATATTGTTTGTATCCTGATACATCTTTCTGCCCAGTTGCAAGCAATGGTACTACGGAGAATATTTATCTCAGTAAACACTGATTGCGCTCGCTGATTGTCGTGTGAGAATGCTGAAAAAACAAAAGTAATTTTACATATACTTTTATTTTTGCTGTAGCATTATGTTCCACACTACTGGGCAAAGGCCCCCCTATCCCCGCGTTGCAACCACAATTCCCTTTCCTGAGCTGCGTCCGTCCACCATGGCAGAACCTTATCGAGGTCTTCTTGTGGCACCCAGTTAGTGATGATGTTTGCCCATCTGCCTGCCTTGCCTGTTTTCAAATGTCACCATCTGGCCCACCCGAGGAGGTTGACCGATTCATCTAAGTCCAACCTCAATGCTCGAGTTCTTGTAGCATTTGCTGAAATTTGAGTGCCGCTGGAGAGAATAGGACAATATCGTCAGCGAAACAAAGGTTGGTAAGTCGTCTTTCACTGACATAAAGGCCCTTGTCCGCCCAAAGGACCGCCGGCTTCTTGAACACTTCCTCTAGGGTGCAGGTGAAGAGATTCGGAGACAACGGGTCTCCCTGTTTCACTGCGCTTTCCTTTCTTACAAGAGATAATTCATTTACGGAGATGCTTGAGGTGCTGCTCACTGTACATATGGCGGGAAATGGCGAAGATTCTTATTGCGTCACGTCCCGTCGGATTCCTGCAACAAAGACCGATTGAAATTGATTAAAATTTTGACTTTGTGTGCGGATTTGTAGACGACATATTTATGTGAGAGTTTTTATAGAATAAAATTTATGCTCCATCTTTAATTTATTCTAATTTAAATTCTTCATGGCCGACCGCACATAATATTGCTGCTCAAATAAAGTGATGCTTAAGGCGACGCATTAGGCCAAAACAGCCATTTGTAAAACTCAAGTTACGCAAAATAGCAGTATTAAACCAGCTTGATGATCATTAGTGTCAGCTTGCATTCGTGACATTATTTTCGCTCGATAGAAAGGTCTCCCAAAGGCATCATGTCACAAAATCTGTTTATCGTAATATGTTTTTTTACACTTCCGGACCGGATTTGAATTTATGTAAGTACTTGTTATTTATTTAATCATTATAAAAAAAAATAAGCCTTATTGCTCTGTTAGTCCTCTAACCAGGGGTCGGCAACCTGCGGCTCGCGAGCCACATGCGGCTCTTTGGATGTGTAGTTTAGTTACATTCGAAAATATTATTTATTTTATAAAAAAAAATGTTCTGAAACGAAAGGTTTAGGCATTGATACAACCAGAAATATTGAAAAAAATCAAAAATTTGCCACTATCTGCTAAAACAGTACAAGATAGAATAGCTAAAATGTCTTCAAATGTAACATATTTGCAGGTGGAAGACATTCAACTGGCTTCTGCCTTGTCACTTGCTATAGATGAGTCTTGCGACATAAAAGACACGGCACAAGTTGCACTTTTTGTCAGGTATATATCTTCCCAAGGTCCAAAAGAAGAACTTCTAGGATTACTACCGCTCTCGGGACAAACTAGAGGGGAAGATGTAGCGAATGCCGTGCAAAAATGCTTCGAAGATAATAAGATCGATTTAAATAAAATCGTTTCAATAGCAACTGATGGAGCCAGAAGTATGACAGGAAAAAATAAAGGGACAACAACGATTCTTCAGAGCAAAATAAACCACGAAGTTCTTACGTTTCACTGCATAATACACCAAGAAGCGCTTTGTGCTCAAACATTTCCGGCCGAAATAGTAGAGTTCATGAATTTGGTAATCAAGATTGTTAACAGCATCTTGTCAAAAGCACTCTACCATCGTCAGTTTAAAGAATTTTTAAACGAAATGGAGACTCAGTATTCCGACCTCCTTCTTCACAATAAAGTGCGATGGCTTTCCAAAGGTAAGGTGTTGAAGCGTTTTGCTTTGTGCTTGAATGAAATAAATACATTCCTCAATGAAAAAGGCATTAATCACCCTGAATTGGAGAACGACAAATGGTTGCAAAAGTTTTACTTTATGGTGGACATCACGGCGAAATTAAATGAGCTGAATCTAAAACTGCAAGGAAAGGGAAACCCAGCCTATGTTTTGGTAGAAGAATTGATTTGTTTCGAAAAAAAAAAAAAAATTTTTGCAGAAGATATTCAGAGCGGTAAATTACTTCATTTTCAATTTTTAAAGCAATATCGCGATAAAACCAGTGCAACTGTCGACACGAATTACTTCAGCACAGTTATACAAAAAATTAAAGATGAATTTGCTGGCAGATTTCAGCAATTCAAAACCAACAAAACCACTCTAGCATTCATAATAAATCCTCTCAACACAAACAGTAACGAAATACACATTGAGCCATTTGGAGTTGATACTGCATCTCTAGAAATGCAATTGATCGATTTAAAAAGTAAAGATTTGTGGAGTAGAAAATTTACAGATTTGAAAAGTAAGTTAGAAGACTTGGAGGTCCAGAAATGTATGTACGTAACGCAACAAAAATGGACAGCTTTAAAAGAAATGCCCCGAGTTGAGGCACTTATATTCGACACATGGAATAGTCTTCCAGATTGCTACAGTGAGATGAAGAAGTTGGCATTTGGAGTGCTGACTATCTTCGGATTGACATATTCGTGCGAGCAAGCGTTCTCTTGCATGAATATAATTAAAAGTAAAGTAAGAAGCCAACTAACAAATGAAAATTTAGAGTCGTGTTTGAAACTTAAAACAACAAGTTATGAGCCAAATTTATCCCAACTTTCTCAAAACATGCAAAGCCAACGCTCCCATTGAATTGGTTGCTTAAATGTATGTTATCGTTATTTTTTATTTTTAAGTACAAGTTACATCGTTTAGTAAAGTTTAAATTTTCTACTTGAATAACCATGCAGAGCCATCGCTCCCATTGAATTTGTTTGTTCAATTGTTAGTCTTATAAGTAAGTAAATGTTTAATTGTTTTCATTTTTATCTTATTGATTATCATGTGATTATTTGTTGTGAAAAACACTACTTATATATGAATAAATAGATATTTTTCTTATGAATAAATAGATCAGTTTTTTTTATCAACAAACTTTATTTATGAAAGTATAGAGGCTATTTATTGTTGGCAAGAAAAAAAATTGTGGCTCTTTAAAAACTTGAAATTTTGTAAATAGTAATTTTTGGCTCTTCCGACTCAAAAGGTTGCCGACCCCTGCTCTAAACACATCAGAGAAGAGACATTTAAAAAAAATGTAATCCTGATATCCAAAAGGAAACTGAAGATGTAATTATAAGTTCCGTCGTCGGGGTGTCCAGCCCTACATGTGATTACGAGCGAGAAATCAGTTAAAACATTATTTGAGTGTCAGTGAAACTTAAGCTGACGGGTGTGGATGCGGGCCTCAATCCGTGAGCACAACGGTGCCTCTTCCTCTCCGTATGGGCAAAAACCTTACGATACAAATCAAATCTTTGCCAGTATGGCAACTATGGATAGCGAAACCTCCGGGAGATGGAATAAAAGGCTTGAAGTATGCTCAATTAAGCTCTGGTTTTATTTAACAAATAACTTTCCTTTATATAAATCGTCCTCGATAATCATCATGTACCAAGACCGGTACGTGATGTCGATTTTCTGTGTCAGCCAATAACTTATCTCAACGATACTTTAGTCCGTGATGATAAGGGATGGCTGGCACAAAATCAAATAGTAATTTTTTTCAAATAAAATTAAAATAATAATAAATGTATGCCATTAATGTCCCCACCGAGGGGCACAGGCCTTTCCCGGATACGAGTAAGATTATCATACTCGACCATGCTGGTGACCTCGGTGCGGGTTGATGGAGGGGTTTCACGAATACTACTACCAGGTAGCGATAATAGCCGGGATCTACAGTTTAACGTGTGATACGAAATACTGAACGACAGATAATGTACATACATTATAATCTCATTGGTACACGCTCAGGATTCAAACCTGCATCTCCTGTGTGAGCAGCAAGCGTAAAATCCTTTAGATCATGGAGCTCTTAAATAAAAATTGATACTTAGCAAAATATATGGTACTAAGCTGGTCTGTACATCTGCCAAATTTGGTTACCTGATACCTAAACTAGGTTTAAAAAAGGCATCAGCCCTCTTTACCTTCTAAGGTAGATGTTTGTCTGAATACTGTTAAATATACCGCTTTATATTTATTTATTTAAAACGTACCACTTCTTTCAAGATTATCAAATACCAGAGACAGCTATTTCAGATGACACCGCCGCGGTCCAATTTTGCGCGTAATCTCCGATTTCACCGTCCTCCTATTCAGACTCTCGGAAACCGCAGACTGCAAGGCTCTTTGATCTCCTAGTACCAAGGCTGAGGGTCTTGGAACAAGTAACATGGAACGGATTAACATATTACTACACACCAGTTCTAGACAGCTACGTGGTATAGTGGTTTCACGCTCGCTTCTGACGCCGGAGATTCGGGTTCGAATTTGCTGCTGACTACATACCAATGAGGTAAGTAATATATCTTCATACATTATAGGCATGTTCTAACGGTGATGGTAAACATTGTGGGGAAACCTTCAATCTCCATAACATCGTCGATGGGCTAGCACGCAAAATTTAGTTTTGAATATCTGGCTAAACATAGGCAAAATCATTCCTCTGCTACCCCGTATTTTGCATGCAGAATTTTTCATAGGTTTTCACACATTTATCAACCAGGCTTAACCTTTTGAATACTACCGGAGTTAGCTGACCTCACTTTTTCGTTGTAGGTTTTAAATTTTATTACCATTGCATAAGGTTCAAATTGCGACCCGTCCCAACTACCCTCGGTTTTTGAAAGGCTAAGGGTGAAAATTTGATAGAAAATATAATCCTTCAGTCCAATTAAGTGGTAACAGTTGGCTATTGGCTATTTGTTGTTGGGCAGTTAGTGATCTTTCACTGTAAGTAGCGCACAGCCGCCTGACTTCCATATTACTGACAGCCGCCTGTCTACAGCGCCGAAGACGCGCAACTGTCTAAAAGTACATATGCACCCATTCCTTATTTAACAAACAAGACAATAAGTTCAAAAACTAAAACCCGACTTCTTAAACATCGCGCTATAGCGAGTATGAAACTGATTACCTCCGGGTGGTCAATACACTTCTATCGATTATAATAAACGCAAGAAGAGCAGCGTGCAAGAGATAGGAATGTATAAATATATATGGAATGTGTTAATTAAGCCCTTTAAGTTGATACCAAGAAGGCCCTCTATTCAAGAGCTATTTTTAAATCAATGAGTTTTTGCCCTCTAGAGGGCTACATATTAATTTTAGTATGACGTCACATAGCTTTTAAGTAATAGGAGATAAAAAAATTTCGAACGATAACTTAATTGTCAAATTCTGATAAGTAAAATAAGTCAATTTACTTCAGAGGCCAACATTTATACATAAATATAAAGAATATGCAAGCAAAACAGCGAGCAAGTACTACTTATATATAAATATATGAAATGTGCTAATTAATATTAATAATAGAGAAGAACCGCACTCAACTACTACTACTAGAACAAATTTTCCGATAATGCAAAGAATAAGTCAAAAACCATAATTCTACATGCGAATGTTCGAAGCATACATAATAAATACTTACAAATAGAAAATGTAGCACAAGAACAAAACTGCGACGTGCTGTGCTTGACGGAGACGTGGGGGAAGGACCACCAGATACAGGCGATGACTTTAGATAATTATACGTTAGCTACTTGTTTTAATAGAGTATTTTTTGAACACGGCGGGACAGCAATATACATAAAAAACAATTTAGACTATAAGGTTAGGCAGGATCTAAATAAACTTTCTTTTGAAACCAATTGTGAATTAGCGTCAATATAATTAAAATCATCCAAGACAGTTATTGTTGCACTATATCGACCTGATTATGATATGAGTCTATTTTTTGAAATATTAACTAAACTTCTGAATAAAATTTGTCGAGAAAATAAGCGAATAATAATAGCAGGAGATTTGAATTTGAATGTATTAAAATTAGACAAAAATATAAAAAAGCTGAACAGAATTCTTAATAACTGTAATTGCAAATGGGTTCTTAATGAACCCACTAGAACTGAAACTAACAAAAATAACGTTACTACTTCTACTTGTATAGACAATTTCATTGTAAATTTTAACGAATATAATGGTTCTGTCCTTAGACATAAAATTTCAGATCACAATGTTATTAAACTAGAATTATTAAATCAAAATGACTTGTGTAATAATACGACCTATGTAGCCAGAAACTTTTCTATGAGTGATCTGAAGTACTTTAATTTCATATTTAATAACAATTATTTTAAAATAAAATCAGAAATCCTATTGGCGAATGACGCGAATGCAAGAATGAAGATTCTACAAGATGCTGTTAATTATTGCTACAATATCGCTTTCCCAAAAATAAAGAAAAGAGTTAATAACAAACAAAAACACTGGTCAACTTTAGGTATAGAAACAAGTAAAAATAATTTATGTAAATTGGAATTCCTTCAACAGCATTACCCCAGCCAAAAAACAAAATTAAGAATTAAAATGTACAGATTTTTTTGCAAAAAGCTATGCTAGCCGCAAAAAAAACTACAGTATAAGGCTAGGATAGCTAAATCGAAAAATAAAATTAAGGAAGCGTGGCAAATCATAAATGAACAAGTAGGACATAAAAAGCGACAAAATACAAAATCACACATAGAACTCTTAAAAGATGAAACGGGAAATGATGTTAGAGAACCTGAAAAAATTGCAAGTCTATTTAATGACTTTTTTCGTAACATTGCACAAAAACTAACAACTAAATTAAATATCAATGCACAAAATTGTTTAAAATACTTAAATATACAGAATAAGCCTCTAACAACAATTGTATTTCATCCATTATGTTTTAGTGAGTTTAGAAAGATATTAACGAATATGAAGCAAAAACCTACTTTAGATATCTATGACATGAGTACGAAAACGTTAAGAAATATTGTAATAAATAACAATAACTTATTTGAATTAGTACTTCTTGTTGTCAACTCTTGCTTATCTGAAGGCATTTTCCCTGATGTACTTAAGCCGGGTAGGGTAGTACCGCTCTTTAAAAAAGGAGTTGTCACAGATCTTAGCAATTACAGGCCAGTATGTGTATTACCAACTTTATCAAAAAATTTAGAAGCAGCTATAAAATCTAGAATTGTAAAATACTTCGAGGATAATAACATGTTTACAATAGCACAGTTTGGATTTAGAAAAGGTAAATCGACTGAAATGGCAATTAGAAAAGTAATTTATTACATTCTTGATTCCTTAGATTTTTCAAATAGATGCGCCAGTATTTTTTGTGACCTTTCAAAAGCTTTCGATTGTTTGCGTCACGTTATATTAATATTAAAATTGCAGTACTATGGGTTTCAAGGCGTTGAACTCAGTATGATGATAAGTTACCTAAATAACCGCACACAAATTGTATCAGTAAATAATCATACTTCTCATCCAGGAAAGATGTCGATCGGGGTACCACAAGGGTCAATCCTGGGTCCCGTATTGTTCTTAATATATATAAATGATCTTTGTAATATACTTCCAAGTGAAGCTCATTTGAGCTTATTTGCTGACGATACACATATTGGCTTGAGAGACAAAAGTAAGTCGCAGTTAGATGATAAATTAAACAACGTCATAAGTTTGCTTAAATAATGGTTTGATGCTAACGGCATTATTCTCAACTCTAATAAAAGTATCGTAATGTATTATCAATCAAGATTAGGCATTTTTGGTAACTCGACTTCTCAAGAAAATGTATTTTTAGGATATACAATAGACAATACGATTAGTCACAAAGGGCATATTGATAAAATTTGTATGAAATTAGCTAGCAGCAATTATGCTCTTTTTAAACTTAAACCATTATTAGATAAAAAATCACTTCTATCTGTTTATTATGCGTATATACATTCAATTATTAGATATTCTATTACTGTATGGAGTAATGCTACAGAAATTAACAGAGTCCTAAAATGTCAAAAACGATCAATCAGAACAATCAATGGTTTAAAAAAACGCAGCCACGCAAGAGAGCACTTTAAAAAAGATAAAATTATGACAGTTATTTCTCTTTACATTTACAATAGTTTGTTAGAGGTTCACGAAGATAGGGAAATTCCGGAAAAGCAAGATACTGCTTTACCCTATACTTTCCGTGATAATAAAAAACGAACAATAAAAAATAATGAAACCCGTATAGTACCAAAAACAAGATTAGCTAAAGTACAGAAACAAGGTCGTTACTTTAAAATCCTGATGTATAATAAATTACCAAAAAGTCTGACCACTCTAAAATTTAACTTGTTCAAACAAAAACTAGAAATATTTTTTGAAAATAATCCATTTTATACTGTCAAAGAATATATGTCAATGGAACTTGTAGAATCTTTGTTCTTGGAAAAATTATAAATAACATAACTATCATTTCACTGTAAAAAGTTAAATGCAGTAATTTAAATGTCAAATATTTAAGTAATGTAAAATTTGAAATATTTAAGTTAGAATAGGAATTTCAAATATTTAAGTAGTATGTAAGTGTAAAATGTAAATGACTGGCCTGTAAATTATTTTACTTCGAGGCCAATAAATATTTATATTCTATTCTATTAAGCCGTTTTATGGAATAACCAACACGTCCCTGTTCAAACACTTTTTTTAAACTGTGACTAGGCCTTTTAGAGGGCGCCATATTGAATAAATTCTGACTCCTTATAGCCTATAACTAGTAGACAATCAATACGCTTCTAACGATGCCTCATTTGTCAATTTATGATTAGTAAATTAGATGTTCTGATGACAAAAATGAACATACATCCATACCGGTCAAACACATAACACTCATTTTGGCTTCACTGTAGTCGCGTTATTACAGGCTGTATCATTTTATAGGCTTATTACATCCCATAGACTAGATACGGATAGAGACTTATATGTAAAATTAAGATATAAATTTGCCAGTACCGGATTTTAATGAAAAAACCCAAACTAAATTTACTCAGAGTTCTTCAACATTATTCAAACAGAATTCAATAAAGTTTTTAAATTAAATAAAGTTAGTGACTACAACGGTATATCTAAATTTGGACTATGCAATGTTTGGAATTCGTAAAAGTGATAACTCTACTTTTACGAATTCCAAACATTGTTTTGTATGACCTTAATGAATAACAAACCTATAACTTTGATAAAAAAACATGACTATGTTAAAAAATATTCCAAAACTTACAAGTTGGTTTGCAGAACTGCAAAAACTTTACACATTAATAGAAAAATACAAAATTCAAATAATAGAATGAAAATACCATGACCAATATTTGATACGTACTTTAATATATCATTGATCATTGATACGTACTTTAATATATCATTGATCATTGATACGTACTTTACTATATTTATTGTATTGAAAGCATGTATGCAAGTATATTATCATATGAATATTTATTAATGTATCTACACACCATGGTAGCACGCTTGGTGACGCTTGTGGGTCACCCCTGACACTGACTGAAAACCAGCGCTAAGGCGTTTTTCACCTTAGCATTATGCTGAGTCAGCTGCCATTTTAAAGATGCTGAGGCGAATCGCGATAACGGTTTCGGTATGCGGTTGAACTTGTTGACTGTATGCGCCACCGTCAGCTGTGAATAAACGTTTCTTTATTTCTTTCTCTCTTTCTTCTTTCTTCTTTAAAATAGTTTGGCAAATAATAAATCGTGAAACTGGCAAAGTTATACGTGATGTTAATGATGTTGTTAAAGTGATGATGTTGTTAAATCCAAGCTGAGGTTGCCCGAGCTTTCGAAACATTCTTCATCAATGTTCCCTTACTCACAAAAGAGCGTCTAAACTCATCTCCATATGAAGCAGAGATTTTATTAAAAAACAATATTAGCGTTAGTAATTTATATTTAAAATTTCATCATGTATATCTTCTGGCCACTGAAAAAGGTTTAGATTACTTAACTTAAAAAATAATGAAGACCTGTGACAGTGTGACTATATCAGTCAAAGTCATTTGTTCAGTAATTCTAGTTATAGCTCCACACTTAGCTTATATATTCAATAAATGTGTTGACGATGGGGCTTTCCCAGACCTCATGAAACACAGTAAACTGATACCTCTGTTCAAGTTGGGAGACAAGGGTGATCCTTCAAATTTCAGACCAATATCTGTTCTTTCAGCACAAAGTAAAATTTTTAAAAAGATTTTACTCAACCAAATGCTCTCACAGTTCAACCGTACAAAACAACACCACGCCAAACAATACGGTTACACTAGGGGTAAAAAGACTACGGATGCAGGTATTACCTTATATCTCATCTATATTCTGCATGGGATACCGCAGAGTGCGCTATCGGAGTTTTTTTGCGATCTGACGAAGGCATTTGATTGCGTTGATCGCAATTAATGAAATTGACTCAAAACAGAGTTTGAAATAATGCGTTGGATCAACTAAGATCATACTTAAGCAATATTATTTAACAGGCAGAAGTCAACGGTGTTAATAATTGGCGTTCCAAGTTGAGACCAGTTTAGTGTTAGACAGCAACACGATAGAGTTAGTAAATGTTACAAAGTTTCTTGGAATAACCATAGATTGCAAATTGCAGTGGGGTCCCCACATAGATAAATTAGCCGGTAAATTAAGTCCTGCGGCCTTACTGGTAGGAACATAAGATAAAACACGGATCTGGCTACATCTAGGCTAGAATATTTTAGTTATTTCCATAGTCTTGTCCTATGGTATCTTTTTGTGCAGGAGAGCAGCGGATATTTAAACATTTTTTTATTTTATTGAAAAGAGCTATTCGAGCAATTTATAATTTAAAACGAACAGACTCCTTGAGAGAGCTTTTTTAAAAAAATACATATTAACTGTAGCTAGTCAATTTATTTTCGAAAAAATTAATGAATTAATAATGATGAACAAATAATGCATGTACGCAAGAACCTTGTAACTTTTCCAAACTTCGCGATAGCTGTAATGTTTACCTAATAAATAATCACAGACTAGTTGCGCCCCTGTTTGGACTCACGAAGGTTAGAAATTCTTTCAAGTGTCAGTGCATTCTCTACTACAATAGGATTTGGATCTAGAGATTTTGAAATTGCCATTTGAGCATTTTAAAAAGCATGTTGAAGCGACTTTGTCGAAAAAGGGATCTTACAATGTTCAAGTACCTTAATGACGGGACTGTATGGGGGTTATTTAGCTCAACACAGACCTTGCAGTTAATAATTTTGTTATTATTTATTCCTGCTTATTAATTATAATAATTAATAAAATGATATATGTATTAGTTAAGCACAACTATTTTTTTTATTTTTTAAAGAGATCTAAAAATCAATCTGTGTGAGTTTCTATGCCCTTTTTCTCCCACAGTGGTCCAATGTAGAGAAGTGGCAAATAACGACGATTGCTAAATATATGTAAATATCTACAGTAATAATGACATTTGGAATTTGGAGTGTAGAGAAAGGGCAAAAAATTACGTTTGCTAAGTCTAAGTAAATATCTACAGTTGACTTTGTCTGCCATCAAAAGAAAGAACAAAAAGCAATGATGTTTCCTTGTTGCAACGATACAAATATAGCTATACAATTAATATTTTCAACCTATTTCAAAAGGAGGTTCTCAACTCGACTGTTTTTTGGATGATTGTTACTCGATTATTCCGTTAATTATGAATTAATTTTGATGATTCTTGTTTTGATTGGTAGTTCATACTTCAGAAATGGTTCCATATAAATTATAATCAAACGAGATGTAGCGCTTTTTGAAAAATTCAACTAAACCAAAAATATCTAAGTATACAGACGACGTTTTGGTTTGTGGTTCCGTGCAGAAAAAGTTGTGATGAGGACTTTTCATTTATATTGACTTTATTCGCATCCAGACCGGGAAGCAAGAAATAGTTCTTGAACTTGAAGACGGTTTTTCTAAAGTTTTTAACTTGGTGAATTATTTATGAACATGCTTGCCATGGTTTGCCAAACTCGAGAGCCGCAAGCCCCCATCGCACCATGTACACATCTGTACTTGAACATGTTTGGCAGGCATGTCAATCAAGCATTGCTATTTTATAGCACAATCCAAGTAAATGGACGGATCGAACGTTCCAGTCCAACAGTTTTATGCTGAGGATATATTTATGATCAACGGCCCTAGCTGCCGGCGTTGAGACAAGATGCGGCAATATTTACATTTGGAGACCATCGTCGGTACTCTGAGTTACGAATAGAATACAATATGAAGCTGACATATAAAAAAAACAAAGCGTCACTCGTTGTTCTATACGGGGTGGCAGAGACATAGTTGTGTCCCCGTTAAGACAATACAAAAAAGTATTTTATTTCCGAATCCATTTACTCCACTACAAAGCCATCTACGACTACTTTCAGTTTATGAAAAAAATAATTGAGTATTTTATTCAGATTGTCACTGAAGAAAACACGATTAGATGAAATTTTTTCGATAGAATTTAATTACGAAATTACCTCTAAATTGTTTCTTTTTGTTCTGTAATTCTGAAATCCTGACAAATTTAACAGCGGAATCGCATTCAAAATGTGGATACTATGTATTCGTAAACTCTCCTTGAGAATATTTTTTGTCAAAATGGCATAGTTTATTTTTAAACAATTTTTATGATGTTTGAGTCGAGCGCATTGTTAGCGCTCTCTTTTTATCTTATTTGGTAGTAATTAACGCTGTCACTTTCTTTTAGATTGGTAGTAATTAACGCTGTCTCTTTCTTTTAGATTCGTATTCCCTCAATACTCCATTTTGCGTGATAGCGGGCTAGCCGAACGCCGCAATCTTCTCAAAATAGCTTTCTATGTTGATTCCATTAGGTACCCAGATATCCATTAGATACCCTAGGTATTAGCTAGAATTTCTTAAACTAGGCTGGTGCTAAAAAAATCCTTGTGGATTGAGTATAATAATTAGTCATATTTAGGCCGTTGCAGAGCGAAGAGCTCGAATTAAGAAATAACTGAGAAAAAACTGACTTTTAAAATATTTATTACCAATATTACGAAACCGTTTAAGCATCTGATTTAATTTATTTCGCCTTTGCAGTGAATTTAATGTTTATTTTCTGAAAATACCGTGATACGTACTAAACGGAAAAAATCACATTAAAATAATGTTTTCCCACATTTTAATATAAGTAGTATATATTATTCGTAGCTTGAAGGTCCTTTGAATTTCAGATCCGTCGCTTTCAGACTAAGCATTGAAAATGGCGGATTTGCATAACAAGCAGAGTCGTTGGCTGGACAGACAGACTGGCAAATCAATAGTTCCATGATGGCTCTCTCGCCATAATCGTGCGATAGTACTTTGCATAATACGAGTACGATACGAGCTGAAACAGAAAAATCTGCAGCTCTGTAGATCGAATCAGTATATCTTGACATGTACCGATTTATTTCAAATTCAAATTACCGTCGCGTTCCATGACAGCTCATCGATAGTCGCGGTCCGATTGAACAAACATTATTTGAAATAAGATACCCCACAAATACTTTTATCTGCAGCAAATTTGAGAATCGTGCTGTTCGATATCACGATAGATTAGGGCCTCTGTGGCGCTGCGGTGCTCTGCTTACGAGAGGTCCCAGGTTCGGTCCCCGGCTGGGGATAAATAAAGAAAAGACCATATGCTTATCTTGTTTTGAATGACAGCCGTAAAAATATACTTTTTTCTTTCGGTAATGTGCTATTTGGTCACACGCTGTGTCGACGGGTAAGTAGGTTGAAAATAAACATTATATTTTTAAAAGGTCTCAAGCAACAAAGATTTTTACAGGACCTTATGAACAAAAAGTCTGTTGTATGGAAGGAGCTTGAGAGACACATGAATAAATTGATCATTTTTAGGGTTCCGTACCCAACGGGTAAGAACGGAACCCTATTACTAAGACTTCGCTGTCCGTCCGTCTGTCACCAGGCTGTATCTCAAGAACCTAGCTAGTTAGAGAGTTGAAATTTTCACAGATTATGTATTTCTGTTGCCGCTATAACAACAAATACTAAAAAACAGGATAAAAGAAATATTTAAGGGGGCTCCCATACAACAATTCTTTCAATACCACATACAAACTTATGGATGCACCTGGTTACGTACATGGAGTGTGAAAGTAACCGCACCAATAACTTTGTAAACAATATTTTGCTGTGTAAAATCCAAACTATTCACTCCACATCATCGCTTCCATTGAACGGTGGTACGGAACCCTTCGTGCGCGATTTAGACTCGCACTTGACCGGTTTTTTTACATACGTTTTACATATTGGTTTAGTATAACAATATAACAATAGGTAGGTAGATAGATTAAAGTTCGGATAACATAATTATTGTAAATATAACATAGTTCTATTCTTATGTACTATTTCATGTTTACCATTCTTTAAAATCTCTACATTTGGTTGAACATCTTTTAATACTATGTACATAGGGTCCTGTATAAATAGTATCAAGCTTGTTCCCGGTTTCACTTTTTATTAAAATTAAATCATTAGGACTATAGATTATTGGGTTTATATTTTTATCGTAACTAATTTACTATTTAACAAATTACTTCAAGCTTCCTTTTGAGATAACTGCAAACGATATCTAAGTTCTTGTGGGTAACTGTCGTGGTTATATAATGGAACAACAGATTGTTTACATAAATTACTAGGTAACTGATATACTTTACCGAATACTACTTTGTATGGTGTATCCAGTTGACGAATGGACGGAGGTGTTATATGAGAAACACCAGTATGGTAACCAACTGCTCCATGATGTAGGGTGGTTGTCGGTCTGGATCCGAAGAAAATTACCTAAACTTAAGTTTTAATTTATCTGACTGCGACAATCTGCTTTTCAAAACAAATACTATCAGATTAGCATGATCTTTTTGTTCAATTATCGATCCATAGTATTCAATACCGTCGATTCATTGTTTTGTATTATATTCCTCATCTGTCTTAATCTGTAACAAGCTCAATGCTGTTTTCAGGTTGAAAGTCTCCATTTTGACTGGTTTACATAAATTTTCTATCTCAGAATACAATGACTGAAATATCTCACTCAGTTCCTCAAAAGATTGTACTCTTATCAATCTTACCAGATTTAACTAACTTACTAACCTCTTCTAAGACCTTATTATGAAGTAATTACAATGATTTCGCTTCACCAATATTTTTTTCTAGTATATCACCTTTCCTACGACTTGGACCTAGTTTTATGAAATATGTACGTATTCCATTTAAATCTTCATTTATCTTTTTGAAATTTTCTTTCATTTTACATTAACATAAATCGGTAATAAATGTATCTCTGAATAAAATATATGAATAAGTATAGATCGTTCATAGTTCACTGCCCTTTGTTCATTTTAATGTTTCTCGTAAGCACATATTACTTACTCACGCGGTACACTCCTATTACAATTTTTGTTTCACTCACATTCACATGCATTTTTGATTTCACTTTTGCACTACACTGTTTCACCCGGCTGCATTCTCCTGAGCTGGAGCTGACCGCTGGCTGCAATTCCTTGCACCCTCTTGTTGAAACATATATTTATATACCTCGCCACAAAGAACTGTCCCAAAATAATTACTGCCGACATCAACCAAAACAAGTAATCATTAGTATGGTTCATATGGAAAATCATATTTTCATTTTGTTGGTGCACTTTATTGATGTACCCGAATTGCGTGATAATGTCCTGCTGGGGTGGTGGTTTCGCGGTGGTAGTCGTTGGAGTATTCCCCATTTTGTATTATTTATAATTTACTTTTTCATAACAGTTTTTAAATTTTGTTTAATGTCCACACGGCGCGAATAAACTGAATCACCGCCTCTCGCGCAAGCCCGAAATGGCAAGGTCGCCATGTATGGAAGGAGTTTGAGAGACAAGTAATAACACAGGTTGCTGGATATGAACTACTCCTTTATTGGTTATAGGTAGCTATCTTATATACTTACGAGCCTAGGTACATGCTACACTGTAAATAAACAAAAACATACAGGCACATACATTGCTTCTGGCTCCATACTAGGATATCCTGTGTCGTGGGAACCAGAAACAGCGACGTCACACACATATAAACATCCAAGACCTGGGGTCTTTTTTTACCCCCAGCCGGGCACCGAACCCTGGACCTCTCGCATGGTGGGCTATGATATGGCTACGACAGATATATGACATAATAATTAATCGGTGTTTTTTGACAGGAATGTTCAATCACGTATCACTGACATCTAGGATATTCATCGCAATCCATTTCAAAGTTTTGAACGATGTTTGCTTCAATTCAGGGCGATTGGTGTATAGAACAAAGCATGGTGCATTCGAAGTGACTGTCATTATTGTTTTAAACTTTAATTTGGAAAAAAAACGAGATATTAGAGAGACGCAGAATCGAGATATTGGTTAATAGGGTGTTAACACTTTTATCCCCTTATCGCATGGCCTTACCCGAAATGGGTCGCGATTTTCACGATATTTCTTGGTAACAAAGTTAAAAACTATGCAACCCAAATATCGGTTAGTATGTGGTAAAGGGTTAACGAAGTAATTCGTAATTGATTATGTTAATAATATAATATAAGATCTGGTAAAAACGGCTAGTGGTCCAGCAGTGCGCGCTCGTCTCCTAGCTACCAGGAAGAAGGAGTCAAGACACTGGCTGCACACAATCCCATCAACGCACATTGGCACCCTGCTTGACCGTACCACCCTTACCCTCGCCGTTTGCCTGCGACTCGGCGTAAAGACAAACGAAATCCATCGGTGCCGCTGCGGTGCTAGGGTGGACCAACTAGGTCACCACGGCCTCTCCTGCCAACGCAGCGCCGGTCGGTGGTCCCGTCATGCCAATCTTAATGACGTCATCCGTCGGGCCCTTGCCAGCTGTGGCGTGCCAGCAATACTTGAACCCAATGGACTGGCACGCGACGATGGCAAGAGGCCAGACGGAATGACGCTCATTCCCTGGCAGAGCGGGAGGTCGCTAGTATGGGACGCGTCCTGCGTAGATACGCTGGCACCGTGTCACCTTTCGGCAACCTCAGCCACAGCCGGCGCTGCGGCGGCAGCAGCAGAGTGTCTCAAAACCCGCAAATACGCCGCACTCGGCGACGACTATTTGTTTATGCCGTTCGGCTTTGAGACCCTTGGGCCGTGGGGCCCTGACGCTCGAAGAGTCCTCAAAGACATCTCTAAGAGGCTCGTCGAAGCGTCAGGGGACCGCAGAGCTGGCGCCTACCTCGCTCAACGCATCAGTATTGCGATACAGCGAGGTAACAGTGCCAGCGTCTTGGGCACCCTCCCGCCCGGCAGTGAACTCAGGGAAATTTTTAATTTAGTTTAGTGCAGTTATAGTTTAGTTTTAGTTTATAATATATAATATATAATATTACCTTGGACACTATTTACACAAATTGATCTAGCCCCAAACTAGGATTCCCTGTATCTTGGGTACTAGACAACGGTACACATACTTATATAGATAAATATTATACTTAGATAGATAAACAACCATGACTAGGGTACAAACATCCGTTCTCATCAAACAAATATTTGCCCCCACTGGGACTCGAACCCGAGACCCTTGGCTTCGTGGGCTGCCGACTCGGCCATTCGGGTCGTAACTCATGTCGCGATTTTCCCATGCCGGGTGCGAGAGGCCCAGTTGCGTCTACTTAAGTCAGTTATAGCGTGTAAGGAGGATAGACTATCGCCGCATCTATGAATATGAGATATGATGGTATCCATACCATGCTTTCCATCACCGTCACCATCGTTCATAATTCCCTATTGGTCTGGTAGTCAAAATAAATGCTTTTTATGAACTGTGAAACGGTAATAGGAATCATGAATTGATTTAAATCTTTCTTTCATTTTCACGTGTATCATTTCGAATAGACTACGGGCATAATAAACATTAAAATACTATTATTTAATGCTTAATATTTTCGCGAGTTTCAGCTGACAGTTGACAGTTTGGCCCGGAAACTTACCCACAGCGGAAGTGACGTAATAGTTATTGTCAGTAAGGTACAATGCTATCAATATCAATGTCAATCTCCTTCTCCTTTGTTCGCATAGAAAAGGAAAGATAGACTGCCGTATAGCTCTGTCCCTTACTGTCAACGACTATTACATCAATTCCTCTGATGGGGTATTTTAAAACAAGTGCTGCTGACGTTACTTTAAATTCGTTTGTTTGTTAAAAATCGATACGTTTGTTTTTAGGTTCAAAATTATTATCAATTTGATAAATATTTTGCCGACGCTTCTCTATTTTGTTCGTATCTTCAATGAAAATGCATGTGACCTCAAATGCTGTCATTTTGTTTTACAAAATTAGGCTTTTAAAATTTAGCTACTCGTAATATACAATTCTAATATTATCAAAACCTTTTTGTACAAATAGTTTCAACTTCTGTTTCTAGATTTATTGGACTACCTTGTCAAATACCGATTCGTATATGACCGATAACGTCATCAATACAACTTTAATAAACACGAACATATATATATAGACACGTACAATTGCTTCTGGCCCCACACTAGGATACCTACCCTGACACAGCCTTTTCAGAGTCCGGATAGACCCCGCACGCGGATGCTGGCAGTAGGGCGCCCCGCGTCCCGCATGACAAATGCGGACACTAAAAGCGCACATATAAACATACAAGAGCGGGGTATTTTTTCCTCCCTAGCCAGAATTCGAACCCGGGACCCCTCGCCTGGGAAGCGATCCTCGAACCGCAACTTCACAGAGGTCGGCATGGCGTTCTGTATAACTCCACATCGAAACTAGCACTCTAACTATCATGTTAAGTTTGCTTCCAATTTTGCATAAACATGGTATTGGGGACAAACCAGTGGGAACACACCGGGTTGTTGCGCTCCAGTTTCGGGAACAACATTGCTGTAAAAGATCTCTTATTAGAAATAAACTCGCCTTTACACAATATTTTAATGTAACTTATTTTTCTTTACATTATTTGAGCGCTTTATAGTAGTATAAGTGACTGATACATAACGGAGTTCATTAAAACTCGAGAGTGGGTTTTTGAAACGAGCCGAAGGCGAGTTTCTTAATAATATCACTAGAGAGTTTTAATCTCTAATTATGTACAGTTACATACACTAGTTTATCTACACAAATATCATAAGCTCTCTTTGATGTGTTCAGGAACCGCATGTTTGACCGGCATTGTGGCATTGAGTTGTTTAGCTTGTTCTGTAGTACCAACTTAACAGACAACGTAGGGGCGTTACGCAGGCGGGCGTCGGCGTTCGAAATTTGAATGTCATAATATGTAGAAAATTTACACATTATGGTCATAATGTTCAATATTCAGATAAGAAATGAGTTTTTACAAAGTAGTTTAACATCATGCTGATCGTAACGTGCGGTTTTTGGACGCAGTAAAGAGGGTTTATGATACGTGTGTAGATAAAAGAAATTATGAGTTGATGCAGCTAATATATCTTTTGCTAGGCGAAATCATTCTCGTCACCTTATTTGCCTGATAAACAGGGTTGTTAATTCACTGTTATTTACTTATATAACAGTGAATTCGAGCGTTAGATTAAAGGTTGGTTAGGTTGCTATACCTTTGCTGTATAATTATGCTGGGGTTGCCAGAGGCCTTCCGCATACTTGGCTTTGATACGCATATCCTGCGTCGCTCTATACAATTTCCTTGTTGTTTACACACAGTCTGACGTCAAACAGGAAAATATAAAATAAATAAATACAGACATTTATATAAGGCACATACACATACATGGCTTATGGCCCCATACTAGGATGCCCTGTGTCGTGGAAAACAGAAATGGTGACGTCTGGTTTTTTCTTCCATCTGAGCCGGGATTCTAACCCGAGACCTCTCGCTTGGGAGGCGGGCAGAGCCTCGAACCGCAACGCAAAAGTGATCGTCAATCGAAAGGCGACGTCGACCCATAGAAATTGTATGGATATGTATAAGTCGCCTTCCAGTAGTCTTGTGTGCGGAAGTTCGGTTTCACCTCGCAATTAATACAGTGTAAGTAGGCCTAAACCCAACGTTTCCCTGAAGAAGATGATGATGATGACCTAATAATAGACGACTTGATGGCTGAAATGATGACGAATATGAATAATAAATAGATGATCGTTTGGGAATGACAGAACCCATCATTATGATGGGTTCGTGGAACACAATTTTTAATATTTATTTATTTATTTATTTATTATATAAGGTACACAAAACAGCACTAGAGAAAATACATCAAATTACAGCAACAAAACAAGTACAAAAGGGGCTGTCTCCAGCGCCAAAAGTATGTGCACACAGCATGGTGTAAAGTACATCTAGAACTAACTAAACAAAAACTACATACAATGGAAAGATTACCTACTTAACTATTGGAAAAACTTAAGTTATTTTTCTACTCTTAAGAAATTAAATAGAACTAAAAAACTAAATAAAAAACAATTTAAAAACATAAATAAATGATGATCGATATCTGGTACAATCAATGAATTATCATATCTGCTTTAAGGATTTTGTATTAGTAGTAGGTGTAATAAAAATAACGAAAATATATATTTGAAGTAATAATTTAGCACCTCAAAAATAAAGTCGTCGAATCGACGAATGGTTAGTTAATAAGGGGTATTTTAGAAGGTTAGTTGTCTAGGGTTAAGCTCCACAAGGTTTGTGTTATGGATACTAGACCACGATGGATTTTATACAGATAAATACTTATGTAAATACATAGAAAACATCCAAGCCTAGGAAACAAATATTCAAGCTGATCACACAAATAGTTGCCCTTACCGGCAACTGACGTGAAGTGACGCTGCCTTTGAAGCTGACGGTCCTGGTTTCAAATCCTTACCGGGATTTGAAACCAGAACCAGTCAGCTTCGAAGGCAGCTTCACTACCCGCTAGGCTAAACCGGTCGTCAAATATGGTCGTAGATGGTTATTTTTCATGACTTCACTCTTATGTTCTGTTGCACACCATAAACCAACATTTAGAGCGCAAATCTCTGCTTTATCGCATAAAATCTCTGTTATTTGTGACCCATCTTGCAAGCTCAATTGTTATTATCTGAGCGGCTGTTTTCTCCAGCAAGAATAATTATTTGCTAAAGCGCGGTGGACAAGTTTTCTTATCTGATCGGAGCGAGCAAAATGCTCGTCTTCCAAGTGCTGGGCAGATAAAGGGGCGCTTACTTATTCTACACTATATTTAGGAAATTATAATAATACTAGTAATAATAATACCTTGGACACTATTTACACACATTGATCTAGCCCCAAACTAGGATTCCCTGTATATTGGGTACTAGACAACGATACACATACTTATATAGATAAATATTATACTTAGATAGATAAACAACCATGACTACGGTACAAACATCCGTTCTAATCAAACAAATATTTGCCCCCACCGGCCTCGAACCCGGGACCCTTGGCTTCGTAGGCAGGGTCACTGCCGACTCGGTCATTCGGGTCATCAGGTAATTCAACAATAAATGTAGCTTATTAATGGTGACATCGAGGGGCACGCGAAATAGAGTATTTATTCAATAAACATTTCACAAAAATGACAAAATGGCAAATGATTACAGAATAAGAAAGCTACAGTTTCACGTTATATAAACTTAACTAAAGATAGATAGATCATCTGTTTATGAGATTAGGTGTTGGTACTAAGCAAAAATAACGTCAGAGTCGATACACCCCAAGGTAGGGTTAACCCTGTGTTTTGGGACAAGTAGCGAGGCTCTTGCCCTAAAGATATGAATGAAGAAAAATTAGCAGACCAAATCAACTTCACCACGCTGCTGGCTTAGTGAGGGAGTAAATGTGCTTGGAAAAATAGTGTATCCATTATTGTAGGTCAGTGCTACATTTTCCTTTTTTTAGTTAAGTATTTCTACGGTATATAGTAAGTGCTTTAGATATTTGAGGTCATTAATAGCGATGGAAGGTAAAACATAACGATAATAAAGTCGCTCTAAGACTCGATAAATTAAAATTTTGAGCATAGCCTAGACTTCCCAGTCACACAGAGAAACCATAACTAGCTGAAACAATGTTCAACGCTTTTAAGCTCAAAAATACGACTTAAATCCGGATGATCCACTTTTTCATTAGACTTTCGCGTAGCCCGAACTTTCCCGCTGAGTTGCGAGCTACCCGCCGAATATAAAAGGAGGTAGCCAGCCAAGTTCCTCGTTCCAATAAGTGGTCTGATAACAAGTTACGATTAACGGCGGAGTGTAAAAACTCTGGGTGATGGGGATTGATCCAGGAAATGGGAGCATTGTTAATGGGCGAAGAGCGTTTGGAAAAAGTCGATATTCAGAATAGCTCAGTCGGATTTATTCTGTTAAGTTTCTAAGTTTGTAAACATTGTTTTTCATCCCTGCTGAATACACTTTTTAGGAACACATGCGCATTATGATAATGTTCATTCTTCTCTCTATACGGTAAGCAATTCCTGAGCAATTCAAATGAACATTTCTTTATTAGTATACATCTTAATATATATATGAACGTCATTTTTTGCCGCTTCTCTACATTGGATCACTGTGGGAGAAGGGAGAAGAAACTATCACATATTGATCTTTTTAAATTGGTTGTGTTTAACTAATGCAAATATTGCTGCATTAATTATTATAAATACTAAATAATAATTACAAAATAATTGACGGCGAGTTCTGCATTGAGTTGAAATAACCACATGCAGTCTAGTCATTTAAGTAAACTTGAACATTGTAATATCCCTTTTAAGACAAATTCGTTTCAAATTGGTTTTTAGATTGCTCAAATAAGAATTTTTTATCTCCCTAAGTATGTTGTTGTAGAAAAGAATGCACTGACCCTTGTAAGAATCGATAACTTTCGCTAGTCTAAACGGGGTGCAACTAGTCTGTTATTATTTCTTAGGTTATCCTTACAATTATCGCTTGTTTTGGAAAATATTGTAAGGTTTTTGCGTATATACATTATATTTTCGAAAATAAATTGACTAGCTACCGTGAGTATCTCAATTTCATTAAAAGTTTATCTTTGGGAGTCTGTGCATTTTTAAATAAAAATTGCTCGAATAACTTTTTTTTATTTTATAAAAAATTTGAATATCCGCTGTTTTCCCGGTTCCAACAAGATACCAATGAAACCATAGGACATGTCACCATAAAATTAACTAAAATAGGGAAGCCTACCTAGGGAGGCTAGAGCCTGGTCAGTATTTTGACTGATGTTCCTAAAAGCGTAAGCCGAAGTACTTAATATACCAGCTAATTTATTTATTTGAGGTCCCCACTGTAATCAATGGTTATTCTAAGCAACTTCGTGTCATTTACTAATTCTAATGTGTTACTTTCTAAGACTAAACTGCTCTCAACATTAAACTTGCCTTTCTGTGCCGAACCCCACGTACGTTAGAATTAGCACGTTCGGCAAGACAGGAAGTGTGATTTTATAATATCAGTCCGTCATTATTGTTAATAAGCTAGGATTGCATTGCAATAAAATAGACAACTGAGTATGCAGTGACAAGCCTGTGCCTGCCTGTGGTTGCCACACTGTCGGCAAAGTGATGACCTCGACAGTGAACATCGAGCAACCTTCGTAAAATCTTCTTCGAAATTAAGAAATAAGCTGGATTCGCCTTCAATAATGTTTCCGCAATAGAGACTCAGGCGCCAAGACGTCTGCATCGTCAAGTTGCCGAGATTTCGGTGAAATAGTACCTGCCTTCGGTCGCATATCCCAAGCCAACTAAGCAGCAGTGGAAAATACGCAGCACACCAAAAACCTCACAACCTCAACTGTGAACAACACTGTCATTGATTGGTTGATAGCGAGCTATGAAGAAAACCCACCACATAAGATTAAATATTACGACACTAGCCAAGAAGAGAGAGCAGTAAAAAAAGGCAAACCCAACAGCAACGATATGTTGCAACGTCCAGGAATGGCCAAAAGTTCCACAGCCAGTAATAATCATCAGCAATCATTAAGCGCGTCGTCATGCCAGAGTACGGTATCTAGCATATGGAGAGGCCTATTCATAAACGCTGGCCCTGCTCCCTGTCAAGGAGCTAAGCGAGGCGTGCAACATCAACCCCCAAATGAACGAGAACAGAATATGGAGTAAACCACTCAATCGACGTCACAGCCAAGTTATTTTTTATTTTTAAGTATTTATTTAAGAAATTTAAGGTACATAGAAAAACTTATGATACAATCTCGCTGAAACCTGAGACGGATTTTCTGTGACATTTGAGTTACTCAAATATATATATATTGAGATAAGTTAGCTTAAGAAAATGTTTAGCTTAGGTAGTGATTTTTTAGAACTCCTACATTTATTTTGGTCATGCATGATTATATCAACAATTTCCGTAGGTAATTCATTTAGGGACGTGTTCCGTAATAGTTATTGTGGTCCAGTAGAATATAGGTAGGAAGATATTCTAAAGTTCGTAGGTATTTAGGATGGCTACTTTAATATTATCGAAAACATTTATCACTTTAAATTGTTTGAATAGACCAGACTCATCATTACTTTTTAGTAAATTACTCTGGGGACAACAGTTTTCTAAGCTGGATCTTTCAAACGCCTACAAACAGTTGTTATTAAGCGAGGACAGAGCAAATTTTACGTGCATAAACACTCACAAAGGTTTATTCAGGTACACTCCATTTCCCCGCCGCGAGCGCTTCGGCCATTTTCCAGCGAGCGTTAGAAAATATATTATCTGGTTTAGATATCTGCATTTTCCAGGACGACAATTTGATCACAGGACGCACTAGTATGAACACTTGCGCTTCCAAAAAGTGTTTAAGCGGCTTCAGGATGCTGGCCTTGTATTACAGCAAGATAAGTGCTCATTTTTCCAGGACTCTGTATCCTATTTGGGGTTTGTTATCGACAAGTCTTACATAAATCGCATGACAAAATCGTGGCAATTGTTGAAGCAAAATGGCCTGAAAATGTGACCCAGTTAAAATCTTTTCTTGGCTTAGTAAATTATTATAGGCTATTTGTAAAAAATATGTATATGTATCGTTGTCTAGTACCACGGTACATCCCGTAAGTATACAGGGAATCCTAGTTTGGTACTAGATCAATGTTTGTAAAAATAGTGTCCAAGGTATTATTATTATTATAGATAACCCGCGCATAGTTATTTTTATATGACAAAATGTCGGTGAAGGTGTTCCTTGATGCCTGTTTTTTTCGCAATTCGAACTTAGATTTCTCGCAAATGTATATCGTTTTAGAAATTCATAGTTATACATATTTGCTTTTAATAATGTTCTCAATCGATCGACATCCATTTGGTCTATATTTTATTATTAATAAGAAGTTATTCTTATTCTCAGCAAATCTCATATTTGATTTGAATAAATTGCCTAAAAGGGGCCACTACTTGTTGGATCCATGTCCCCACGTAAACCTACAAAAAGGACCGCGACTCTGTGGTCACGTGATCTCTGAGAATCAGTTACAAATAATATGTTTGAGTGCACTTTTGGTATGGGTGTATTCGAGGACAGACCGACAGACCCAAAGGGTGCACCACATCCCATATTTGCTGAACAAAGAGTTTGAAAGGTCTCTACGTATTGGATCTATGTCCCCATGCAAGCCTACATAAAGGACCGTCTACGTATTGGATCTATGTCCCCATGCAAGCCTACATAAAGGACCGTCTACGTATTGGATCTAAGTCCCCATACAAGCCTACATAAAGGACCGTGACATTTATCATAATGAGGTACAAAATACATGTTTGAACTTAATATAGGCATTAATTGAAGTCCAGCATTGTTTAGAAGCAGAGAAGTACTGAATGTAGCAGTGAATATAGTTTAGTAGCTTGGTATACTAATTTGTGTGTCCTATAAGCTACCATATGTTTTTTGATCTTGAAGTTTATTCTCAGCTTTCTTAGCGCTTTGTACTACTACACCTACAATCTCCTTACATAACTTCAGCTTAACACAAATGGTGGAAAGTGGAAGCTCCCAGTGGTACCGCGGTAGTAAATAAAGTATTAGAGATGGGCCGGTTATCCGGTAAGTATCCTTCGGTCCAACTAATTCGGCTGTGTATACTATACTATTTGGTATTCGAAAGCATGATAGGTTATTTGTTGGTGTTAACAGGATAACCATAGAAGTCTTATTCAATAATAACAAGGTAAAAGTTAATTAATGATTATAGTTGGTGGTCATACTCATTCCGAAATACACTAAATAATACACAATATAGCGTTTCTTGGGGCGGTTTATTTTTATAGAAATGTATTTTGTTTCTTAAGTTTAGGTATGACGCAGCGTTTGGCGGATTTATGTCATTGTATTTAATTTAATTGTTTAATGTGTTATCATTATGGTTATTATAATTCACCTTTAAAACTTTGAGTAAAAGTCCACAACATAGCAATGAACAATTCAAAAAGATCAGCAGATTGATACGAGTATCACATTTCTCTTTTTTTGCTGTGATTATTGTGGTCGGGATCGAGATTATATTAATATTGAAAGAAAAAGTCACGGGATACTATCTTGCGTTTTATTCTTCTAGATCACACTAAAGTTATCGACATAGAGCTTCTATTACACTCAGATCATACTTGTATATATGTATCACAAATATATTATAAACATAGTCACACTGAAACTTCGACTAAACTAAGATCATACTTCGACCTGTCGAGACTACTGCTGGATAACGAGTGACCGAGATTTCATCCAACGCTATCCCGCTGCTATTTGTTTCCCGCCTAATGTTCACTTCCTTTGAATCAGCGTACACATTTACACTACCGATGTAACATCCGTTGGCTTAATCGGATTTTACATTTATTTTACGAATGACTACTTCCGTTTCCATGAATATTATTTTTACGGGAAACAGTCGACTTTAAACTTATTTTATTTTATTCTGAAAGCAAAATCCGGAAGTAGCCAAATCTTAAAATTTTAAGTAAATCCCCAGAACCAGATATTAGTAACTTTGAACAGTAAATATTTTCGTAACAGTAGGTAACCACACAAATCATAATTATGGACAGGTATAATATTAAACTACAGATATAAATGCTTTTATCTTGGAAAATATCCAGTAATAACATAATATTTACGTCCCTTTTATCAAAAGCTTACGAAAGATACTTCACTTAATCATACGTTTCTTAAGAGAATGATATAAATGAATAATGATAAAAGTTGAAATAGTGACGGGAATTGTAAAGTAAGTCAAAGTCAAAGTCAAAGTCAAAGATATTTATTTGCAAATATAGGTGCTTATGATGTTAGGTACAATTTGTGAACTTAACTATATTTTATCCTATAAGGATGTGCAAATATTATGAAAAATACAATTATAAAATAGAAATATGAAAAAGCCACATCGAGAGATCAGTTATTAGTTACAATTATAATGTCTATTGATGATGTATGTCAATTTAAAATAGGCAAAAAATAATGAAAATAATGTTTATGGAATGTCAAATTATACAATAATACAAATGTCAAATTAGATTAAGCAAGTCCTACAAAATAATAAAATTACAGGTAATAGTAGTTGTTGTCCATATAAGATGTCAATTGCATGTTTTACATTTGTCCTGTAAAAACTCTGTGACACTGTAATATGCTTTGTCGATCAATAATTTAAATAAAGTATTCTTCAATGCCTATATATTGTCTAACCTTCTTATTGTATCCGGAAGGGCATTATAGATTATCGGAACCATTCCAAATATGTTTCTTCTTGTGAGGGAGCTCTTACATTTTGCAACGCCTAATTTGTCGGCATATCGAATGCTATTCATTTTTCTAAACAATCCTAAATTTGTTTTTACAAATTTGACTATTTCAAAAATGTAGAGACAAGGCAGTGTTAAAATTTTCAGTTTAATGAAGTGAGGCTTACACGTATCTGTTTGTTTTAGTTTGCACAGAGCTCTAACACACTTTTTCTGGGCTTTAAATTCTATTCCTTTATCTGTTGAGTTACCCCAAAATATTACACCATATCTTAATATTGATCCTGCATAGGCGTGGTATGCAGCTAGAGCAGCCTTTTGGTTTGTGACCTTTGAAAGTCTGTATAGTGCATAAGAGCATTGTGCCAATCTTTTGCAAACGCTGTAAACTTGCTCTTTCCATGAAAGATTATTATCAATTTGCAGACCTAGAAAATTGGTGACTTTTGCTTCGTCTATGGTTTTTCCAGAATGTCTAACATTTAGGTTATACTTCGGGTCGCCTCGAAGAGCAAGTGACATCAGCTTTGTTTTACTTAAGTTAATGTTAAGGTTGTTTCTTCCTAGCCATTCTATTATAGAACCTAGTGCGTTATTAATATTTATGTGATGATTTCCGAGATTTTCGTGTCTAAATACAACAGTGCTGTCATCAGCAAATAAGAACATGGGATGTTTTGTTATTTTGGGGAGGTTATTAATGTATATAAGAAAGAGTAGCGGGCCTAGTACACTCCCCTGTGGTACACCAAAAGACACAGTTAGTGCCTCCGAATAGTATTTTATATCCTCTTTAGTGTTAGGGCAAATTTTGTTTATTTGAGTCATTTGTTTCCTACCACTTAAGTATGATTTTATAAGTTCAAATATATTCCCTCTAACTCCGTATGATTCTAGTTTGTTTAGAAGTGTAGAGTGATCGACAAAATCAAAGGCCTTCGTTAAGTCCATGTACAATGCCGATACTGGTACTCTGTCGTCCATGCTTATAGACACTTTAAGAAGAAAGTCATATATGGCCATATCTATTGTTAAGTTCTTTCTAAAACCTTTTTGTTCTGGAGCGAGAATATTATTATTTTCAAGGTAGTTATAAAGTTGATTATAGATCACTTTCTCAAATATCTTTGAAAATATAGGAATAAGAGCAATTGGTCTGTAGACTGTCATGTTTTCCTTATTTTCCTTTTTAAATACTGGTTTGATTATTGAGGTTTTAAGTCTCTCTGGGAAAGTACCATTTTCAATACAGAGGTTAGTAATGTGGGTGATGACTGGGGCTATTTCAACAGCAACTTCTTTTATAACCTTCGTTGTGATATCATCGTTGCCTACGCTGTTTGTATTCTTCAAACTCTTAATAATTAATAATATATCACGATTAGTTGTTGGAGACAAGAACATTGAATTGCATATTCTCATTTGATTTTTATTTGCGTTGTAAGTGTTGCCATTGTTGGATACTTGGTTAATATAAAATTCATTAAAAGATTCAGCTATTTCCTGGGGGTCTGTTATTTCTGTATTACTATGTATAAGTTTATTTATTTCTTCTTTTGGATAATTATTTCTTATAGAATTATTTATTATTTGCCATGTCATTTTGGATTTAATTAGTGATGTCAATATTTGGTAATTATTTTGAGATTTTTTTGTTAAGTTTATTATTTGGTTCAATTTTTTTGAGTATAATTTAAGTGTTTGTTTATTTTCCAGGCATGGATTGGTTCTATACATAGTCAGGTCATAAGTTCTGTCACATGTGCAAATTTAAATAATTTAGACATGTTTATTATTTATGTAAACATTTATATAGCAATATCAACTTAATAAAACATAGATTCTTATGGTAATTAATTTTATTCAAAATGACTCCCGCAATTTTGAGTACAGGCCTTTATTCTGCGCGGCCAGTCGTCTATCGCAGCACGGAAGAGGTCCATGTCATTATCGGCGGCTGCCTTAATCAAGGATTCCTTGAGTGACTCCAAATCAGGATGAGGCTTTGAGCAGGCCTTTTCCTCCAATTGTTGCCATATCTTGTAATCTAACGGACTCAAATCTGGACTGGAGGAGGGCCAGTCTTCGTGCCGGATGAAGTCGATTTCACGCGCCGCCAGCCAGTCTTGTGTGCTTTTCGCTCTATGAGCTGGCGCAGAATCTTGTTGGAATACCCAGTGCCTGTTATTAAACATGGTATGAGAAACAGGTTCCACAAGATTCTTGAGGACTGTATTTTGATACACAACTGCATTCGTTTTTACACTTTTCTCACAAAAATGTACCTCAGTTAAGCCCCAATAAGAGACTCCCAACCAAACCATGGGCGAGGATGGAAAATGACCTCGTTGGACACGCGGAATACGGTTGCTCGCTTCTTCACTGCTGTGTGCGTACACCTTATCATTTTGTTTGTTGTAGCTCTCTTCCACGGTGAAAATTTTTTCATCCGAAAAAAGAATTTCCCGATGCTTTTTTCCCGCATACCGCTTCAACAAAGCGCAGCATCTCTTCAGTCTTAGGTCCATTAAACGAGCGTCCAAACGATGTTCTGTTTTTTTTCGATATGCCCTAAGCCCTAAGTCTTTATTTAACACCCTTTTCACCGTGGTCCTGCTTAACCCCATCTGAAGGGCCAACAGTTTCTGCTTACGTATGGGATTTCTTTGAATTCGCGCCTTCACAGCTTTTATCACTGCTGGAGTCCTAACAGAGCGAGGGCGAACACTTCTTGACCTGTCATCTACACTAGAGTCTTCATTGTATCGTTATATGGTACGATAAACGAATCTTTTGGTTATGTTCAAATTTTTCAGTAAGTCGAAAATCTGAATTGGCGCGTAACCGCAACGATGCAACGCAATAACTGCGACATGGTCTTCTTTAAGTGTCCACTCCATATTTAAAAATGAGGAAAATTCAAAAAAGTACACATTTTTATTTTCATGAAAAATTCGAAATTAGAATTCAATAACTTTTTCGTGGCCAGCGTTCTAAATTCAAAAGTTTTTATTGTTTGACAGAACTTATGACCTGACTGTGTATTTCCACAGTAGCATGCGTTTCCGTTTTGAACAAAGTTTGATCCCTCGTGATATCCACTTTGGTTGTTTTCTCGTTGTATTTTTAATTCTGTTTACTGGAAAACAAAGGTCGTAGAACATTTTAAATAGGTCATGAAATGCGTTGAAAGCTTCATTTGCGTTGCGGCATGAGAGAATATCTTGAAATGTTAAGCTTGATAAGCATTCCTGAAATCTATGAATAGTCAAGTAGAATGAATGTTTTAACTGAGTAGAATAATAAAACTGCTCAAGTGCGAGTAGGACGTCGGACCTGCACACGAAGGATTCCATACCATTGTACACGGAAAAACGAAAAACGACTGTGTTTTGTATTTTTTTCTATAAGATCGGGAGAGTCCATTTCAGTTCACCGATAAACAAATAAAACAAAATGGTTAAGAAAATGACCATACAAATAATCTCTTGTATGGATACTAATTACAATTCTTAAAAACCCGTATGTTTCATTACTTTTTATTATAGCGGCAATAGAAATACACCTTCTGGAAAAATTTCAGCTCTCTACCCATTTTAGTTGATGCAGTAGTGACCGGTGAAAGACGGACATACAGCAGCGGAGGCTTATAGGGTCCCGTTTGGCACCTTCCAGCGCCGCTTAAATCAGATCACCCGTACCCTCTATATTCGGCTATCCGTTTAGCTGACTACCGGATAATTCGGCTATCCGTCCCACCTCTACAGCACAATTATGATGTCGCGGACAGTCTCGGGCCGGCCCAGTTTGTATCTGTCATGCTGTCGCCTTGATTTATCTATAATTGGACTTGGGAATACGGAGATGTGCGGATAGAGAAGTTATGTAATGTGGCGGCCATGTTGGATCACGCACAAACGCGGATACAAATAGCAAATACGTTTGCGACTCTCACTTTGAAATGATATTTGATTATGTGAAATTGTGAACCAAAATAAATGTAGTAATATCATTATTTCGACGATGTAGGTATGTTATCAAGTAAGTAACACAGTGATTTACATACACTTTCCAGTCGGTTTTCGTAACGGGATGAAGTTGGCTGGATATACAGGGTGTAACCTAGCTGTATTAAATCATCGGGAAACCTTCTGCGCGAGTAGTACCCTACCTATCGGTCCCAATGCAGCATATTGGGCTATCATATTACTATTGTCTTCCATGTCTCTGAAAATTGCATGCAGGTTTACTTGAAAACTTCTCCTTTACAACAGTATGACGTGAGTCCGAATTGCCGTATTTCTCTAGCAATAATAGTTGCAACGAACCTCATAACTGAGATAATGATATGATTTATAAAATGTATGTACTATATGCTTAATATTGCTTTTATATTTTCATGGTTAATAACATCAAGGCAATAAAGTGCTCTAGAGAGAAGTCCCTCTTGGTTGCGGAAATGTGCCTTAATACTATTTCCTTGAGTTATTGTACCGGGATGTTCAGAGATCATTTAGAATTACTGTTGAAAGTGAAATATTATTCGTGTGTGTGGAGATGTGAATGCCAGTGCTTTTCCTGGTACGTCGTGGTACAGTTTTCTCTGTTGGGAATGGAATGGGATGAAGTTGTTGATAATGATTGATGCTAGCAGACCAAAAAATTTGGTCTGCTAATAAGAGTATCATTGGCTTCACGATTTTGATAAAATGGGTTTGCAGAGGCACGGTTACGCCTTGCGTGTATCGCCAGTAATAACATTTATATACAGACATATACATTGCTTCTGGTCCTTCTGGTCCCACGCTAGGATACCCTGTGTCGTGGGAATCAGAAGCAGCGACGTCATACACGTATCCCCATCCAAGACCGAGGTGTTTTCTTTCCCAGCTGAAGTTCGAACCCGGGACCTCCCGTTTGTGGGCAGGAGCCTCTAACCGCAACGCCATAGAGGTCGCCGAATTCCATACTCTATTTTGCGCGATAAGGGCTTCGCAAACATTCGGCTACCACACGACTTGTTAATAGGAAATAATAACAATAAATCATCATCATCATCATCATCATCATCAGCCCTTGTCATCCCACCGCTGGGCACAGGCCTCTCCCGAAGCACGCCATTCGCTACGGTCACCCGCCAGTCTCGTCCACTGCTTTCCAGCCACCTTAACAATGTCATCTGACCATCGGGCCGGTGGTCTGCCCGCTATTTTTTGTCCTGTTCGCGGCCGCCACTCCATATAGCCCATTAATGTCTCCACCGAGGGGCACATGCCTTTACCCGGATACGAGTATGATTGAGCCATGCACCATCACGCTGGCTTAGTGCGGGTTGATGGAAGGGTGTCGGGCTTGTGGCCAATCGGCTGCCAGCAGTCATCAAGCAGCCCTATTGGAGCCTCTGTCACAGCTTCACGACTACCACCAGCGGGTAGCGATAGTAGCCGGGACCTACAGCTTAACGTGTCATCCGAAACACGGAAGCGTCCGAAGCAAATGCCACATAAAACAAGGTCAAAGTCAAAGTACTTTATTACTGTAGATATTTACATATACTTAGCCAACGTCATTTTTTGCCTCTTCTCTACATTGGACCACTGTGGGAGAAGAAGGGCGTAGAAACTCCCACAGATTGATTTTTAGATCTCTTTTAAAAATAGGTTGTGCTTAACTAATACAATTATGTTTTTTTATTATTTAATAAGCAGGCGATAATAAATAATTACAAAATTATTAACAGCGAGGCCTGTGTTGAACTAGATTAACCCCATACAGTCCTGTCATTTAAGTAATCTCGAACATTGTAATATCCCTTTTTCGACAAAGTCGCTTTAACATGCTTTTTAAATTGCTCAAATGGCAATTTCAAAATCTCCAGAGGTGTCTTATTATAGTAGAGAATGCACTGACCCTTGAAAGAATTGCTAAACGTCTAAATCGGGGCGCAAACAGTCTGTAATTATTTCTTAGCTTAACATTGCAGCTATTGCAGTTTGGTAAATGTTGTAAGGTTCTTGCGTACATATATTATATTTTCGAAAATAAATTGACTAGCTACAGTTAGTATGTCAATTTCTTTAAAAAGCTCTCTTAAGGAGTCTGTTCGTTTTAAATTATAAATTGCTCGAATCGCTCTTTTCTGTAAAATAAAAATAGTTTGAATATCCGCTGCTTTCCCCCACAACAAGATACCATAGGACATGACACTATGAAAGTAACTAAAATTTACTAGCCTAGATGTAGCCACATCCGTGCTTTGTCTGATGTTCCTAACAGCGTAAGCCGCAGAACTTAATTAACCAGCTAATTTATCTATGTGGGTTCCCCACTTCAATTTGCTATCAATGGTTAATCCAAGAAACTTCGCATCATTTACCAATTCTAACGTGCTGTTGTCTAACACTAAACTGGTCTCAACTTGCCTGACATTTGGAAGTGAGAATTTGATACACTTGGTTTTACCAGCGTTTAACAATAAATTATTAACTGTGAACCAATTCAAGGTTAAAGACAATACACTATTGACATCATCAAAATCTTCTTTTTGTCTTTAAATTTTGAAGACCAGTGAAGTATCATCAGCAAAGAACACTATGTTAGTTAATTTCTCCACCATGAAAGGCAGATCGTTAATATATACCAGGAATAAGAAAGGGCCTAATATGGAACCTTGTGGAACGCCAATTTTTACACTAGATCCATCAGATTTAACGCTGTTTACTTCTGCCTTTTGAATTCTATTGCTTAGGTATGATCTTAGTAGATCCATCTATTTATTTCTAACTCCGTAATGATTTAATTTAATTAATAGCGTATTATGATCAACACAATCAAACGCCTTCGACAGGTCGCAAAAAACTCCGATAGCATCCTGTGCGGCCTCCCATGCAGAATAAATATGATATATAAGGGTAATACCTGCATCCGTAGTCGATTTACCCCTAGTGAAACCGTATTGTTTGGCGTGGAGTTGTTTCGTATGGTTGAAGTGTGAGAGCATTTGATTGAGTATATTCAAATATTTTACTTAGTGTTGGAAGAACAGATATTGGTCTGAAATTTGAAGGATCACCCTTATCTCCCGACTTGAACAGAGGTATCAGTTTACTTTGTTTCATGAGGTCTGGGAAAGCCCCATCGTCAACACATTTATTGAATATATAAGCTAAGTGTGGGGCTATAAATAGAATTACTGAACCAATGACTTTGACTGATATACCCCACAGGTCTTCCGTATTTTTTAAGTTAAGTAATTCAAACGTTTTGACAATGTCCTGGGGATATACATGATGAAATTTTAAATATACATTTCTGACGCTAGTGTTATTTTTTAATAAAGTCTCTGCTTCATATGGAGATGAATTTAGACGGTCTGTTGTGAGTAAGGGTACATTGGTGAAGAATGTTTCAAAAGCTCGAGCAACATCAGCGCTGGATTTAACAACATCATCACCTATCTTTAGGCAGAAATCATTGTCCCTTGGTATAAATTTGCCAGTTTCGCGGTTTATTATTTGCCAAACTGTTTTCATTCTATTATTTGAATTTTGAATTTTTCTATTAATGTGTAAAGTTTTTGCAGTTCTACAAACCAACTATATTTATATAGTTGGTTTGGAATATTTTTTAACATAGTCATGAAATTTTCGATCAAAGTTATAGGTTTTTTGTTCATAAAGGTCATATAAGATAACTCTACTTTTACGAATTCCAAACGTTGCCCAGTCATTAAATTTAGATTTACCATTGTAGTTACTGACTTTATTTAATTTAAAAACTTTATTGAATTCTGTCTGAATAAGGGCCTATAAAATGATGGATCAGTCCTATTTTTACTGGCAATTGGGAATGAAACTGTTTGACCACTGTGATCGAAGGGTAAGCAGTTAATTACATTTTTACTTGTGAATGCACAGTCACAAAAAACGTTATCTAAGCAAGTTTGGCTGGTAAGTGTAATTCTAGTCGGCTCTAGAAATATATGACATAAATTAAATGATTTGAACAGAGTTATTAATCGTTGTTTCAATGTTGTATCTACAAGCAAATCTACACTAAAATCGCCACAAATAATTAACTTTTTTCTGCTATAACAAAGTTTAATGAGGGCTTCCTCCATAATTTTCTCGAAAATTTCAAAATTGCCATGGCCGTTTTCATCTCTCGGAGGTCTGTAGACACAAACAATAATATGGCTATCCAACTCAACACAGGACACCTCTATTTGTCTTTCTACAGTAAGTGCAAGAATATCTTTCCGTTGTTTCACCTTAATATAAATTTTTACTAAGATTAAAGAACCACCCCTATCAGCAGTCTTTCTATTGTAACAACTGACAATTTTGTAATTATTTATGTTAAAAGACATCATATTTTCCTTTAACCAGTGTTCTGTAATACAAATAACATCGGTGTCTGAATGATTAAGAAATAATTCTAAAACAAGTTCTTTGCCAGGTAGCCCCTGCATGTTTTGATGGGAAATATTTAAGTGGGGCTTACCCTTTGTCCTAGAAACGGACACCCATCCAGTGCCCGTCTCGGCCAGATGTTGCTACCCGCGCACGATCGTTCGGTGTGCAAGTATTTGCACACCGAACGATCGAACCCGTGGCTTAGCGGTATCGCTAAGCCACGAGCGCTTTTAAAATTTACATATTATAGGAAATAATTTGTCAATTTTAAAAGGGAAATATTTAATCGCAAAACGTACATACTGATTTAAACATCAAAAATATCAGGGTAAAGGGGTCAGGGCAGGTCAAGGTCAAGGGTTAAGGGGGTAAGTGAGGCCAACCGGAGCTCTTTCGAACTACGAAATCCAACCAAAGAATTAGGGTTGCAGTTTTTGATGAAAACATAGGTTAACTGCACTAATGTGCGATTAAACGCAACCCATTTTAAATGGATCTCATGTCAAAAAAAATGTGATTATCTTGCACTTTTAAGTAAGACCTCTGTGGCGCTGAGATCCGGGGTTCGATCCCCGGGTGGGGATAAAGAGAAAAAAATCCCCAGGTCTTGGATGTTTATATATGTGTGATGTCACTAAATCCACGACACAGGGTGTCCAAGAGGGGGGCCAGAAGCAATGTATCTTTTAGGTAAATGTTTATGTCATGTTTTATCAGTTAACAGCTTCAAAAATAAGACTTGACAACTTTGTAAAACAAGTGCAGTGAACTGAGACTGATATGCACGCATCAGCTTTAAGCTGCCTGTGAATTGTAAATTATTATTTAATAATAATAATCTCGCATTGTCGTCGATGCCGATGATGCGATTGTCTATAATATATTTTTTAACTGGATCTCGAGTCAAAAAAAATATTGTGATTGTCTTGCGCAGTTCAGTAGCTTGATTATGTATCTCTTGACTATTGCTTGACATTTCCCGATCCCTTTAAAAAATTGGCGTTTCACCAATCGCTTTAAATGTCATGCTCGCTTTAAATAATCACGTTCTGACTGGCCAGACGTCAGTTTGAATTTGACGACAAACATCTGTCAAAACATCAATTTGAAAGGCATCTGGATAAACCCAAACCCAAACTCAGACTCAGATATTTTTATTGTAAGTAGCCAAAGTAATGCAATACATGGAGCAAAATAAAAATAAAATATAAGGTTATCAACAACGAATTAGTAACTGATTATGGTTTGAGTGTGAAAAAGTAAATTTCATTTCAAATAGTGATTCATGGCTGCATCACGCACAGGAAAAGGAAACTAAATAAACTCTACCAGTGCTTCGTAACTACGCCCGTCAGAGAAGATAGCACCAAGAAATCCTACGGGGATGTAATTTTTAAAATTTTCGTCATATTAGTTTTTTTATCTACACACGTATCATAAACCCTCTTTACTGCGTACAAAAACCGCACGTTACTCGCCTTCGGCTCGTGTCATAAACCCACTCTCGATTTTTAATGCCCTCCATTATGTAGCAGTCACATAAACTACTATTATGCCACAATGCACAGAGTAAAATAAATGTATGTTATATATGGTCGACGCCTCTAATGACCGGAGGGCTGGAGCCTACCTTTGGCAATGGCTGAGCCTCGCCATACAGCGAGGCAACGCCGCCGCCAGCCTTCTGGGCACCTTGCCTAGCGACGGCGGCAGCGATCTGGCTCAAATGTTCGACCTTTATTAATATTTTATATTTTTTTTAAATGTAAATATTCATATACTTATCTAATTGTAAAATAACTATTTAATTGAATAAGCTGTAATAAACACAAAATGTTATATATACATATAGACAGGTTTCAGAGACACGAAATCGAGCTCCAGTTTATTTATAGCCTATTTTGTTGGACACTTAACATAACAACAGAGCGTAATTTTCAACGTCGTTTCAGAGAAAAATTCATTAATTTCTTGCCGCCATTCTTCTCAAATAACATTGTTTCATATTTCCGAAAGAGCAGATCTAATATATACATAGTCAGGTCATAAGTTCTGTCACATGTGCAATATGAAATAATTTAGACATGTTTATTATTTATGTAAACATTTATATAGCAAAATGAACTTAATAAAACATAGATTCTTATGGTAATAAAGTTTATTCAAAATGACCCCCGCGATTTTGAATACAGGCCTTTATTCTGCGCGGCCAGTCGTCTATCGCAGCACGAACGAGGTCCATGTCAATATCGGCGGCTGCCTTAATCAAGGATGCCTTGAGTGACTCCAAATCAGGATGAGGCTTTGAGCAGGCCTTTTCCTCCAAGTGTTGCCATATCTTGTAATCTAACGGACTCAAATCTGGACTGGAGGAGGGCCAGTCTTCGTGCCGGATGAAGTCGATTTCACGCGCCGCCAGCCAGTCTTGTGTGCTTTTCGCTCTATGAGCTGGCGCACAATCTTGTTGGAATACCCAGTGCCTGTTATTAAACATGGTATGAGAAACAGGTTCCACAAGGTTCTTGAGGACTGTATTTTGATACACAACTGCATTCGTTTTTACGCCTTTCTCACAAAAATGTATCTCAGTTAAGCCCCAATAAGAGACTCCCAACCAAACCATGAGCGAGGATGGAAAATGAGCTCGTTGGACACGCGGAATACGGTTGCTCGCTTCTTCACTGCTGTGTGCGTACACCTTATCATTTTGTTTGTTGTAGCGCTCTTCCACGGTGAAAATTTTTTCATCCGAAAAAAGAATTTCCCGATGCTTTTTTCCCGCGTACCGCTTCAACAAAGCGCGGCATCTCTTCAGTCTCAGGTCCATTAAACGGGCGTCCAAACGATGTCCTGTTTTTCTTCGATATGCCCTAAGCCCTAAGTCTTCATTTAACACCCTTTTCACCGTGGTCCTGCTTAACCCCATCTGAAGGGCCAACAGTTTCTGCTTACGTATGGGATTTCTTTGAATTAGCGCCTTCACAGCTTTTATCACTGCTGGAGTCCTAACAGAGCGAGGGCGACCACTTCTTGACCTGTCATCTACACTAGAGTCTTCATTGTATCGTTTTATGGTACGATAAATGAATCTTTTGGTTATATTCAAATTTTTCAGTAAGTCGAATATCTGAATTGGCGCGTAACCGCAACGATGCAACGCAATAACTGCGACACGGTCTTCTTTAAGTGTCCACTCCATATTTAAAAATGAGGAAAATTCTAAAAATTACACATTTTTATTTTCATGAACAATTCGAAATTCGAATTCAATAAACTTTTTTGTGGCCAGCGTTCTAAATTCAAAAGTTTTTATTGTGAGACAGAACTTATGACCTGACTGTGTATATATTTAATGGCCGCTGGACACGATAATGACAATGAGGAGGTTACTTTGCGATACAATATTACGATAAGTGGAAATTGATCACCCGGGGTGGCAGTTCACCATACGCGATGGAATAAGCACAGGTTTGCATTATAAGATATACATACATGCAAACTTTTACATTATACCAATTATACCCCGAACCGTATCTCATTTTTAAAAGGCAACAAATATTGGGTGTTTACCTATGAAATTGGCGAATTTTTCTTACAGATTCAGGAGTTCATAATTCGAGTAATTCAATAGCTACTACCAGTTTTTTTTATTGTTTTAAAATTAATTTCAATATTTTACATTCTTTTAATTTTCAGTTTGATAACTAAAATGTTATCTTCAAAATCAGTGCCTTCTAAATGTCATCCTTTTTCATGATAATATTCGTAATATTTTTTTACAGCTGACACTTTTAAAAAATTATATATTTTTTTCTGTTAGCTAAATGTTGTCTCATTCATACACACAAAGTTTTTAAAATTATGATCTATCATTCTTAGTAAACTTCAATTTCTCCATACAAAACGCCAATTTCATATGTAAGGACCTAATATAACGACCACCAAAATTTTTTTCCTACCCACAATGGGTAAATTGAAGTAAGTTTGTGCTTTGCACGCGAGGGTTCGAATCCCATCCTCGTCGCCAATGAAGTAAGAGAGACAACCGTGTTGACTCGTAGCTAGTTTATGACTGCAGACAAGACGCGCGCGGGCAGGCACGCCGCGCGCTGATACCACATAAATGCTACCCAAAATGGGTAAATGATCACCAAAAGTTGCAGAAAATAACGGGACAAAATACTGCGGTAGCTTAGGTGAAGGGTAAGGGGGTTAGCGAAGCGAAGCCATCCTTATCCTTCGTGTTAGGTTGAACATGTAAGAACAACAAAAATACTGAAAACATAAACTTAAGTACACAAAACACAAAAAGAAGTTTGGTGATCATTTATCCAAACACAATTTGGTGGTCGTTTACTAATTTTGGCGGTTCGTTTCAAATTTATTGGTAATAAAATGGTGAGTTTTTGGTGATCGTTTAAACATAAGCCATTTAAAAATGAGTTAGCATGATTGATTTAATAATTTTATATAAGTAAATCACAGTCCTAAATTACGACAATGACTAGTTTTACAATTGTATACCTAAAAGAGATATCTCAACTCCATGTATGATACAGGTAACACTAGTTTAGGAGTAGATGGTTTAGGATGGATGTAGTAGATGCAGTAGCAAAACCAAAGCTCTGTCCTCGTTTCTGAAAGAAAGATTTCCACTTGTTTGCCTGCCATAAGTCATAATAACATAACACAGTAAGATAAAAGTATTTTCCGATGGAGCACAGCGCTTGTCTCTCGAGGGGATAACTTATCTTCATTTAGACAGAATCAACAAAGAAAATGACGTACTGCAATAACTTTTTGGAAGCGGTACCGAAATATAGTATTTTAAATGCCAAATGTTTAGACTACTCGTGAAAATAAATTGCAATAAGAAGAAATACCCGAGGTGAATGACACTTGTATTTTGTTCCCAGCACTTATTGATTACTTTCAAGTTACCTTGAAAGACTCAGTAAATTTGTAAATTTTCATTTGAGACTGATGATAATCTAGTACCTAAATGTGAATATTAAAATAAGCAGTGTCACTAATTATAAATGCTTTTCCCTAAAATAATTTTCATGCTTGACAAGGCTCTGCTTAAACAAGATTACAGTATAAACATATTTTGTGCGGCGTCATTAACTGAAGAGAGTGCCCAGGTGCGCGCATAGCGACCTCGTCTGGGGCCTTATTCTAAACTGTAATTGCAGTTCTCGTATTCGTAGCGGGAAGCCACGGGTTCTAAACCCGGCCGGGAGGACGAAAAAAAGCTCGGGATTTTATGTCAATAACGCGCGCGCGAATGTGGGAGCTTTTTTTTTAGTGGTGGTATCCCGATACCGGATACCGGATATGCTGATAGTAATAATATAATAATAATAATACCTTGGACACTATTTACACACATTGATCTAGCTCCAAACTAGGATTCCCTGGATCTTGGGTACTAGACAACGATACACATACTTGTATAGATAAATATTATATTTTGATGGATAAACAACCATGACTAGGATACAAACAAATATTTGCCCACACCGGGACTCGAACCCGGGACCCCTGGCTTCGTAGGCAGGGTCACTGCCGACTCTGCCATTCGGGTCGTCAGTATATAGCCGGATGTCCGGCCGCTGGATATCCGTTCAAATCTTCTTCGCACTGCAAACGTCAAATCATTTACATTTTCTTGCTTGAATGCAACTTGCCTGCGGGAGCTGATCTATGAAGACAACCGAAACGCGAAGAGTTTGTTGCCTCGTATTGCAGCGAAATGTGTATTCATCCATCACAATTTGGCCCTAATGCAATACGAGTGCTGATTGTTTTGTTGTAAGTGGACAAAATGGTAAAACTATTTGAAATGAAATGAAATTAAATGAAATTTATTTATGCATAAAAATCTTACTTCCTAGTTACAGCATAGCTCTGACTGCTAAAGTAGGGCACCTGTATGTCAGGAGCCAGAGCCTCAGTTGGCGGAACAATAAATTTACATTTTTAGACCTAAGCTCAAATTCTAAATTCTAAAAACAACAACAATAGGTGCTTGATAGTTAGATTATTAATTTTAGTTAGTTTATTAATCAAATAATGTATATAAAAAATTTAGCTTTGCATCACTATTGCATGTATGTATAGGTAGATACAAAAAAGTCAACTACAGGAGACCCTATAAGGTGTCATAGTCAAGTTCGTTGAGCCATTCTATAATTTTACCTTTAAATTGGTAATTATTTAACACAGATTAATTATTTAACACATATATATCCTTTTTCCATTTAATTAGTACATTATATAGTCTCACTGATATATTACAGTAATGTCTCTTAGCAAATTCACTTTTGGTTACAGGTATTAATTTAGCTCTAGTGTTTCTAACTATTAGATTAGGGACTACATATTGGTGGTACCTCCTAATGCATTGGTATTTAAATAGTTTTCTGACACTCAGTATTGGTGCAACCTTGTACAAGGGATGTAGGATGCATACGGGGGAGAAAGAACATAACTTTGAGAACGGTTCTTTAAGCTCATTCCACTTCAATCATGTGAGTCTTACAAGCCCCACCCCATGAGGTAATACCATATCTTATAATGCATTGACAGAGGGAATTAAAGGTCTGAACTAAAAGCCGTGGGTCAGCAACATGGCGCAACGTTTTGAAAACAAATATAAGTTTACGAATTATTTTGGCTACCATAGTGATTTGAGTTGACAATCTGAGATTTTCATCAATTTGGGTGCCAAGATATCTTATTACACTAACTTTGTTAAGCAATGGACAGTTGCAAACGTAATCATTTGTATTTGAGAGTCTATTACATGGGTAGGAATGGATTTTAATATTTAGATTATTGTCATGGCTATTGGCTTTGGTTTTACTGAAACAGATATATTTAGTCTTGGAGGTGTTAAGCGATAGGAGGTTATCCTCTAGCCAACTGGAGATTAGTCTCAGGCCATTTTCGGTAGCAGTTTTAACCGTTTCCCAGGACCTGCTGTGAAATAGGAGGACAGTGTCATCAGCGAACATTGACAAATCAGCGCTTTCCACCTCCAGGCCACATAGATGGTTAATGTATACTAGAAACAACGTTGGTCCAAGCGTACTCCCTTGGGGGTCACCGTAGGTAGATGGTGCATCATCGCTTGTCTGGCCATCAACCTGGACACATTATGATCGACCCGTTAAGTAACTTCGGAACCAGACTAGTGAGGTTCCTCTTATGCCTAGATTCTGCAAACGACTGAGTAGGATTGGCACCAAAACGGTGTCAAATGCCTTCTGAAGGTCTAGAAAGATACAAATGCACCGTTCCCCTCCATCAAGATAGCTGATAATGTTAGAAGTCACCTTCAGTATGGCATCTTCCGTTGATAATCTTTCCCTAAAACCGTGCTGGTTACAAGATAAAAGTTTTTTACATTCTAGATAGTTAATTACTCTTTTATTGGTTAGTTTCTCAAGTATTTTTGACAGAGTGCTCAGTACAGATATAGGTCGATAATTACTGGGTGAGGATTAAAGATAAAGATAAAGATATTTTATTTGTGAATGTGGGTTACAGGGTTGTTAAATAAATATTGTTCTTGCCACACTCTACCTTAAAGGCGTACAAATATTAATTTAAATTAAATTATATTTAGATTAAATTTAAATTACATAACAGTACATTATATTACATGTCCGTTTGATTAATAATAATAATAATAATAATAATACCTTGGACACCTTTTACACACATTGATCTAGCCCCAAACTAGGATTCCCTGTATCTTGGGTACTAGACAACGATATATATACTTATATAGAGAAATATTATACTTAGATAGATAAACAACCATGACTAGGGTACAAACATTCGTTCTCATCAAACAAACATTTGCCCCCACCGGGACTCGAACCCGGGACCCTTGGTTTCGTAGGCAGCGTCACTACCGACTCGGCCATTCGGGTCGTCAATTCAAATACTGCTTTATTCAAATACTGCTTTATTCAAATACTCGGATTATTCAAATACTGCAAATTACATAGATCCTTAATAAACATACGCTACCACCCATTAAGCAATCTTTCAGTCACCATTGAGGAAATCTTGTACGCTATAGTAGGCTTTATTAAGCAAATGTTCTTTAAGCTTTAATTTAAATAAATTAAATGATTCTATTTCTCTGATACATTTTGGAATATTGTTATAAATTTTTGGTATCATCCCAAACACATTTTTTTGAAATAGTGCGGTCGAGTGCCGCGTTATGCTTAACATAATGTTTCTTTTTGAATTTATTTTTTTAAAATGATCCCAATTATTTCTTACATAAACGGCCATTTCATAAAATTCTTAATTTTTTGAAATGTGGCTGACATGTTTCTATTTGTTTTAAACGACATATCGCCCTTAAACATCTTTTTTGTGCTTTAAAGGCTCTGTCCTTATCCGTTGAGTTGCCCCAGAATATAACACCATATTTGAGAGTCGAAGCCACATAAGCATGGTATGCTGATAGCAAGGTAGTGACTCTAGCTACCTTAGCAAGCATAAATAGTGCATACGAGAATTGGCTTAACTTTGTGCAGACATTATCAATATGTGTTTTCCATGTTAAGTGGGAGTCGATTGTTAAACCTAAAAATTTGGTGTCATGAATTTCCTCAATTATTTTTGTACTATAGTGGATGTCAATTTTATTATTAATATTATTGTAATTATTTGTGAATGTCATTATATTAGTTTTATTTAAATTAATTACAAGATTATTTTGTCCGAGCCATTCAATAATATTTTTTAGGGAATTATTTATGTCAGATTCATAAGTATTAATATTTCGACCTTCTGCTATCATTGTGCTATCATCAGCAAACATTACGATTGGGAAATTGACCGCGTCAGGTAAATCATTTATATATATTATAAATAACAGTGGTCCCAAAACGCTACCTTGTGGTACTCCATATTGCACTGTCCTTGAATCTGAATAATAATTATATTCTGTTTTAGTTGTCTTGTCTACTCTGGACATTTGAGTCAGTTGTTGTCGGTTGCACAGATAGCATTTAATAAGATCAAGCACGTTACCTCGGACGCCATACATGTATAGTTTGTTTATCAGGATGGAATGATCCACATAATAAAAAGCTTTGGTCATGTCCATATACCATGCAGACACAGGAATTTTATTATCTAAGCTGGTTACTACACTTAAGAGGAAATCATAAATTGCTTGATCTATGGTCTTATTTTTTCGAAATCCTTTTTGTTCTTTTCTAAATATGTTATTGCTTTCAAAATAGGCGTTTATGGCATTATAAATGACCTTTTCGACTACTTTGGAGAGTATAGGAATGAGTGCGACTGGTCTATAGAAGGACATGTTTTGTCTCCTGCTTTGTGGATAGGTGACAAAACAGCTTTTTTAAAGATTTCGGGGAATTTGTTTTGCTGATACCTACCTGATATTGTACTTAATTAGAATTTTGTATGTTTTTATTCGTAATAATATAGTATTGAATTCGAGCCTTATTTACTAGCCGGCCGGATAGCAAGAATTAACCAGATAGACCAAATATATCTAGTTCCGTTTATATATAGTTTTTTCCCTTTATCCTTTTATCATAGATTGGAGTAGGTACCGACATAAGCGACTAATATGAAAGTAAAAATACGAGGTACAACAATGATTTTTAGAGATAAGTGCTCCTTTTACACTTTTTTGAATAGATTGCTTTTTTCAGTCTTGGTGTTCGTACCTATATTATTTGTGACGTCACCGGTGCTCCCACCGCCGCAGCCCCAGCCTGTCCTGCCGCTGCCGCCGAGTCCTCCCCAGCCGAGACTCCTTAACCACTTGGACTCTAATGGCACTGCCACTGATACTGGAAATGGTACTACGATGATAACTAATATAATATCGCGTAACATATCGATAATCCACCAGAACATAAATAGACTGGAGAATAAATGCTTCCAACTAGAATGTGAACTTCAGTTGCTCCATAAAGACGTGGATGTTCTGTGCATCACCGAACACTTCCTCCGTCCCAACGAGCTGTCCTGTGTCCGAATGGCAAACTACAAGCTGGCGGCGAGCTACGCGCGCACGACCCGCGAGGGAGGCGACGCCTGCATCTACGTGCGGCCAGACCTCCTCACCATCGAGCGCAGGGAGTTCGCCGCGCTGTCCGTGGAGATGCACTTCGAGGTGTGTGCGGTCGAGTGTGTCGGTCTAGACCTAATCGTTGTCTGTATTTATAGACCCCCACAAGGTGAAAACAGAGGTGACATTGATATCTTTTTTCCTAAAATTAACTCTTTACTTGATTTAAATGCATCCAATAATTATAAACTCATTTTAGTTGGTGATATCAACATTGACATTTTAAGTAAAACGTTACCGTCTAAGAGATTAATTTCTTCTTTAAAACAAAAACATGGTTTTGTAACGTTAGTTAATTTTCCTACTAGAGTGACATCATCTAGTAGCACTTGCCTCGACCATGCCTACACTAACATTCCGATTAATGATATTCTAAAAGTGACCCCTGTCGAAATGTATTTGTCGGATCATTCTGGGTTTATTGTTGTAGCTCAAATAAAAGGTCAACATTTGAACCATAATGAGGTTACCTGTAAACGATTGTTTTCGCAACTCCAAATTGATAATTTCTACGAGGCCCTATCTATGTATAACTGGGATAACATACTTCATAAGTGGCACTGTCCTAGTGACCAATTAAACGCAATTCTTAATGTAACTAAGCATCTTTATCAAGTATACTTCCCTATTAGAAAATATCCTGTAAAAAAAAAACCTTTCTCCTGGGCCAATCATAGGGTTAAAAAACTGCGATGCGAAATTCGCAAAATTAAATTTGCATTAGCGAACCATAGTGATAAACATGACAATTGCCTACCAACCAGTGACTTGTTGCGGCTCGAAATGCAATATTCAATGGAATTACGTAACTCACGTCGTGACTTCATTAACAAACAAATCGACAACCCAAAGTTGGACATGCGCCGCACCGTGTGGCGAGTAATTGAGGCTGAAACTGGCCGAAGCGAGGCGCGGCGCGGGGGAGCCCTCGACCTGCTGGTGAGCAAGTCTGCCGGGAACAGCCAGGTGCAGCGCGCGGGTGCAGCCGCCGCCGCCCTCAATCGCTACTACGTAGAGGCCAACAATGACCCCCGTGCACGACCCGACCTCTCAATAGCTATGAACTACCTCAACTCATACCTTGAGGGCACGGCAGAGCTAAAGTTGCAATTTATACCAATAACACTTTCCGAGCTGGTATCCGTGATAAAAAGTATTAAACGTAAAAACTCGACTGATATAAATAACATGCCAACTCATGTATTTGATTATACACCCCCAGTTGTAATTTCGTTATTATGTTTGCTTCTTAATAAATGCGTTGAAAGTGGCGTTTACCCGCAGTCTCTTAAACAAATAAAAATTCAACCAGTGTACAAAGGCAAGGGCGAGATGGACGTAGAAAAAAGCTACAGACCGATTGCACAAATACCGATACTCTCTAAAGCGTTTGAACGTATCATTAGCAACAGATTGGACGAGCACTTTAGACATAATAACTTACTGAACAAACAACAATATGCCTATCAATCAAACCGGTCGACATAGAACGCCGCTCGGGACGTGGTAGCGCGAGTGATGGGCCGGCTCGAGGACGGGCGACAGGTCGCGGCCATGTTCTGCGACCTGTCGCGCGCCTTCGATCTTGTCAACCATGCGCTCATACTGGAGAAGTTGAACAGGTACGGTGTAAAGGATAACTTTCACAAAATCATATCCAGTTTCTTGTCGCACCGCCAGCAGTGCACTTTCGTTCTTGGTGCTAAGTCTGAACTTCAGCAAGTTGGAAACTGTGCTGTGCCTCAAGGCTCAATTATGGGCAACATTTTGTTCCTCATCATAATGAACGACATCTCTGTTGCTTCTGATGAAGCTAAATACGTCCTATTCGCCGATGACACTTGCGTAATTGTAGCTGATGACGATTTTGAGATGCTAAAATTAAAGTTAAGTCGCGTAACGAGTAAGTTGGCTCATTGGTTTTCTGTCAACGGAATGCTACTGAACCTCGAAAACACCAAGGTTATGCACTTTCAGTTAAGGAAAACTAGGGGTCATGAGCTGAACGTGAGTTGTGATGGAGTCACGGTACCGCAGGTGGACCAGGTCCGCTACCTGGGCTTCACCATCGACGCCGGCCTCACGTGGGCACCGCACATCGATGCCACGTGCAATAGACTATCCTCAGCTTGCTTCGCTCTGTCTAGGCTGGCCCCAACATTAACCATTGGCAATATTATGAAAGCATACTATGGATACTTTCACTCCATACTAGTTTACGGGGTGGACCTATGGGGAGACGCCTCAGACTGCGAAAGGGCTCTAAGGATGCAGAAACGGGCAGTAAGAATCATAACGGGCGTGCCTTGGGACTTTTCTGCAAAAGAGCTCTTTATCAAGTATAAAATTCTAACTCTTCCCTCGCTATACATATTAGAAATAGCTAAGTACGCGAGACGGAACTTGTCACAATTTGCAAAGAAAAGTGATACGCATACTATCAACACCCGACGTCGTGATCACCTGTATGTACCATCCAGGAGACTCACCAAAGCCAACAAGTGTTTATTTACTCTTGTGCCCAAGATTTATAACTGTCTTCCTGATCACATCAAAAGCGCGACTAGTGAGAGCATATTCATTTCTAAGTTGAAACAGATACTGGTTGGTATGGCATGCTATACAACTGACGAATTCTTACAGAATATTAAAGTAATTCCCTGTCCGTTAAGCTAGATTTTCATACAAATTGTATATTGATTTATCATAGTATCATGACATAATAATATTAATTTAATTTACTTGACATTGATATAATACCTATTTGAATGTTATACTATTGTATAATAAGGTGTAGTATAATTGTAAAAGAATAATATCTTTTACTAACTTGACATTTTTTGTAAAACTCATATGTACCATTTCCTGTCTGACATATAAATTATTATGATTTATGAATAAATGAGTATTTCAGTATTTCAGTATTTCTGTGTGCAATAAAGAAATTATTAATCATGAATGTCAAGATCATTTTAATATGGTCCAAATACAAATACGATAAACTTAAATTAACTTTAACACAAAGCCTATGGCAGGGATGAACTCAAGCTGTTTTTGGTAATGGCAGAAGCCGAAGCTATTTCTAGTTTCCATGACTAAGAATTAATTTAACTTGTCTGTGATATTTAATTAATATGAGAATTATTTTTTGGGGACATGCACTCGGGGAAGAAGTACCTAATTTAAGAACCAAGAGAGCTCGGACAAACATAATATCATGTCATTGGCAGGAACACGAGTTGTAGCTGACATGAAACTGCTACATGACGTCATCAACTACCGTATCGATAGTAGCACATTTTTGAGCAAGGTGTTGGTACGCGCCGCCCGCCCCTCTGCGAGCGCGCCGGCCCATCCCAAGCGTGCTCACATACACACGCACGCGCACCAACTACGCTGCCAACTGGCCTTTGAACTGGAGCATTGATATTCATGGAAGGCACTTTTCCGACTTGAACTCTGTTGAGTCGTCCTCAATTAGAAAATCCAAATCAAGGACGAAGTGGGGCGTTTCATTATTGATAACATAACCGTCGCTCGAAACATGTCAGCGTTGGTACCTCTTCTGGAACTTCCACACACCACATCTACAGTAACACAACCTGCTGAAACCCGATCCCTAGACCTTGGCTACCAAGGCTAGGGCTTACAGGTACACTCACTCACCCCACATTCATGCTTTGTATTAGTTTTTGTTTTGTTTACGTTGTCCTGTTTTTTTTAATTAATTGCTCAGTTCTGTATTTAGCATTTTACATGTCTCCATTAATTGTATTTTTTATGCTGTGAAACAGCAAATACACTAACTAATTTTTAAATAGCGTATGTTTGTATGGACACGAGAAACGGTTCTTTGAGTGCCACTATTATTGACAAAGAGAATGAGTATACGTAGCATTAAAATTTCGCTCCATTTTATTGTTAACGATCGAAATTTGTGCGTGCCTTCCCAAGCACGTTCGCCGGCGGCCATCATGGCACTTTCGGGACGTTGGACGCTGTGCAGTGGTAATAGTGAAGCTAATTTTGAAATTAAAAAGTATTTAAGTAAGTGATTACTTGATGCACAAAATGGAGTACCTATCGAGTTACTGATAAACCCTCGAGTCTATGCCAGTCCGTGCGGGAAATGGGTGACGTAATTATTTTGTTGTTTGCTTTCTTTGCTCCCACAGAACCGTGACTTTGAAAATAAGGCCACCACCGTGTCGCGTTTTGCGTACCCAACAAAGCCAACGAGAGTAACCCCTGGTCACATCACACGATGTTTACATTTCATCAATTTTACTTGCAAAAAACCTTGTCGGTAAATAAGCGTAGAGCAGAATGTCTCTTTCCGTTTACTTTTATAAGAGGCAGCTTTGATTACGGCAGCCGTTTAAACATTTCGTTTTTTGACTCGAGGTGGGGATTTCATGATTCATCAACATCACCAGCCATTAGGTAAACTAATATTGAGTTTAAGTATAGGCTTCCTCAGATTCATGGCTTCAAACTCGGTTCTGTGCGACCCCCGCCAATTATTTTCTTGTAAGTAAATATTATTCATGCTATCCTTGCTATGAAGACTACCTTCCAACTGATCTTTGACCTCCTCTTAGCTGTCATTCACTTGGTTTTATTCCATATCTGCCCTCTTCTCGTCTGAACTTCCGCCATGTTAACAACTTACCTACATCGGCCACCTTAGTCTCAATAAAATCGAAGTTTTACTAAATAATGTTCTAATTCTGAGGTCTGACTTTACTAAAAGTAAATGAATAAAGGAAGTGGCGATAGGATTCTGTTTCTGTACACTACATAGTAGAGCATGAATAATGATGAAGAATATACTCAAAGTTTATATAACAGCATGTGCAGAGTAAACGAAGGCAAAACCTCACATTATTTAAATCTAAAACTACTTCATTAAAGCAGGTGATGTAATAATTAAAAGCGAGCTAGAGGAAAATTCTCCCGCAGATTCACAAAGAACAAAAAAACTAAGCAGATGTTACGAGACATTATCATACTTTTACACCGCGGAATTAAAGCAAGTTTAAACCTCCCTTCTTCCGGCGGCCATTAATTCTGAGTTTCCACAAGTATTTTAACACGGAAGTGTCCCGATAAAATGTTATATATGTGGCCGAGAGAGGACGCCGTTGCCGTGACTCGTGAGGTCCGACTGTTGGTCCAGTTAGATGGCAGGATTCAGGAAAGACGCGGTCTGAATGTATGACTATGACAATAACTTCCAGCTACGCTAGACTATGGCATCCAGCTGTGGGGTAGCAGAATAAACTGTCCAGCTACTCTAGTAGACTGCACAGAATTTCTAGTTCCTAAGGTCCCCGATACTATTCAAAGCTTACCGACACATACATTCAAAACGTTTATTAAAAGTAAATTATGTTTGAAGGGATATTATTCAGTGTTAAATTATCTAGAATACATAAATACTTGGGGATAAACCTCTTGTTCATCCATGGGCTATCTTGAAAATAAACATTAGTGAAATCAATATATTATTATATGGCTGCAGCAAATATAAGGGATATTTGCTGTGCAAATCAGTATTGTTGATGTGCAGTTTAATATTTCCCTTATAATCGTTTGTATTTCCTTTGAAAAAGAGCTACCTCAGAGTTTCGTGTACGTTCCTCAGAGTATCTGCTTTTTCGAATGTACACCTAGACAATACCTAATGATAAATAACTACCTAATAATAAATGTACACCTAATACAACAGAATTAAGAATATAAATAAATAACTTGGTGAAGACTGCTGCTTTTGCATTAGGCAGTGGCGTAGGTACAATTTCTGTAAGTAGGTGCCCAGCCTTTTTAAAAGTAATAATCAGTTTCTCCAAAATTTTAGATATAAATATGGCTTACCCTAAAAAATAAGACAGAGACGACATGAAAGAGAGAAAAATAACCGTCAACCGAGTAAAATAAATACAACAAATTTCATCATTATCGACATTTACATTTTGCGATCTGAATATGTTTAGTTTGTTAGTTGGTTTTAAGGATCAGGCTACCTAACAATACTTTATTAGAACACACTGTAGACTCAGGCTGAACCGAATCTGACCCGTGGCCTTTACATGCTGCCGTACACATATATTGTTACCTAACACGTGTTTTAATATTTATTCATTTTTTGTTGACCCTAGCTCGCCCACTCATAATTCATCGGAACTGCCATTTTTTTTGACACGTTTTATTTTACGTATACGTCATTTCGGATCGTACCCTGCCTCAGAAACAGTGGCAGTCTGCGTAGCGAATCCACACATAATTTGTACTATTTAAATTCATGCCCCCTGGTCTTTATGTGTGGGTCGGTAGGGGTGGGTTCGGTCTGGCTGGGGTATTCAGTTAGTCGTTGGTATAATCTGTGAGTTATGGTGACAAAACGTCCGGCGCAGGCGGGTCGGTCCGGTTTTTGCTTTCGTACAGTCGGCGATAGCAACTGCGCTTAATTGTATGTTGTTACTATTACTGGTTAGTGATACCTGTAAATGTAACCCATTAATGTCCGAAATAGGAATTTGGAAATGAAGTAAATGATTTTATTCTCTCTGATTTCTCTCTCTCGTCCACTTTTAGATATTTGAATCATCGCCGCCGCCTAAGAAGTTTCACTACATAAAAGGATCTATTTAAGTAGGAAGTAGTAGACATAAGACACCCTAATCTAGGATTTTTTATTTGAGACCAGAAATGTAAACAAACAACTGTCATTTTCTAGAACAAAACCGTTGACTTTGACATTCATATTATACTTTTTGTACTGGAAATTTCTTTGTTTACATTTCTGGCCTCAAATTAAAAATCCTAGATTATATACCTAGCTAATACGTAAAATATGGTGCAAGCTTTTGGTCGTCAATCAAAAACTTACCTTTAACTTAACTTACCTTTCATCGTTGGCTTTACAATAGATAGCTATGGTGCAATCTACAGCGCTACCACAGGATATTTTGTAGAACAAAAACAACATGGACGTACAAAAAGTCTCACCAAAGGCACGTAAACAGATGCAGGTAGGTTGTAGTTACAGTGTAGACTTTAAAGTCGCCATAAGCCGGATAGGTATTGAACAAATGTCTCCATCCAAGATTAGAATAGAAGCTGGATCCAAAGATGAATTTATCGAAGCTGACAGTTTCCAGTCTGATTTTAACCAAAACGGATGTGAAGACATTTGACACAATAAATCAGTCTCGGGTCTTGCAAAAGACAAGTCAGGGAAAATAATGGATTTAAAATTTTAAAATATATGTCGCTGGATAAATGGACTAGCCCCTATCACGCAAAATGGAGTATTAAATGCACCCCGTATGGGAAAAAGCGTGATTATTAGATTTTTAGTTTATGTCGCTGGATGCCTTAGATATTGGGACACGAACCAGTACCCAACTGGAAGATAGAGATTTCTTCTTTCTTATCGTTTGTACCCGAATGCACATATTGCTGAACAAATAAAGTGGCGCTTAAATGTCGATGGGCACTGTCTTTTCCCGAGCGAGAGATAAAGACGGCAAGACTGAGTGCGCGTCAAACGTTGAGTTGTTGGCTGTGAAGCCGGGCCTTAGCTTGATAAATTAAAGGTAGAAATAACGACTGGCTCCGCACAATAGATAGCAACCTTGTACGCTGTTGATGTTGCCCTAAGACCTCCCCTGGGAGCCGTTATCTTGTAAAGTACATAACTTTGTTCCGAAGTAATATTCTTATCTGATATCCCTATTCTTTGATTCCATTACTAAACAATTATAGTAACCTCGGGTGAACAACGTCGCGTCATAATGAGGTCTCCACTCGAGAACTTCTTAAAAAGGCACGATAAAAGGAAGATGCTCGAGAAAAATCTTCGCCTCCTCACTTTGGGCGAGACAATGGCTTTTTCGTTTTAGAAAATGGCCGAAATTTTCCGTTAATAGGGGAAAATTACAGGCACGCTATTGTGTGGACGGTCCCTCACGGCTTAGCCATCAAGGCTCGGATGAATAGTCAATAACTCGAAGTTTGATGAACATTCAAGGAAATTTAATTCCGAACCACTTAAGGTTGAATATTGTGCAGAAAACTAGATCCTTAGGAGCTATGTCATGTCATTAGAGCACCTATGACGACTTTGCATTTGTCACCGTAAGATTTTCAAAACCGTTAGTTGAAAAACTAACGTTTCTTTTTTCGTTAGTTAATCAACTATCGACAGATAGTAAACTGCCGTACTGCTTACTATATGATGCGTTAGTTGATAAACTAACGGTTAAAACCATAAAATAGTAAACGGGTTTAAACTTGAATTGCGAATGAAATACTAGGGCAAACACTGCGGTAGCTTAGGTGAAGACTAGAGGCGGCGAGCGCAGCGAAACCCCTTGAATAGTCTTCATATTAGTTTGACATGTAAGAACTAAATAAACTTAAATTCTAAAACCTGTCGGTCTGGTTTACCATCTGTCGATAGTTGATCAAATAACGCGTTATTTTATCTACTAACGGTTTTGACTATCATACGGTGACACATGCACTGCGTACACTTAACTTAAAATGTTAGTTTCCGAGAGCACACGCCTAAGAGTTATGACTTATACCTGAAACAGCTCAAAAGATATAAAACGCTAGCTCTAGGGAACTGTCGTGATATCTTAGATCTATGCTTTTAATTCAAGATTTTCAAAAACCAAATTGATTCACATCAGCTAGTCGAAAATATAACTTTTACTATACCAAAATACAATTTAGACCAAAGAACTGTACGCCATTCAGGTGAAGACGTACTAATAGCAATTTAGGTGCATATACAGGGTGTCTCATTTAAATCGGTCAGTATGGGAAAGTCTGAAACTATAACACATACGAAGATCTGTTCTTAGGAACCATGACATCGATTTTAATAAGAAGAAAAACTGCATTCATACATTTGAAAAAAAACCTGTACTAGGCTCGGGAATCGAACCCGGTGGTTTTGAAAAAAAAAAAATAGACTATTTCTGTTTAAATATCGATTGTGTAGGTCTTAAGCAGTAAAAGGCTCTATGAAACATGATGTCTAAAATGAATAAAATGCATTGTTTTCACATACTTTAATTTATTTTAGTAGGTGTGATTTACGCCTCCTGACTATTTCTTGACTTGACTATTATTTTCGAAAATATAATGTACGTACGCAAGAACCTTACAACATTTTCCAAACTTAGCGACAGCTGTAATGTTAACCTAAGACATAATCACAGACTATGTGCGCCCCGTTTTAGACTCGCCAAGGTTAGCAATTCTTTCAAGGGTCAGTGCATTCTCTACTACAATAAGATACCTCTGAAGATTTTGAAATTGCCATTTGAGCAATTTAAAAAGCATGTTAAAGCGACTTTGTCGAAAAAGGGATATTACAATGTTTAAGATTACTTTAATGACAGGACTGTATGGGGTTAATCTGGCTCAACACAGACATTGCTGTTAATAATTTTGTAATGATTTATTCCTGCTTATTAATCATAGCAATTAAATTTTTCATATTTGTATTAGTTAAGCACAACCTATTTTTAAAAGAGATCTAAAAATAAATCTGTGGGAGTTTCTACGCCCTTCTTCTCCCACAGTGGTCCAATGTAGAGAAGAGGCAAAAAATGACGTTTGCTAAGTATATGTAAGTATCTACAGTAATAAAGTACTTTGACTATTGACTATTGACTTGTGGGGTTACGTTGAGGATGAAGTGTAAGCTATGACACGGTTAAAGACCTAAAAGCAGCCATAGAGACCTTCACCAAATTCACCACATGATAATACAAAATGCAATTGTAAGATCGTTACCTAAACGTGTTGAATATTGTATTGAAAAAAAAGGTGGACACTTCGAACACCTGCTAAAATAAATTAAAGTATATGAAAACAATGCATTTTATTACTTTTTGACACCATGTTTCATAGAGCCATTTACTGCTTAAGACCTACACAATCGATAGAAATAGTCTAACTTTTTTTTTTTAAAACCACCGGGTGCGATTCCTGAGCCGAGTACAGGTTTTTTTCAAATGTATGAATGCAGTTTTTCTTCTTATTAAAATCGATGTTATGGTTCCTAAGAACAGATCTTCGTATGTGTTATAGTTTCAGACTTTCCCATACTGACCGATTTAAATGAGACACCCTGTATAATCATGTAGCTAAAGATTACAAAACCTGACATTTATAATGATAGCCAGCCAAATTTTAAGAAGAAAATTTAAAACTTTTATTGGTCAAAATATACTTAATAATGTAGATACATAATTATATATATTTTGTGAATGTAATCAAATTAGTTAACCTTTTATCTATTTTCTTTGTTTTTATATAAACCTTTTTACACAATAGTAGTTTATGTGAGTGCTACATAATGGAGGCCATTAATACTCGAGAGTGGGTTATATATATAATATATAATAATATCACTCGAGAGTTTTAATGCCTAATTATGTACAGTTACATACACTAGTTTATCTACACACATATCATAACCTCTCTTTGATGTGTTCAGGAACCTCATGTTTGACCGGCATTGTGGCTCTGCAGTTGTTTAGCTTGTTCTGTAGTACCAACTTCTCGCAGGCGGGCGTCGGCGTTCGAAATTTGAATGTCAGTTCCAACTTCACAGACAAACTAGGGGCAGCACGCAGGCGGGCGTCGGCGTTCGAAATTTGAATGTCATAATATGTAGAAAAATTACACATTATGGTCATAATGTGTAATTTTTTAGATAAGAAATGAGTTTTTACCAAGTAGTTTAATAATGCTGATCGTAACGTGTGGTTTTTGTACGCAGTAAAGAGGGTTTATGATAAATGTGTAGATAAAAAATGTTTATGTTTAAAATTAAATTGATGCTATTTATTTTTTAGGATTCCATACCCAAAGGGTAAAAACGGGACCCTTTTACTTAGACTGTCTGTCTGTCTGTCCGTCTGTCCCCAGGCTGTATCTCATGAACCGTGATAGTTAGACAGTTGAAATTTTCACAGCTGATGTATTTATGTTGCGGCTATAACAACAAATAGTAAAAAACAGAATAAAATAAATATTTAAGGGGGCTCCCATACAACAATTATTTCAATACCACATACAAACTTATGAATGCACCTGGTTACGTACATGTAGTGTGAAAGTAGCCGCACCAATAACTTTGTAAACAACATTCTGCTATGTAAAATCCAAACTATTCACTCCACACCATCCCTACCTACCATTGTACGGTGGCACGGAACCCTTCGTGCGCGAGTTCGACACGACTTGACCGTTTTTTTTTATCTTTACACTGTTTGGAAATTGAGCAACGTTGTTTTTATTTTTATTTGTGTAAATACTTTTATGTTGATACTTTTTATAGGTATTTTGTAGATAGTAATTATTAGAAATTATTATAACGAATGGAATGATATTATACTTTTAACGTCTATCCTTCAATACAATTTATGTTTTCATTGAAAAAAAATTAAGTTTTACAGTATTTTATTCTTGTAAATAAAATATTACTGTAATAAATTTTAAATAATTTTAAGAAAATTAAGCGCATGAAAGTTTTATTAATTAATAATGCATTTTATAAAAATAATAATAATTTGAATTTAGAGTTTTTCTAGTGTATAATACAATATTTGATTTTTAATAGAATACTTGTGTATCATGCTGTGTTACCCTTTAATTGCGATGTACAACTAGATATAGATAACGTAGATGCATAACCTAAGAAGTATTGCGATGTACAACTAGATATAGATAACGTAGATGCATAACCTAAGAAGTATTGCGATGTACAACTAGATATAGATAACGTAGATGCATAACCTAAGAAGTATTGCGATGTACAACTAGATATAGATAACGTAGATGCATAACCTAAGAAGTATTGCGATGTACAACTAGATATAGATAACGTAGATGCATAACCTAAGAAGTATTGCGATGTACAACTAGATATAGATAACGTAGATGCATAACCTAAGAAGTATTGCGATGTACAACTAGATATAGATAACGTAGATGCATAACCTAAGAAGTATTGCGATGTACAACTAGATATAGATAACGTAGATGCATAACCTAAGAAGTATTGCGATGTACAACTAGATATAGATAACGTAGATGCATAACCTAAGAAGTATTGCGATGTACAACTAGATATAGATAACGTAGATGCATAACCTAAGAAGTATTGCGATGTACAACTAGATATAGATAACGTAGATGCATAACCTAAGAAGTATTGCGATGTACAACTAGATATAGATAACGTAGATGCATAACCTAAGAAGTATTGCGATGTACAACTAGATATAGATAACGTAGATGCATAACCTAAGAAGTATTTTGTATATTGTGTTGGCTTCCCAAATAAATTATATTAAATAAAAAAAAAATAACAAGGCAACTGAATTTTACTATGACATGTCGACTGAACTGGAATTTTCGACCTTAATGCATTGTAATGTAAGTGTCAAATGACATTTCGACGAAATTCAAAGTCACGTCACTGACTTCTCGCAATCGGTACGAGATTTAAACGGCAGTTAATATTAATAGCTCTCTCTGCATTCGGCCAAAATTGAGATTGTAGACGTCTGGAGCTGGCAGTAATTTGTCAACTTCAGTCTCATACGCGCCTCATTCTGTTCTTCATTGTGGTCTGACTGACCCCGTTTTCAGGGTTCCGTACCCGAAGGGTGCCAAACGGGACCCTATTACTAAGCCTCTGTTGTCCGTCCGTCCGTCCGTCTGTCACCAGGGGCCCAATTCCGGTACACAATGACAGCTCCATGACAATTACATGACGATTGCGGTCAACTTTAAATATCCAATATTTTAATATACAAAGAAAATGGGATTACAAAATTTTCAGATATTGGATATCTAAAGTTGACCGTAATCGCCATGTAATTGTCAATGAGCTATAATTGTTTACCGGAATTGGGCCCCAGGTGTATCTCGTGAACCGTGATAGTTAGACAGTAGATTTTGTACAGATGATGTATTTCTGTTGCCGCTAAAACAACAAATACTAACAAGCAGAATAAGGGGGCTCCCATACAAAAAATCTTTCAATACCACATTCAAACTTATGAATGCACCTGGTTACGCACATGGAGTGTGAAAGTAGACGCACCAATAACTTTGTAAACAACATTTTAAATAAAATCCAAACTATTCACTCCGCACCATCCCTACCATTGTACGGGGGTACAGAACCCTTCGTGCTCGAATCTACTCGCACTTGACCGGTTTTGTAATTTCCGGTCCTTTGCTTCTCCAAATGATTGCTCAAGGCTCATTAGTGTTGTAGCCTTAAATCTTGCCAAAAAGTAGATTCGTCCGTTTGCGTTTTACAAAGTAGGACATTTAAGATTGTTGCGTGGCAAGTTAAGGGTTAGCCTAAGCTTGAGCTCACAGATACAATCACAGAGCTGAGAGGCGAAGGCGAAATGGGAGACTGAAGTGGAAATGTTTCCAGCATTAATGTGAATGTCGTTCAAATGTGGACACATCGATTGAGCATTGTGGTAAAAGTGATTAAAAAATCAGGAACCAGAAGAAGTAATAATAATAATACCTTAGACCTATCAAAAGAAGGATTTGTTTATTTGCGATAATAGATAATAGTAAGTGTAGCGACACAGTACGATAGCATGTGTCGTGGAACTAGAAACAGCCACGTCACGCAGCTGGAACCACTTGCTTGTGAGGCACAACCTTATCCGCTACACCACAGAGGTCGGCAAAGTTAAGTCGTCATTATTATTAATAATAATAATAATACCTTAGACACTATTTACACACATTGATCTAGCCCCAAACTAGGATTCCTTGTATGTTGGGTACTAGACAACGATACACATACTTATACAGATAAATATTATACTTAGATAGATAAACAACCATGACTAGGGTACAAACATCCGTTCTCATCAAACATATATTTGCTCCCAGCGGGACTGGAACCCGGGACCCTTGGCTTCGTAGGCAGGGTCACTGCTGACTAGGCCATTCGGGTCGTCAAATAAGTTACCATAAAGACTACACGGTAAATGAACTAAGAATTAATTAAAAGCTGAGTGAACAAACTCATTACTCGTGAAAGATTACTTCACACCCCGAGGGATAGCTGAACTGTTCTTGATTAGTTTAAAATTTTAGATTGATTCCCAAATAATCAGATTTAAAGATGACTCCGAAAATCTCATAAACGGTTGAAACTTTCAAGATAGCTCCTACAGACACTTTAGGTTGTTTGATATTCTACTTGATATAGCTGAATCATACTTGAACGAGGCTGCATCAATGGATGGAGCCTCCAGACGCCACGCAAGACCATATATGATGCAATTAGGAGTTCCTATCGATCGCTGTAAACCTTTATCTTATTCTGAAGAATCAAGTTACCATCGAAGCCTTAGAGCCTTAAGATAATTGAGTATAGCGATTACTCATGTGAGTTATATTGGAGTTACTATACATATTTTGTAGTAGGTTCTTAACTGGTCTCGAATGTTGGTTTTTCCTTCCTCTGGTGACGTATTGGTGGAGGTTCCACTACGCCAGAGACCCCGTGACAAAACCCGGCCGGGAAAAAAAGCTGTCCATTTTGTTTTCCATCTGCTCTTTGTAGCCTTTATCAGATTGCCGGTCTTGCGTGGCGTCTGGAGGCTCCATCCATTGATGCAGCCTCGTTCAGGCCTTTATGATAGATGTGTGAGCATCAGCGTGTTAGATCGTTTCAACCGCACCACCTCTCTTTTCGTGTCGAGCAGGTCTTGTGCCAGTGGGTTAGAGTGCTGTGGGAGAAAAAAAAGAAACCGCCGGCTGTTCGATGTTTAAATGTTTAGTGACGTCGCCGTTTCTGGTTCCTGCAACAAGTGTGGGGCCAGAAGCAGTAGTGTGTGCCTGTATTTATGAATCTTAAGATCATAAGATCACGTGGTCCCTGTGTCTTGGATACTTCCGCAGGTATTGGCGAAAAGCTTTTGTTTGTCGGCTTTGTAATTTAAATTTATGCCGAAATTTTACTGACATGCCCGGAATTGCAGTACATTGAACCGGCCTAAATCTGAAGATCATACAATTCATATGTATGAGCTGGTAATACTACGCTATAGACCTACTCACTCATATTCATAGTCAAGATAAGAAGATATGAAATTAATTATTATGAGTTGCTATAGTGAGCGCTGGGCTATCCCCTGCTACATAAAGGGAGTATTGAATTGCGGGTGAATTGAAAGAGGTTTGTAGGAGTAAATAGATGTTTATTGTACTAAAGTTTGGATAGAAGAGAGTCTAATTATCCGCAGTATAATCTTATATAGTCTTACAAATAAGGAGTCACACACACAGTCATACATGTCTATGTCGCTATGTCCGCACACTTCACCTCCCACGGAAAATTAAAAAAAAATACATGATTATATTTTTTTTTTTTCTAAAACTAACTCTAAATATTTCATAATGCTTGTATGTACGGTTTCGTTCTATTTTTATGAACAATTTCAATTTTCCCATCTTTTACAATTTTTACATTGACATCTAAATCTTCAACAACCAAATATGGGCCTAAATAAATATTCTGTGTCTTATCACCCGAGGGGTTTCTTAACAATAACATACTGTCTTTCTTATAGTATACTGGATATACATTTTTATCATAATTTTCCTTCCTAATTACCTTACTTCTAATTAAGTTTTCCCTAGCATCCTTTTGGGAAACTTGTAACCTATACTTAAACTCTAACGGATAACTGTCATGATTATACAATGGGTCCACTATATTGTTACTTAAATTACTAGGAAGATTACATATTTTGCCAAACACTAATTCATGAGGCGTATATTTCGTTTCAGAATGAACTGTATTGTTATAGGCAAAGCACCAGTATGGCAACCAGTCACTCCACTGATCAGGCTGATTGTTTGACATGATTCTTAAATACGCACCCATAACTTTGTGGCTATTCTCTAATGCACCGATCGTCTCGTGATGATATGCCGTAGACGTCATCTGAGTTATATTCAAGAGCTTACATACCTCCTTCATTGTGCTCGATACAAACTCGGTACCACGATCCGTTGCTATTTCTCTCGGTATTCCGTATTTCAGCATGAATTTTTCCACGAATGCGCGTGCCACACTTACCGTATCCTTTGTTTCAAGAGGAAACGCCTCTACGTACTTTGACAGGTCACATTGCAAAGTCAATATATAAGCAAATTTATTCGCATCTTTGTTTATAGGTCCAACTATATCCAAAAACACCTTATCAAATGCACACTTAGCTGTAGTTGTTACTACCATAGGTTGTTTTGTGTTCACTGAATACTTTTGTTTTTGACATTTACTACATTTGGCTACAAAATCTCTAACATCTTTCTCTATCGTGTTCCAATAATAATATCTTTTGATGTTATTAGCCATTCTCCTAATGCCTGCGTGGCCACTTGTAGGCAATAAGTGAAAGTCATTTATTATGACACGTCTATCGTCGAGATTGTCTATTCTTTGTACTCCCCTTATTATACATACTCTTGGTCCGGACCATTTGGGAATACTTTTGATTTCTTGGGTTAACCCTTCTATAAATCTTTCATTTTCTTTACATTTCACTATGCATATTTCCTTTATATTCAATCTTTCACAAAATGATCCAAATTCTTTCACCATAACGGCTCGCGTTGATAATGATAAAGAAGATGGCTTTGTAAAGATAGTCGACGTGCTTTCTATATAAATAAAATATTTATTCTCTTCTGTCAAAAGTCTCTCTTTCTTCATTTTCTGTATATCTTTCTCTGTTCCTATCCGAAGTTCTGTGTAATTGTTCGGCTTTTTGAGTATATCCACAACTCTCGGATGATCTGTCCTCGAATCAGTGTCTATATCATCCACCGACAAATTATCACGTTCTTTATCCTTTTCTTCTTGCATTCTTCTCTTTTGTCCTCTTGTCATAACATTCATAACTTTTTCATTCATTTCCTTTAACTGTTCTGACGTAACAATCACGCGCGACAATGCATCTGCAGCTACATTGTTGCACCCTTTCACATATTCTACAGTAAAGTTATATTCTTCCAGACATAACCTAAATTTCAATAACCTACTTGATGGATCACGCATGTTGAAAAGATACACTAACGGTTTATGATCAGTCTGTATTTTGAATTTCCTTCCGAAAAGATATGGGCGAAAATACTTTACACTCCACACTATTGCCAAAAGTTCCTTTTCAATAGTGGGGTAATTTTTCTCTGCCTTATTTAAACTACGACTAGCATATGCTATCGGTCTGCCGTCACTATTGCTTAATACAGATCCTACTGCTATGCCGGACGCATCAGTTTGTAAAAGAAACTCATTTCCACTATTAAAATTTGGATATTGTAGAACTGGGTGATTCATCAATGCCTTTTTTAAATCATGGAATGCTTCTTCACATTCACTAGTCCATCTATATTCTGCATCCTTCTTCGACAGTTGATTCAAAGGATATGACACCTGAGCAAAATTTGGAATAAATTTTCTATAATAGTTTGCGAACGCCACAAATCTTTTCACTTCATCACATGTTTGTGGTCGTGGATAATTTTTCATAACCTCTATTTTTCCTGGATCAGGTAGAATACCTCTTTCTGAGACTACATGACCTAAATACAAAATTTCCTTTTTGAGAAATTCGCATTTGGTTGGATTCAATTTTAAATTAATTTTTCGTAGTCTGCTAAAAATATCAAGCAAGTTATGATTGTGCTGATCCAAATTTCTCCCAAATACTACCAAATCGTCAAGATATACCAAACATTTTTCATAATTTAGACCTGACATTGCTACAGTAATCATACGGGAAAAGGCTGATGGACTTGTTTTTAGTCCCATCGGTAGTCTCTTCATTTGGTACTGACTTTTCGAACTTGTGAAGGCTGTACATTTTCTGCTTTGTGGTTCTAATTCAACTTGATAATACCCCTGATAAAGATCTAAATGGCTGAAATACATTGCTCCTGAAAGTGAATCTAAAATATCGGTGATGTTGGGCAATGGGAATTTATCATCTTGAATTTGTTCATTGAGCTTCCTGTAATCTATTACTATACGCCATTTCTTTTCACCATTTGCATCAGACTTTTTCGGCACTAATAATAAAGGACTCGACCATTCACTACGAGTCTCTTCTATAATATCATCATTTAACATTTTCTGTATTTGGTTATCAATTTCAGATTTTTGTGCATGTGGAAGCCTATACTGCTTTGTGTAAACTGGACTACAATTTGATTTTAATTGAATTGTTTGCCGGTATATTCCGGTACAAGTTAATTTGTCTCCTTCTAAATGAAATACGTCCGGGTATTTTGCGCAAATATTTTCTATTGATATTTGTTCCTCTTTATTTAATCCATCAAGTTTCAAACACCTAAATAATGTCTTCACTCTATCAGAATTCATCACTGGTCTTTCGTACGCACACGCGTCATATTCATTCAGACTACTCGTATTTATAGTAAAATAACTCAAACTCACACTTGTATCTCTTGTGTTCAAGATTTTTATTGGTAGCCTACCGTCACTTGGCCTTGATACCATACTAGCCAAAAACACACCCTCGCTCAACTCTTGTGCCAACAATACGCAATCATCATTCCTATCCGTTCGCACATAATGTATAGATTCGCTCCTAGGCGGCACTATTAAATAAGTATTCTGATGCCCCACTGTGGGCATATCAAACGTCAAAGTAATTTCTCTATTCGCGTCGCTTCGTAATCGCATTGTATTTATTTCAAAGTCCAAAACGCCATGGTATCGTTTTATAAAATCTGATCCCAGAATGCCGTCGGTTTTACACGGAAGATCCTGAAATACATAAAACTTATGACGAAATATTTCTCCTTTTGAAGTCAAATTTAGATATACATATCCGTCCGACTGTACATTTCCACCTATTCCTCTGACGCATAATTTATCCATATGTAAAGGAATGTTACCATGTTTAACTTTGTCGTACTTGATTGCCGAAAGTGAGGCGCCGGTATCAATTAACCAATCATGTTGATGTTCGCCTACACTAATTCGTACTTTGTTTATGCTATTGCACGAACAAATATAGCTAGGCACGAAAAAAATGATTCATTTCGTCGCTTGTCGAACTATCCCGATTTGTAGCGTCCGTTTCATGTTGCGTGGCGTTGATGCCTCCATTTATGTCCCTGTATGCTGATTGTCCCCTATTATGGTAAGAATTGTACCTGCCTCGATATCCACCGCGGAATGTTTGTCCTCTTTGGCCACCTCGATGATTCTGCCAATGATAATTTTGTCCGAGTTGATTCTGCGTATGCGAATTTTGTCCTCGACTGTACGTGTAGTTACCTCTGTAGGGCCTGTGTGAACCACGGTTTTGTCCTCTTACCTGGCTACCTCCGCTCTGTCCTCGTTGCGCGAAGTAGCTCGAGGCTGACCCTGACGTCGATGGGGGAGAAGCCAACTCTTCGTCCTTCGCCGCCCGAACTGCATCCTTCAGCGAGCTGTAATTACGGGCTGCGATAATGGTGCTAAGCCGGGGGTCGCGCAAACCATCTGCGAATCGTTGAATTGCCATACTCTCATTTAACGGTCTCAAAATATTATACACCTCCGGTTTACCGTCTGACTGGGAAATAGTAAGGTCGACAAACAATTTCTCTATGTTGGTGCCAAACTGGTCAATTGATTTGGAATTTTGTTTCAAATGTTGCAATTGATTTTGGAGTGATGGAGCCGACTTTTTAGTCAATAAATAGCATCTCATGTCCTGTGTAAGAGCTTTTACACTTCCATACTCCTGACTTAGCTTTATTTTGGCACTGTCCGACAAGCGTGACTTCAAAACAAAATTAATCAGAAACTTTTTGTCGTCCTCTTTTAACATCGTCTCATATAATTCAATGTTTGAAATCAAACTTTTGGTAACTTCTTCATCTCCTGTCATGGCTGGCAATAAACTACAAGCGGTCTTTAAATTAAAACCCTCCATGGTTTCTGATTTTTCACTCGTTAAACTACTAAAACTATCGCTATTGCTTGTTTCACTACAATCTTCACTTTCTATTTTCTCCTTAGCTTCTACTGGGCATAAAGACAATATTTCGTTGTATGTTTTTGTCCACTTTTTACATAAACTTTCAAATTTTAGTAGACTTTCTGGGCTTATATGGCCACTTTTTATTAATTCAGAAAAAGTTTCTATTCTACTATTATATTGATCTAATAATTCATTTGTTTTTCTTAACTCTTTCTCTATAAGAACCCCTTTCCTTCTCTTAGGACCTACTTTGACAAGATATTTCCTTATTTTTAATAACTCATCATATAAAATTTTAATTTCACTTGTCATTACAAAAGTAAAATAATTGTCAACAAATTATCTACCTGACTGTACATAGATAATAGTATCACATCACTTACCATATTTGACGGGACAGCAGAATACGGACGAATGCCATATTAAAATTTGTTTACATTACTATTAATAACTCACTTAACGTCCCTATGCACTTTTGATTCTTCGTTGTATTTGAGTACGATTCATGAGTTCGGTTTTAATGAATGTTCACATCACGGTTTTATGCACTTTTTAATTAAACACGCTGATTTTGGAGTACGATTGCTGCCGCATGGCCCTGAACACTTTTCCTGAAGCACTGTGTCACTTTTTTAATGATGAACCACGTCGCGGCTCCAGTGATGAGAATGATGAGGGCCATCAAACTATAACTTATCGACGGGATGTGCATATTGATGGTCTCAGCAATGGTAGCTGAGTTTGAGTAACCAACTTGGGTAATTATTTGTTGCTGGTCACTTGGCCCCTCTTTTGATTGTGGTTTGCCCATGTTGGGGATTATATGGTATACTGCACTGTCATGACCAACACCTCCAACCATGGGCCCAGGCAAAGGTCGCCATGAATTGAAAGAGGTTTGTAGGAGTAAATAGATGTTTATTGTACTAAAGTTTGGATAGAAGAGAGTCTAATTATCCGCAGTATAATCTTATATAGTCTTACAAATAAGGAGTCACACACACAGTCATACATGTCTATGTCGCTATGTCCGCACACTTCACGGGCTAAACGCGAGCGCAAAGTGCCTTTGTCACCCAATATAGGAAAAGGTGTGATTTTTTTTTTTAGGGTTTCGTATCGAAATAGAATGCCAAACTACACCCGATTACTAAGCCTCCGCTGTCCGTCTGTTCGTCTGTTGTCTGTCCGTCCGTCCGTCAGCGGGCTCTATAGGGCTGATGAACCGAAATAGGTTAATAGTTGTAATTTTGACAGAATGCGTACTTCTGTGATAATTATGATCATGATCTACTCGATATTTTACAAATCAAAGGGGGTCCAAATACAAGATACGTGTTTTACCACCAGCCGCAATTTAACAAATCATAAAATGATTCCAATGTGATCGTAAATTGCTTGGCTTTATGACATGCTTCTGGTGGCGTAATTGGTTTGATATCGGTTTCGCAATTATAGGGCTCTGGATTCCACGTTCGGACGTGATGTTTTGTTATTGTTTTTGTTTTATTATTTGTAGCGGTTAAGTTTTCTTGTACGATAATATGGAACCGCGCTTGACCGTTTTTTTTTCGAATTGCAACAATTATATAGTAATATTAACTCGTCGCACTTTTTTTAAATTTTGATATATAATAGAGAAGGAGACTGTCTGTTAGTCAGTTGACAAACTTTTCACTCTGTGAAAGAGAAAAGCCAATCCAAATTCACAGAACTGTAAACACTTTCCAATTACTACAACTGTCAATTTTTGTTACATAACAACTTTCCTGTACGACGAAAATGGCAAAAAAGAACAAAAACATTTGAGCAATAAAAAGTTTCACTTTGTAAACGTTGACATGAGTTGAGCGTTTCTTTGAAACAAACAACAGACAGACAAACAATGAAGTAAGCTGTGTAGGAGGGTAGACCCGAGTAAAACATTCCCCTGAGGGCGAATAAATGGGGATTATTACTTAGGTAAGTCGTAGAAAATGTGAGAGTAACGGACGACCAAGTGGCTAAGGATTGATAGTACGTAGCCTCTCGGCTTCAAAAGCAATGTGACGTGTTCAGCAAATTTATTCTAAGGGCGTTACGCGCCTGACTTCTTTCACCGAAGAGACTGTTTAAAGTTATAAACACACTATTGAATCGTTTCATTCGTCAACCATATAAAAATTACAAATTCCAAATGTCTTTATTACTGTAGATATTTACATATACTTAGCAATCGTTTTTTGCCACTTCTCTACATTGGACCACTGTGGGAGAAGAAGGGCGTAGAAACTCCCACAGATTGATTTTTAGATCTCTTTTAAAAATTGCTTGAGTTTAACTAATACAGATATATATATATATCATTATCATAAGTAACAAGCAGGAATAAATAATTACAAAATTATTAACAGCAAGGTCTGTGTTGAGCCAGATTAACCCCATACAGTCGCGTTATTTAAGTAATTTTTATCATTGTAATATCCCTTTTTCGGCAAAGTCGCTTTAACATGGTTTTTAAATTGCTCAAATGGCAATTTCAAGATCTCCTGAGGTATCTTGTTGTAGTAGAGAATGCATTGACCCTTGAAGGAATTGCTAACCTTCGCGAGTCTAAACCGGGGCGCAAGTAGTCTGTGATTATTTCTTATAGGTACAGCCACATATAGTAACCTAATGTTTGTAACCTCTGAAGGAAAACTATAACACATACAAAAGTTCGCGTGGCGTACAAAACAATTTCCACGGAACCACACATAAGTTCTCGCATTAAGCTCAGACTCAGGAATTAAGCAAATCTCAAGGAACATGAAGTTTTCCCAAACAAATGCGAACGTTAAGAACAAGTTCAACTTAAATTAGATATGCATTTTTGAACAACTCTCGCTCCCCTTACAAGAGTAGGTTTCCTTCCGTGTGTTTTCTTGAATCCGGGCGGGAGCACCCGAGTACCCGAACCGGCACCGTCTGCTCGTCTGAATAATTTAGTCTGCACTTATTTACTTAATCTGCACCTGGACAGCAAATAAGTATTTAATGGGTGCCGTACCTTGGAAGGAAATATTATGCCGTGCCTTATTGGATCCCAGCGTTGTCCGTCTGTCTGACCGTCTGTCAAGACCCTTTTTATCAGGAACAGATAGAGGAGAAAAATAAATAGTAGATTGTTGCACCAATCAGAACATATTTTATTCTCTAAAAGGCATGAGTGCAATAAAAATGACTGAAAGCGAGGTGCATAATCTGCTTTTCTTGCTGTTAGAGAACTCCTCAGGGCGGTGGTCACATTGCGGGCCCATAAACAATTAGAAACTGTGGCTCACCGCCGTGAGAGTCTCCAACGGGCGGTGAGTCACCGCGCTGTTTGTACTCACCTGACGGGGTCTTCCGTAGACCTATGACCTGACGGGGTCTTCCGTAGACCTATGACCTGACGGGGTCTTCCGTAGACCTATGACCTGACGGGGTCTTCCGTAGACCTATGACCTGACGGGGTCTTCCGTAGACCTGTGACCTGACGGGGTCTTCCGTAGACCTATGACCTGACGGGGTCTTCCGTAGACCTATGACCTGACGGGGTCTTCCGTAGACCTATGACCTGACGGGGTCTTCCGTAGACCTATGACCTGACGGGGTCTTCCGTAGACCTATGACCTGACGGGGTCTTCCGTAGACCTATGACCTGACGGGGTCTTCCGTAGACCTATGACCTGACTCCGATGTGATGGGGCCAGGCGCGTCTGGCGACTTCTTGCTTCACCGCTTCAAGTCACCGCCAGGTCAAGTGTCATTTCCTTACTTATTCTAACTATGTTAATTCTAATTATGATAATTCTTAATATAATATTTGTATGATTTAAGCACAAGCAATTTTTAAAAGATATCTAAAAATCAATCTGGGGAGTTTCTACGCTGTTCTTCTCCCATAGTGGTCCAATGTAGAGAAGGGGCAAAAAATTACGATTGCTAAGTATATGTAAATATCCACAGTAATAAAGAGATTTGATTGATTGATTTAAAAAACAAAGAGGTATCGAAATTTAGAAAAAAAAATTGCAGTTAAGGATTTCCACACATTTTTCTGCTCTTTAGCAACAAAGTACCGCTTTGTGCTGGATATGAAGTGCAGTTGGAATAAAAATAGCATACTGGTGTCTGTGGTCCCTTGAAGTCGTAAAAATAACTAACCTCTAGGCCAACGCAATCAAAAGAAACAGCTGTTTATACTGCTCTGTAGTTCCATCACAAAAAACAGTTCCGAATAGTTGCAATTGGCCAGTATGAAAACTATTTACACAACACCAGCCTCCTTTATTCAATAATTCTAATTCAAGATTCAAAGTTCTTTACTTTATTATTTTTTGTACTTATTTCTAAATCTGTTTTCCTAAATCCACTTCGAGTCCAATGCACTTCGAATTGACGTTTAGTGTATGGGAAATCTGTCACATATCCACAGGTTTTGGTTGCTTTGAGTTACTGAAAAATAAACAAATAAATAAATATTAGAGGAAAATCTTACACAAATCGAACTAGGCCCTAACTCAGCTCAACAAGGCTTGTGCTATGGGAACTAGACGACGATATATTTAATAGAGGTAAATACTTATTTAAAATATAGAAAACATCCAAGACTAAGAAACAAATATTCATGCTCATCACACAAATATTTGCCGTCACCGGGATTCGAACCCAGACCCGTCATCTGCGTAGGCAGGGTCACTACCCGCTAGGCTAAACCGGTCGTCCTTAATAAGGGAGCAAGGTCGGTGTCACTTCTATATCTGTTGTTGAAACTGCCTTTCGTTAAACATCTCTGAAGTCAATCCAACATTTACCCAGGAGCATTAATAATACGAAATAAACAGAGCTTTACGTCTTTTTTATATGGGGTGTGTTACATACTAACCCTTATATGGTTTCATAGGTTTGGAACTTTTTACCAAGCAATAAGGTTGAAAATCGCGATCCATTTGACGACTCGAATGGCCGAGTCGGCAGCGACCCTGCATACGAAGTCAAGGGTCCCGGATTAAGTCCCGGTGGGGGCAAATATTTGTTGGATGAGAACGGATGTTTGTACCCTAGTCATGGTTGTTTATCTATCTAAGTATAGTATTTATCTACATAAGTATGTGTGTCGTTGTCTAGTACCCAAGATACAGGGAATCCTAGTTTGGGGCTAGATCAATGTGTGTAAATAGTGTCCAAGGTATTATATTATATATTATTATTTTGGGTAAGGCCATTGTTAGGGGTTAAAACAATAATAATTCCTTTGTCTGTAAAATTAAGAACATTCAGACTGCTGCCGTTCAGTAAGTTGATATGAAATATTGTTTGAATTTGATTGAAATAAGTGAAATATACACAGTTTGTATTGAGCGTATGTATGTCATATTACATAAATAAGTATTTGAATTACAAACATTGAAGGCAAAAGTAGAAATTATTTGCTTTCGTAATATTTAGGTATATATAATAATAATAATACCTTGGACTCCAGTTACACAATTTGATCTAGCCCCAAACTAGGGTTCCCTGTATCTTGGGTGCTAGACAACGATACACATACTTATATAGATAAATATTATACTTAGATAGATAAACAACCATGTCTAGGGTACAAACATCCGTTCTCATCAACCCGGGACCCTTGCCTTCGTAGGCAGGGTCACTGCAGACTCGGCCATTCGGGTCGTCGTCGTTGTAATACACAGTCATTTAAAATGAAACAAAACATTACAGTGACAACGATTTTATTTAATGACATTCAGACATTTTATTTTATTTTATTCTGAGATAGATATATGGCCCGGATGCACGATCAGCTTCTCAAAGCTTGAGGGTCACTCAAAGTCATGCTGTCTCTGTCTCTCGCCCGGGAAATGACAGCCCCAGTATGACATTTAAGTGGCACTATATATTTGAGCAGAAGCCCTGTGCATTCGTCCAGTACAGGCAATGCCAGGCTTCTTGGCTCGTGAGCCAGATCTCAGCTCCCTGTCTCGCCTGCATCTCTCTTGTACCCGTGCGCCACCAGCCCCTCCAGGCGACATTCAGGGGCCGAGAAACCTGCCGCGTGCTGTACATACTTTGTTTTGCTTATTTTACTTCAAATTGACAACATCAACTGCTTTAAACAAAGATGGTAACATTTTACTATGAGTACAATTTAATTCGTGTCTCAACGTTAATTTTGGCACAATCTTACTTACAAAACATCTACTTTTACATTATCACACTGCATTCATATATAATTTAACGTAAAATCTCCATTATTTACAAAACAAACTAAAAAAAAACATTTTGTTTACCATGAGCTGTTTGAGGATAATAATAAAAATTCCAAGCAATTTTAATATCACAAATTCATTGTATCTCTTATATAAACCTTCAGATTTATTATTTTCTCTCGGTGATAGAATTTAATATAGATTGAGGTGCATAGTAGTACGTATATTGGTAGACATGCCAATTCTAGAGGCGCACAACTAAACGAATTAAAATATGTCAAGAGCGAGCCGGAATGTTAGACGGAGGGTCCCGCACCATCGCTCAAGAAAAATATGCTAATAAACACGTCTTTGAATAGGGACCCCCTTAATTTTTAGGGTACCGTATCCGAAGGGTGCCAAATGGGAGCCTATTATTAAGCCTCCGCTGTCCAGCTGTCTGTCCGTCAGCGGACTGTATCTCATAAACCGTGATGGGCAGAAAGTTGAAATCATCTCAGGCTGTGCATTTCTATTGCCGCTACAGCAACCAAAAAATAATTATACGAGATTTTATTAATTTAAGCGGAATTTATTTATGTGACGTGTTTTAACGTACCCCGCGTTATACCAAGTAATGATTCATGTTTGTGGTGGCGCAATTGGTTTGATATCGGTTGCGCAATCTGGGTTCGAATCCACGTTCGGATTGTTTCACGCGGTTGTTTCATTATTTTTAGTGCATAAGTTGTTTGAATGAAGGAACCTTTCGAGTGCGAGTTTAACCCGCATTTGTCCGTTTTTTAAAACACATGTGCTATTAAATGCTGAAGCGGAACAAGAAATACCTAAATAATTTGTAAAAAAATCAACAATCTATTTAATTACAGTTCATGCGATACAGCCCGCTAACCGACAACGCAGTGATAATATAACGGCCGCTTTCCTGGGCGCTGATTGAGTTAACAAATTGGTTAAACTGATTTCAGCCAATCACGTGCCGCTATTTTGAATATTAGCAGCACGTGATTGGCTCAAATCATTTTAACCAAGTTTTTAACTTAATCAGCGCCCAGAAAACCGGCCGTTAGTGTTCCTTTTTTCCTTTTAAGGTACGGAACCCTAAAAACGAGTTTGAAAATAGGATTTTTAGCCATCAGTTTAGTCCGTTAGTTCGCTTAGTAGTAACTCCTCTGTAATCGGCTTCATTGGTAGAGTCTATAAAGTACAGTTCGAAATATGTGTAGCATATAGCTGACGTCGTGCTTGTAGTCACACATCGGTTTTTCACTTATAATTCACTACATTCAGTACATCACCTAAGGCACTTTGTTCTTCAGTATAACTAGTAACGTCCATATTGCAGTTTTCCATTGAAAACGGAGATGCTCGCCGGCCAAGCCTGAAAAGAGAACACATATTCAGTCAAGAGCAACGTGGTAAGAGGCAAGGCACTACGTCACCACGTTTACTTGGCTCCCACGAGGAATGCGTTTCCCCTCGCTCCCCCGCTCGCTCTCGCCCTCGACGCGACATAGAATTTATAATAAAATTTCTGATGACAACTCAGTTTAAAACAAAATTATTTAATTATTTAGTGGACAAATTATATTATAGAATAAATGAAATATTAACGACTCATCAATTCATTTAATGTAATTGAATATTCAATTTTATTTTTATTTATAACTGAATTTGTATAATATTTGCACACCAACTCCTAGATGGTGAATATGTTGTTGATTTTAATAGCAAGTAAACGATTGATTGATTGATCGATTGATTGCACAGTGACGCACGTTTGTATGTCAACATAGCAAGGTGCCTAGTTAACTTTGACGTGGAATTCATATAAAGAAGGTGTTGCGGATGAGCGCAGCGAGGGGTTGCGCTCAGGAACTGGAGGACTGAGTCATGAACGTAAACATAATGCTCAAAGCCACGAAGGTATAAAAAATTACATCGGAATGAATAACAGTGTATAACTATTAATTACTATCGAGATTAGCTTGATGTATCTAAACTTAAAATTTAAGATTTAAAAAATAAGTAAATCTAATTAATTTTACAAAAATATGGGTAAAAAGTAATTTCGGGAACGCGTCCTAAACAACATCTTCTGAATTCAAATTACTTAAAATTATAGTAAAATCAAGCTTTAATTATTTTCAATGTTAATTATAATGTTTGTTTTTTAAAAACTAAGTATTCTGAACTAATATTGAGAAAATAAATTTATTTTGATCTCAGCATTTGTCATAAGTGCGACCAAGAAAATATCCGTCATATTCGTGAACGCAGCATTAAGTAGGATTAATTTTTATTCTTGAACGCGACTTCTGGTGTTAGACTGCTGAAGTTGTGAGGAACTGTTTTGTGTGGCCGACGTCATTTGTTTTGTTCGCAAATAAATAAAGATTTAAGTGGTAAATACTATCTTCATTATTTTTTGAACGTTCCTTAACTATATGTCATTTTGGGAATGCGTGTAACTGTTAAATTAATTCAGATTGAAGATATTAAATGAGTATTCCTTAATACTACCAGTGTTTACTTCACAATAACCTCGAAATAATATATCCAACATGGCTGGTCTTGGAATAAAGTTTGCGAAATTTCAAAAACGTCATTTCGAGAATGTTCTTTTCGGCAATGATCCCGGACTTGACGACACGTTCCTGAAATGACGTAGTTGCTCCCGAAATGACTTCATTATTACTGAATCAATATTAAACAAATATTTTGTAAAAATTAAAGTTCTTTCTATATTTTCAGCAAACATGGCACCAATTGAAGATGGAAAGAAGAAGAAAACAAAAAAAAACAGCTTATTAACATGAAATTTATGTGACTGATACATAATGGAGGGCATTCATTCATCATGCCGAAGGCATGTTTCGTAATAATATCACTCGAGAGCTTTAATGCCTAATTTCCATACACTGGTTTATCTACATACATATCATAAGTTCTCTTTGATGTGTTCAGGAACCGCAAGTTCGACCGGCATGGTGGCATTGATCATTGCTCTGCAGTTGGTTAGCTTGTTCAGTAGTACCAACTTCACAGCCAAACAAGGGGCGGCACGCAGGCGGGCGTCGGCGTTCGAAATTTTAATGTCATAATATGTCGAAAAATTTATACATTATGGTCATAATCTATCAATATGCAGATAAAGAATGAGTTTCTACCAAGTAGTATATCATAATGCTGGCCGTAACCTGCGGTTTTTGGAAGCAGTAAAGAGCAGAAATGATACGTGTGTAGATAAAGTAAATTACTTAAAAGTAAAAAAAATAAGTTTTATGCTTTAGTCCAGTTGTGGAAAGATAATAGAATGATATATTTGTATAGAATCGCAGCTTGTGTTTTATTTAAAGGTATCCACGACGTCTCGCAAACAAGCGTGGTTGCAGCTCAGCACAGGCGCGTTTATGAATAATCATGTCATATACGTACTATTGGCAGTGAACTTGGATATACTCGGCCGCCTAGCCACGTACAGGCGCACAGCCATGCTGCGCACATGCGGCGGCCTGGTGGCGACGGCGGCGCGACACCGCAGCGACAGGTAGCCGCGATGCGTCGCGTGAGAGTCTGGCAGGATGTGCAGCGAGCGCCACGACGCGCGTAGGCCGTCGCTGTCGGCGCCTGATATGTGAGTTCCGCTGCTGATCAGCGGGTCCTGCAAGGTTGAATTTGGTCAATCATAACGCTATATCTGTCACCGTAAGATTGTCAAAACCGTCACATGATCGACAGATAGTAGTCTGTAGCGTGCTGCCTTCTATATGACGCGTTAGTTGATAAACTAAGGGTTATAACCGTTAAATAGTAAACTGGTTTAAACTTGAGTTGCAAACGAAATACCAGGGCAAACACTGCGGTAGCTTAGGTAAAGACTAGAGGGACTGCGAGCGCAGCGAAGCCCCCGAATGATCTTCGTGGTAGGTTGACATGTAAGAACAAAAGAAATGTAAATTCTAAACCCTGTCAGTCTGGTTTACTATCTGTCGGTAGTTGATCAACTAACGCGTTAGTTAATCAACAAACGGTTTTCACTATCTTACAGTGACATATCGAAGGTTCTGTGAAAAAGAGTTGGGTAGACATATAGGTGTGAATAGTAACGGGCCTTTTCGAAATAACGTATCACTTAGATGTAAAAGACTTTAGGTATATTTACTATAGTTTATAGAGTTAACTCTGCGGACGAAGGCTGTCCATTGACTGCTCAAGCCGTCTCTGTGATAAAGCTAGCGACCAAATCAATAATACCTACTATCTACTGTGCTATAATCTTAAGGGTTGTGTTTAAACGATTACCAAAAACGCACCTATTTTACTACCAATAAATTTGAAACGACTGCCAGAAAGGGTAAATGATCACCAAACTTCTTTTTATGTTTTATATACTTAAGTTTATGTTTTAAGTATGTTTTTTTGTTCTTACATGTTCAACCTAACATGAAGGATAAAGGGGGCTTCGCTACGCTCACCCCCTTTACCCTTCACCTAAGCTACCGCAGCATTTTGCCCTGATATTTGCTGTGCAAATCAGTATTTTGTTTATTTAAATTGTTCTCTAATCTTAACCCCCAATAAGGCAAAGGACATATACAACCACATATTTTTCAACCTTATGATATGATATATTTTATACCTATAAAACCAATAAAAAAATCTGCATGTTCAGGCCCTATTAAGGGTTAATTTAGTGCATTTTATGAAACTCACTGGAAATTAAACCTTATCCCCTCATCTGGCTATAAAAAATATTGCTTGCTTATTGCTTGGTTGTAAAGTTCATACCGGCTCTCGGACGTTCGCTCTGACGAGAAGTTATCCTCAAGCTACACAGCGAGTAAATTCCATCTATACGAGCATATATTTTTACTACAAATAATTATTGTCGATCCTTTAGAACGAATTAACAAGTATTCTGATCCAAAATTGTTAAATTATTAAACTCATACAAAATAGTTGTACATGAAAATATCACAGATACTACCCGTTCACTTCGAGTTTGACGTCGCTGAGCGTTTCAAAATTCGAATTTGTCGTTTCCTCCCTTCAATCTTTCCCGCACCGCACTCCTAAGCTTTAGTAATGATAGCATCACTCGCTACCTACGTACGTCGGAGTTCTTTTTTCTATTTTTGAATCACTGGTGTGACATTTACCTATACATATGTCACGCCAGCGTTTTTTTTTACTGATTTTCCTTCGAAATCAAAAATTTCGTATATTTCAGTCATTCGTCAGGACCACTCGTTGCGCGAAGTCGAATAGTAGAATAGACGTCAAATACGTCAAAGCTAATGTCAACAGTATCAACATAATTTTAAGTGTCAGACTGTCTATGATTATGCTATTTCGCGCGCTTTTTTAAATTGGAATCCAAAACGTCAAATATTGTGACACTTGCGACGGATTGAACAGCCCGATTTATTTCATATTATTGCTAGGATTTAGTAGGCAGCTTCAGGTAAGCTGACAGTGTGTTATGTGACAGTGTCTGTTCCTATAATATGAGAGCATTTAACGTTCCGTTTCCCATGCGGTATTACCGGTTTTTACTTTTTCTGCGTGAAAGAGATAAAAATCAAAATTTCCAAATGTATTGGTAACACCGACTGCGAACGATTCAAAAATGCAGAAAAATTGACGTCATGCGACTTGTAAGTCGAAAATGACATAAGTCGCGTGCGATATAATATGTCACGCGAGTGGTTTAAAAATAGAGCTCCTGTCGTATGTCCCGGGTCACTCGCGATTATTGTAATAGCGAATTGCAATAGTTTTGTTTAAATCACTGTTATTTGATGAGTTTTGGTTTGTATTAGCTGTTATCGTTATGCTGTACAAGTCACGTTCCACTATGAGTAAGGGAAAGTAGTAAAGGAAAAATCTGCTAACTGACCGAGCCTTATACCGTCATTGCGACCTAGGAGTTACAGTTAGGTAATTCAACCTACTCTATTTGCTATTCAGTGAAGTCTAACTACCTACTAAACAGTCTAACTATATTCCACCTGTAATATTCATCGTTAAAGTTGGTGCTAACTCGCCTACAAGTAAATACACAGAAATCGGACACTTTATTTTAGACTTATATCTAACTTTTTACTAGGGGGTATTGCACGTAAATATCGTGAAGAAAATGATGATTTTCATCAAGAAATTAAATTAAGCTCCACCACCAAGTACAACTTGTTTATCAACGGTACTAACAACTGTCCTTGTGACGTCATTTTGTAACGGTCAGCGACGGCAAACTCAAAATGAACGGGTAGCAGTAGATATTACACTATCTACTCCTAAGTATCGAAATGCATGATCTGTTAATCCTAGACAAACTGGAGGTTAAAATCAAATTGGGTGCAATACATTGCTGCTCCATTGACCATTAAAATGGCTTGTTTTTAAACGATTACCAAAAAATTCGAAAATTTACTACCAATAAATTCGAAATGACTTCCAAAATGGATGGATGTCCACCAAATTGTGTTTGGATAAATGATCAACAAACTTCTTTTTATGTTTTGTGTACTTAAGTTTATGTTTTAAGTATTTTTTGTTGTTCTTACATGTTCAACCTAATACGAAGGATAAAGGGGGCTTCGCTTCGCTCACCCCCTTTACCCTTCACCTAAGATACCGCAGTATTTCGCCATGATATTTTCTGCAACTTTTGGTGGACATTTAGCTATTTTGGGTAGAAAAAAAATATTTTGGTGGTCATTATATTTGTTGCCATTAAAAACACCACTTAAATTAATAAAGTTTTTGTGAAAATAATGTGTCTCATATGTTTCAGATGATCATGATATGACGTACTATGTCTGGACGAAATGGAATTTCCTCGCTGTATAGCATAACTTTATATCGCTGAGTTTGTGGTTTGCAGTGAATAAATCATTAACACTTTGTAGGTTTTCGAATAATGCATTGATGGTTTTCATTATGTAGCAAGTATCGCTGAAAACCTTCCAATTAGAGATTAAAAGATTACCCGTGAGCTCCATAATATATTATTGAAAAGGGACGCTGTTTGCCAACAGCAATTCGCCAAAAACGAGGAAAATACGTCACGAGAGCTCGGAGATTTAAATACTCTTCTGCCGGCGATTTTAACCTGTAGCCTTAACATGCTTCCTGACAATAATGTCTATCCGGCTTTTCAATTGACAAGATCAAGCAATTAAAACACGATTCTTCTTTACGAGGTGTCTTTTGATTGGTTTATTTGGCAATTTGAATGGGATTCTGATAGAAAATCCCACATGTCAGAACAACATTATAAGCCTACAGGCCAAATAAACATACACTACATCCCATTAACTAACCTAAACTTTATCTTCTAGTTATGCTATCAATTCGAAGTATGTAATATACGGTCTGTGTTCGTATACTTGAGCTAGGTAGTACACAATGGCGGAATTAATATGGCGGACGCTCCAACAATCTGTGTTCAGGAATTTCGTTAAAATACATTTTTGCCTAAGGACAGGACGATTTAAAGAATTTTTGAATGGAAATCAGTGTGTGAGTGTTGCCACTAGTCTCTTTAACCTATTGCGGTAATCTAAGTTGCGTGATTCTTTCGGAACGTCGTGAAATGTGTTTGTTTACCACTTAACTTAAGTAAGAAAACACCGACTGTAAGTGCTAGGCTTTAGAAAACGGGCGGTTCCTGATTTTTTGGTAGATCATTTGGGTCACTTTAAACACGGTCTCAAAGTTTCAGGTCTCGGAACTCAATAGTTTTTCTAATCTATAAAATTTTGCTTTATGTATGACACGACAATAATAAAACACGCAATAATAACCTCAAAATGTGTAACGTTTCGTTGTACGCTTATTGTAAGATAAGAAAACATAGATGAAAGTGTGCATTAAACCGAATTATATTGCAATAAAGTTATTTTTGCACCTGCTTTGTCTAGAGTAAGTTATTGTGGCTAAATTCAATTGGATTATAGGTTAGGTGAGAACTTAGAAGAAGCAACTCCGGAGCGTAGCGGAGTGAAGCGTATGCAAAGAAAAGCCAAATTTGGCTAGAGTAGGTTATTGTGGCTAAATTTCAATCGGGTTATAGGTTTAGTTAGAACGTTGAAGAAGCTAAACCAGAGCGAAGCGTATGTAAACAAAAACGACTGGCTAGAGTAGGTTATTGTGGCTACTTTTCATTTGGGTTATAGGTTAGGTTAGAACGTTGAAGCAGCTAAACCGGAGCGGAGCGGGGCGAAGCGTTTGCAAAGTAGCCACAATAACCTACTCTAGCCAGTTGTTTATTTTTTGTAAATATCGTGAGAACAAGGAAAGAGAACATTCGCGAAGCTACTATACAACTGATTCGCGTCATGAACGCGGCCATTTTGGTTGGTCATTTTTACCCCAAAAATGTACAATTATGACAATAACATTGACAATATGTCATAATATTTACTATGTCTCATTGACATTTCGTAACGTCAATTTTTACATTTCGTTCACAGAAATTGTTCAATTTTAACGATTTGTTTACATAAATTTTCCCATCTTTTTATTTTTTTTAAAACTACGCATTTACTCACTAAAAGAAATACAATTTTTATGAGGAAAAGTGACTACCAATTATCGATTGCACACCTCATTATAATTAAATGAAGGGGGAACGATTTTAAAACCAAGCCTTGCAATTGGGTTATAGTTTATGTTGGAACTTAGAAGAAGTAACCCCGGAGCGTAGCGGGGCGGATCGTATGCAAATTAAAGCCAAATTTGGCTAGAGTATGTTATTGTGGCCAAAAATAGGCAAAATCCGTCGTTCCCCTTAATACACCCTCATCCCCACCGTCCCGAAAGATAGCATTTGGCGTTTTGAAAAAAATAAACTCGAAAACTAATGATTTCCGACACTTCGCGTTTTTTGACATCGTCTCTAAATGCACCTATAATGCACAAGAAAAATCGGCAAAAGCATCTGAAGCCGCCCGCTTTCTAACTGCTTCCAAACACTGCGGTTGCTTAGGTGAAGACTACGGGAGTGAGCGCAGCGAAGAACCCGAATAGTCTTTGTATTAGTTCGACATGTATAACACAAAAAAATACTCGCTGTCCTTTTCATGAAACGGCTATGATACGGCTACGAAATATTCAACAGCTTTTAATTACTTTTCATAATACCGTTATTGACTACTAAGTGCCTCAATAATAATAACCCGTCGAGGAACGTTCAAAAGTCCCTCAGAGTCGACTTAGCAACATAAATCTTCCCGAGAACGCAACAAAAAACAGCTTAAAGGCCGTTCCAAATTTACATCACTTTAAAATAAATCATCTGAATTCCGCGACACTTCCCCAATTTTCCCCAAAATGGCCGATTCTTAATCTACTTACAAGTTATTTACTTTATTCGAAAGTCATTGGGCTACGGGTTAAATCTGCCCAAAATCGGATTAGGCTGGTTGATTAATTCCACGCCTCTCCGAACGGCGTGGAATCCTGAGGGGGATGTGCCTTTGCCACGTGAGGGAAAAGAAGTGATGAAATTTGTTTATTACCTTTGTCTCCGTAGACAGGAAATCGAAGGCTCGATTCGAGACAGGAATTCGGGAAAGGGGCACAGTTGGGATAGGATGGGATCGAACCCTTGCCGTCGCTGCCTGGAGCTGCCGACGGCGTGCTGTCTGCCGACGTGGAGTCGCCGTCCGAATACGACTCTGTCCTTCACAACACAACTCACTTGACCGCTGACGCGAATTACAATCAATAGCCCGACGCTATGGTAGATTTACACTCTGACCAGGCCCGATGCCTGTATTACAATTGGTACACCGAAATACCATTCAATGCCACGGGGCCCGAGTCGCCATGTTATCTCACCGATGAGACCAGAACAAGAGAAAGATTAACCTCCAATTTTACATCTCGTTTCCGATACGAGTGACAGCTGCTAGTCTGTTTTCGCTAGTGATGTCTCGATTACTCGCGATCAATTCGCGCAACAAAAAACCGGTGCGTTTCCGACGCATAAATATTAAACAGTCACCCGCCCGGACAGGCCCGAACCTGTCCCTAATCAATAGGAAGGCGAGAAAGTGTTGCGACCGCTCTCTTGAGGACCGAGTCCCCCACCCTGACTTCTGCTGATCGAGGCGTGCCATCCCGACCCGTGTACAAATTGACGATCCGTCCTCGTCTCCATCTCAATGATGGCAGGTTCGCATCCTTAATCAGCACCAAATCACCGACTTGAGGGGGGCTCGTCCGGTCAGTCCACTTAAGGCGCTGCTGCAAGATGTGCAAGTACTCAAGGGACCACCGTTTCCAAAAATCTTGAGCCATCTGCTGCAACATCTGCCACCTAGTTAACCGACTTAACTTAACATCACCGAATGGGTATTCTGGCAGGGCGTTAAGGGGCTGACCTATCAGGAAGTGACCCGGCGTCAACGCTTCCAAATCATTTGGATCCGAACTGAGCGGGCACAACGGACGCGAGTTCAGTGTCATTTCAATTTTACAGAACAGCGTCGCAAGCTCTTCAAAGCGTAGAGAGGTCTCACCGATGATCCTCGTCAGGTGCGACTTAGCCGATTTAACCGCAGCCTCAAAAATTCCTCCCCAATGAGGACATCCCGGCGGACTAAAAACCCATTCAATCCCTCGTCGGGAGCAAGCCGTACCGATGGCGTCCTGGTTACCGTTCAGGAATTGAGTGACCTCCTGCAGATATCGCCTGGCTCCGACAAAATTTGTGCCGTTGTCCGAACGGATTAATGTCGGGAGGCCCCTTCGTGAGACGAACCGATCTAGACAAGCGATAAATGCCTCTGTAGTGAGGTCACTGACCACCTCCAAGTGGACTGCCTTCGTGGCCAAGCACACGTAGACGCACAGGTATGCCTTCACTAATCTGGCGTTCCGTAGCCGTGAAGACTTGACCATGAATGGTCCCGCGAAATCCATTCCGACACCCGCAAAGGACCGGATTTCGTTAACCCTATCCGAGGGCAAATCGCCCATCTGGGGCTGCATCGTAGCCGCCTTGGCCCGATAACAAGGCAGGCACCGAAATACGACGCTACGCACTAAGCGTCGTCCCGATAGAATCCAGAACTCGCGCTGGAGAAACGCCATCAAGGCGTGGCATCCGACATGCCCATTCCGGATGTGTCGATCCTGTATCAACAGTTCGACCAACTTCCCTTTCCTAGGGAGTAACAACGGGTGGCGAGCCGCATAAGGCAGGTTGGCATTCCGCAGCCGACCTCCTACCCTCAGCAATCCTTGAGGGTCAATGAACGGGTTGAGCCGAGCCACTGCTCCCTTCAGTTGGACGCGTCCGCGTCTCAGAATGTCCAATTCGGACTTAAAGTGCACCGTCTGCACGTTCCGTACCAATGCGAACAACGCATGGTTCCGTTCCCGTGGTGTCAGGACCGGTGTCCGCACTCGTTGCGCCTCAGAATTCCGACAATTCCGCGCAAATCGGTAGATCCAGGCGGTCACATTGACCAGCTTGTCGAGCGAGCTGTACCGTTCCAGCAGGCTGAACTCCTCTTCCGGCTCTGGCTGCGTCGTACAGACACCGACTGTCAAGGCGCCGTTCGCCGTGGTAACGCGTGGACTCATTGGCTAATCCGATTCGGCTTGAGTCAACCATTTTGGACCCCACCACAAGGGATGTCCAACCAACTCCGGAGCGTGACACCCACGAGACGCACAGTCTGCTGGGTTCATTTCCCCTGGAACATGTCTCCAGATCAAGGGAACCTCCGAAGTCAAAATCTGCGAAACCCGATTCGCCACAAAAATCTCCAGCTTGTGAACGGAAGCCTTCAGCCAGCATAACACGATCTGGCTGTCCGTCCAAGCGTAGACCGTATCTTCCAACGCTATTGACCCACGAAGAACCGTCATCGTGTGGTTGAGCAGACGAGTCAGGAGAGCCGCTCCCGAAAGCTCTAACTTGGGAATGGTCAGGCGAGTGCGCAACGGCGCAACCTTGCTCTTGGCCATGACCAACCGCACATCAACCTCCCCCGAGGAGTCGACCGTACGCAGATACACCGCAGCTCCGTAGCCCTTCTCCGAGACATCGCAAAACCCATGCAGGGTGGCGGTGTATCGTTTGGTGGGGACCAACCTCCGTGGCAGTGAAATCCGATTAATGCCAGGGAGGGTCGAAAAGAACGAGTCCCACTCCGAGCTCAATGACCCGCCGATCGGGTCGTCCCATTTCAGCTCAGCAGACCACAATTGCTGCATAAAACACTTGAGCTGAAATGTTACCGGGGTGATCCACCCGTTTGGATCAAATGTCCTAGCCACCGTTGAGAGGACGTTCCGTTTCGTCCAGACCTTCGGGGAGTCCAACTCGACCCGATACGAGAACATGTCTGACACCGGCTGGTACTGGACGCCTAATACCGACAACATATTTGGATTTTCCAAATTTTCAAAAATGTGGGGATCCTGCTGGTAGTCATCCGGAAGACCAGTCAGTAACTCTGGAGAGTTCGACATCCATTTCCGGAGCTCGTAACCTCCACCCCGTAAGAGCTCAACTAGCTCGTCCCGTCGAGCGAGCGCCTCCTCTACGGAATCTGCACCGGTATAGATATCGTCCACGTAGAGGTCCTGCTCCAGGATCGCTGCTCCTCTAGGGAAATTTAACCGTTCTCGATCCGCTAACTCCCAAAGAGTGCGAATCGCCAAATAAGGACTAGACCGTAGCCCGTACGTGTTGGTGTTCAACTCGTACACCCTGATGGGCTGATCTGGGCTCTTTCGCCACAGTATCAGCTGATACCGTCTATCGTCAGGGTGAATGACCGTCTGTCTAAACATCATCCGGATGTCAGCTACAAACACAACATTGTGTCGACGGAACCGTGTGATAACATCCGCGATGTCATGATTCAACTTCGGCCCTGAATGCAAACACTGGTTCAGGTTCATGCCGTTAGATGTTGATGCCGATCCATTGAACACTACCCGTATTTTGCCCTCCGGGGTCCTCAAGACCGCGTGATGAGGCAGGAAGCAGTGGTCTTCACGCTTCCAGTCGATACCCGAAACCGACATGTGGCCGAGCGACTCGTATTCCCGCATGAAGTCGACGTACTTCTGCCGGAAAATCCCGTCACACTTCATGCGTCGTTCCATCGACAGAAGCCGCGTCTCGGCTGCATGGTGTGAACTGCCCAGCGGTGGGCGATCACTCCGAAATGTAAGACGTGTGAGAAATCGACCTGACCGAAGGCGACCAGTATTGTTCCGATAAAACTGTTCACACTCTTCTTCAACCGGGTCCAACCGGCGTACCTTAGGTGGTTCCTCCACCTCCCAAAACTTCTGTATCACCTCCGAGAGTACAGAACCGAATAAGGGACTACGGGTCGCTAGGCGTGGGGCAGCCGGCATGACCGGACCCATTACCGCATGGCCCAGTCTGGTGTTGACCGAAACCAGACCAGTCGCCTGCAACACGTGGACACCTGGCACTAACAGGTATCCTAAGGCATCGACACCCAATAAAATGTCTACTGGGCCCGAAATATCGAACTCCGGGTCAGCCAGTGACAACCCAGCGACCAACTGTCGCACCGAGGGCGACAACCGTACGTGAGGGTGTAAGCCCATCACATTAGGCATGACTAATGCCGTGACCGTCAGATTCACCGATGAATCCACCCGTGACGAGAGAGTAATCCGACATACTCCCTTAACGGAACCGACTTCCGTGTTCCCAATTCCCCGAATGGAATGTGGGTACTCCCTTACTGAAATGCCCAACCGTCTTACAAGGTTGCACGAGACTAAGCACCCCTGGGCCCCCGAGTCCAATAGTGCTCGTGCCACACAAGATTTGCCGTCCGAACTCCACGCTATCACCGAGGCGGTGGGGAGCATGACCGTCTGTGGAGTGGCGGCACCCTGTAAGTGGGCGGCGTGTCCCTAGCGGGAACCCCCGCGGGATCCGAACCCGCTCAGACCTCCGTCGGCCTGGTAACTCGGCTGCTGATATGCCACCGGTAGCATATCAGACCGCATGTACATTAGGGGGTCCCAACCCGCATAATAGGCTCCTCGCTGTCCCGGTACCCGACCATACTGGACTGTGAACGGTGTGCCCGGTGGCCACCGTGGATGGAGGGGGGAGAGCGGATCCAACCTGGGGCTCTCTAGGAATGGGGGCGACATCCGACTGTTCGCCTCCCTGTTCGCCTCCCAGAGCGACGGGCAGGGTGGCGCAGAAGGTGGTGGGCTCCCAGCCTTCGCGCCACTCATAGGTGCCATCTGACACCCGCCCGTAACACGCGGTGAGCCAGCGGCCCGAAGTCTTCGCTGGCCCTGGACAGCGGCGACCGAACCCCGGCTGTCCCGCCTGTTACCCCCCCGCGCTGCCCCCTTCCCCTCGGGGGGGGTCCCGTCCGCGGGTACCCCAGTCACCCCGTTGGTGAATCCCGTTGCCCGGAGGGGGACTGGGTCCGGCCCTGGTTGGGCCCTGTGACCGACCAACCTGAGTCCGGCCCTGGTGACCGTCCGATGGGCCTGACCGGTTCAGGCACAACACGACGTGGTGCCTGCCACCGCAGCCCTCACAGGGGGACGCCCGTGAGCACTCGCTCAGCGGGTGCGGCCCCAAGCAACCGAAACACAATCGGTGGCGGAAGACCACCTTCCTGCGGGCAGCCACACCGAGCGTCTTAAAGTTGGCGCAACTGGTCACTTCATGACCGGCACTGTCGCAGTGCGCACAGCCGTCACCCGACGGCGCGGCACTCAAAACGCCAAATTGTTTTGACCGACCACCCCCCGTGGGGGTGGGAGGCGCGGCCCCTCCCGCATCCGCGCGGGTTGGCGCTGCACACTGGCCTCCGAATCCATGGTGTCGCATCGCCTGCATTCACCCTCCAAAAACTCCGTTAATTGGACGAGCGTGGGCAGTTCCGAGCTACTGCCCCCATGCAGCTGTTCAAAGCGACTTTGAACAGCTGCAGGCAACCGTGACAAAACCATATATAACACAATATATGACCATTGGTCTACCGGCAGACCAAGGTTCTGAAGGGCCTTAGTGGCCACCAGCACAGGGTTGAGCACCTGTACCCGGATGTCAACATCCCGGGTTACTCTTGGTATGCTAAACAGCTTCCCCAGCTGCGCATCAACCAACCGCCGTTTGTGTTGGTAGCGGTCAAACAATATGACCCGGGCAATCTCATAATTGCCCGCCGTAACCGTTAGGTGACCGACCAACTCCTTCGGTTCACCCCGCAGTGCCATCAATAGCTGGGCCAACTTGTAGGCGCTGTCCAGGTCGTCCCGACAAATCGAACAAATTGATGAATGCCGGCCACTCATCAATTGCCCCACCGAAGGCCGGAATCTCCAGGTGTGGAAGCCGTCCAACCACACCCTTAGGGGGGGGGTCTCCGCTACCCTCCCCGCGGTCATCCCGACGCGACCGCTTAATTTTTTCGGCGCGACGCTCGATGTCGCCCAAGCTCCATCGCTTGGTCAGCATCCGCGCAGAGCTGCCTCACTGCAGCCACCGAGGCCTCATCCGTAAGCCCGAGGGCTTCAGCCTCGGCAGCCAGCCGACACACCTTCCCGACGCGTGTCATTGCGTCCTCCACACGCTTGAGCAGGACATCGTCCATGTCGGGTCGCTCCACATACTTGTGAGTATGGGCGAGCCATCTCATCTCCTCACGGACACCATATCGCAGTACCGTCAAGGGCGAAGGGGCCATGGTTACCGATTTAATTGTTCCTGGTCCTATGCTTCACTGCCGAACTAAGCACAGCCAGATACCAGCACTTTCCCGTCAGCGCTGGGCACAGAAATTAAAACTAAGTTGTAAAACCCAAGGCAACCGCTAAACAATTAAATCCTAAACAATATTTAATATGGTTGCCCTGTGTACACACACCTTATAAATATATACTCTAAATCAATTAGAGAATGCCACCATGTGGCACAATACAAATAACACACAAAAGGTTATTATAAAAAAAACAAAATAATAAGTGGCTTCTTATGAACCACACTTCCTTTGAGGTCAGCAAATCAGCTTAATACCCCTTAAATAGCCCGACCCTGCTGTGTAAACCGAAATAACACTGTAGGACTACAGAACCCGACGTTCCACCGTAAGTAATACAATCTAGGCTTCGCAGAATGACCGTTCAATCCTTTATGCGCTGGTAACAGTAGTTTCCGACTTCAAATTTATAACAACTGTTAACTAAATTGGCACTTATACTTTCACTAACCGAAATGAACTTTAATTGTGGTATACCGACCACAGACTCATTGCCGACTTGAGCCAATCTGACAATGTGACAAAGGCAGCCCTACAACCGTGAATCAATGATTTCCCACTAGGAAACCGCGCTCCTGCTACCAAAATGATTAATTCCACGCCTCTCCGAACGGCGTGGAATCCTGAGGGGGATGTGCCTTTGCCACGTGAGGGAAAAGAAGTGATGAAATTTGTTTATTACCTTTGTCTCCGTAGACAGGAAATCGAAGGCTCGATTCGAGACAGGAATTCGGGAAAGGGGCACAGTTGGGATAGGATGGGATCGAACCCTTGCCGTCGCTGCCTGGAGCTGCCGACGGCGTGCTGTCTGCCGACGTAGAGTCGCCGTCCGAATACGACTCTGTCCTTCACAACACAACTCACTTAACCGCTGACGCGAATTACAATCAATAGCCCGACGCTATGGTAGATTTACACTCTGACCAGGCCCGATGCCTGTATTACAATTGGTACACCGAAATACCATTCAATGCCACGGGGCCCGAGCCGCCATGTTATCTCACCGATGAGACCAGAACAAGAGAAAGATTAACCTCCAATTTTACATCTCGTTTCCGATACGAGTGACAGCTGCTAGACTGTTTTCGCTAGTGATGTCTCGATTACTCGCGATCGATTCGCGCAACAAAAACCCGGTGCGTTTCCGACGCATAAATATTAAACACTGATATTGAAGCGGCTGACTTATATTTGCGATTTAATTGATCATTTCGACATAGAATTTGGAAATATTTATTTTTGGGCTAGCCCCCCTGTCACGCAAATGCAGTATGGAATGACTGGGCACAATTGTGCCTCTGCCACCCCGTCTGGCAAAAGACGTGACGCTGTGTTTGTTCGTTTGTTATTTTTGGTGACGGAAAAACTGCAACTTTAGTAACTGAATTTGATCCTGAATAATATGTACTGAATGAAAATATACTCAATATTTAGGTACATTCATTAAATAACTTTATTTATTGCACAAAACTATAGATACTAATAAAAACGTCCAAGTGCGAGTCGGACTGGCACACGAAGGGTTCCTTACCACCGCACAAAAAAACTGGTGTGCTCTTAATTGTGCTCCCCTACTTAAACCTTACTTACTTAAATATTTTAGACCGACTTCAAAAAGGGGGAGGTTCTCAATTCGACTGTTGTTTTTATGTTTATTACGCGATTATTCCGTTAATTATGAATAAATTTTGATGATTCTTATTTTGATTGTTAGGTCATTTTTCAGAGAAGGTCTCATATAAATTTTATCACAATTAATATAGTACTTTTTGAAAAAATCAACATAAAAAATACAAAAAATATTACACAGATGACGTTTTGGCTTGTGGTTCCGTGCAACAAAAGTTTTGATGAGGACTTTTCATGTGCACAGACTTCACTCGCCTCCTGACCCAGGAGGAAGAAAAAGGGCTTAAACTTGAACTTAAACTTGTTTTTTTTAAGTTTTTAACTTGGTGGTTGGGTCGGCATAACGGCCGATAGGAATTTGTGGGTAAGATCGAGGGAGGCCTTTGCCCAGCAGTGGGACACAATAGGATATGTAAAGAAAAAAAAACTTGGTGAATTATTTTGACTACGCATTTCAAATTATGGAAAAAATATATTTGAAATCCTTGCAACAAGCTTTTTAAGCGACTTCAAAAAGGAGAAGGTTCTCAATTCGACTGCTTTTTTTGTATGTTTGTTACGCGATTATTCCCTCAATTATGAATTAATATTGATGATCCTTTTTTATTTGTAGGTCATGCTCCAGGTAGTCCCATATAATTTTTATCGAATTTTATTTAGCGCACAGATGATGTTTTGGTTTATGGTTCCCGCCAGCAAAAGTTTTGGTGAGGACTTTTCTATATACTAATAGACGACATTCGCATCTCGATCGGGGAGGGCGATATAGGCCTTGAACTTGAAGTCAGTTTTTTTAAAGTTTTTAACTTAGTAAATTATTAACTTCAGATGTAACAAAATACAGTTTGCAAAGTTTTTTTTTTTTGAAAAAAGAAACAATTTAAAGCATAATAAATAAATAAATGTACCAAATTTAAAATTTATATGTCTAGAAATCGGTCGTTTATTATACTTTTACACACAGACGGACATATACATTTAAGGTACAGAACCCTAAACATAGAAAAAATATGAATGCAATCTAACAAGAAATTTATTTTAGCAAACCCAGGACGTGCAAGATCTAATTAAACAACAGGTGGACTTATATGTTCTCGTACATTCCAAACAACAGTATAATAACATTTCAAACAACAAACATTTGATCACAACAAAATCAAAGATTGGTTTTAAATTAAATTATAGCCCCGAACCCTGCCAACAAATTCGTTTACAAAAAGGCTTAAACCCCAAATTGGAAGATCGGTCCCTACAATTATTTAACCAGCTACCAACAAGATCTAATGTAAGATAACAATACCCTTTCATTGCACCGAGTGATTCCGTCCGTTGTGCTAATGAAGTCAAGTCTGCCATATATTATCGCCTAATTAGATTAGACTACGGTCTACGGTGGAGAGGCTTGAAGGGGTCTTCCCATTACTCCTTCGTTTTCTGAAATTACCTGTTGAAATAACAACCGGCCAAAGGCGAGTCGGACTCGCGCACGAAGGGTTCCGTACCATTAGCTATTAATCAATATCGAGCAAATACGTGAAAACAAAGCGTTTGTTGTATGGGAGCTCCCTTAAATATTTGTTTTATTCTGTTTTTTAGTTTCTGTTGTTATAGCGGCAACAGAAATACATCATCTGTAAAAAAAAATAAAAAATTGTCTAACTATCACGGTTCATGAGATACAACCTGGTGACAGTCGGACGGACGTACCGACAGCGGAGGTTGACTAATGGACCCTATTAGTCAACCTCCGCTGTTGGTTCTACAGGATGAAGAAGTGGAATCATTATAAAAATCAATAAAATCAAATAATTTTACTCCGTTTTCTTTCAATACCACATACAAACTTATGGACGCACTAGTGACGTACACGGAGTAGAGTATACTTTAGACTGTAATTTTACAAAGTCTAACTTATTTACGTTTGTGATCTAAAATCAAACCTAATGACTTTTCTAATATTAGATTAGATAATTCAAATTCCAAATTCAAATTCAAATTCCAAATGTTATTACTGTAAATATTTACATATACTTAGCAATCGTCATTTTTTGCCACTTCTCTACATTGGACCGCTGCTGTGGGAGGAGAAGGGCGTAGAAAATCCCACAGAATGATTTTTAGAACTCTTTTAAAAATTGCTTGTGCTTAACTAATAAAAAAAATATAATATCATTTTATCATATTTAATAAGTAGGAATAAATAATTACAAAACTATGACAGCAAGGTCTGTGTTGAGTTAGATTAACCCCATACAGTCCCGTCACTTAAGTAATCTTGAACATCGTAACATCCCTTTTTCGACAAAGTCGCTTTAACATGGTTTTTAAATTGCTCAAATGGCAATTTCAAGATCTCCAGAGGTATTTGTTTTGTTTGTTTTAAATAGTTTATTTTCATTGGATTTTACATAGATAATCTAATATAAAACCTCTTAAAAATAGTCATTAAAATTAAAAATAGTTACCTGCCTAGGTGCATTCGAAATGTTGTCCTCAATGTGAGGAATGCACAAGAAACACATTGCATACTCTTTTCAAAATTCAAGTACTTATGTCTAAACAATAATTGTTTGGTCAATTTACATGAAAAGAAGCTGTCAAATGGAGCTAATTTACTGCCAGACCAGTTTATCATTTAAATAATCCTCAACTTTATAGTATGCCTTTTTAATTAATACATTCTTAACAGTTTTCTTGAATTGTTTTTCTGATAAATTAATAACATTGGAGGGCAACTTATTGTAACACCTAACAGAAAGCCCCTTGAAGCTAGAGGAAACTTTGCTTAAACGAAAATGAGTATAAGATAATTTTAATTTGTTTCTAGTATTAACTGAGTGAAGATCACATTTTCTATTAAAGCTACTGATATTTTTGCGGACATACATAATATTTTCATAAACATATTGAGAGGGAAGAGTCAAAATATTAATATCCTTAAATTTATCTCTCAACGATGATCTAGCCTTCAAGTTATAAATGGCCCTAATGGCACGTTTCTGTAAGATAAAAATACGTTCAACATTGGCAGCGCCGCCCCAAAGGAGTACTCCATATGACATTACACTGTGAAAATAGGCATAATATACAAGCTTTGCTGTTTTTTCATCAGCTAGTTGCCGGATTCTTTTAACAGAAAAAGCCGCAGAACTTAATTTAGAGCCCAGTGTTTCAATATGTGGACCCCATTGCAGTTTACTATCCAGTGTTAAGCCAAGAAACACTGCCTTCTCGACAAAGCCCAGTGTCTCCTTGCCCAGGTTTAATGGTGCTTCTACTTGCCTTACATTTGGTAGAACAAATTTTATACAATTAGTTTTCTTAGTGTTAAGATTTAAATTATTTTTATTAAACCAATCTAGTAGCACCGATAGAGCAGAGTTCGCCTTGTCAAGAGATGTAGATTGTCTCTGTATATTAAATATTATAGAAGTATCATCAGCGAACAATACAATATCGGCAGATTTTTCCATAAGGTATGGCAAGTCATTAATATAAATAAGAAATAAAAATGGTCCTAATACTGATCCTTGAGGGACACCCATTTCCATTTCACATCCGTTTGAAGCAATACCATTAACATTGATTTTTTGGGTTCTGTTCGACAAATAAGAATGAATTAATTCATTTGACTTATCTCTTATTCCATAATGTTTAAGTTTATTGAGCAAGGTCTCATGATTTACGCAATCAAAGGCTTTAGAAAGATCACAGAATACTCCAAGAGCATCCTCTGAATTTTCCCAAGAATCATAAATATGGGATATAAGAGCTATGCCTGCGTCAATAGTTGATCTACCTTTCGTAAACCCAAACTGTTTCGCGTGGAAAAACCCATTAGAACTAAAATGATAAAGCATTTGCTTGAGCATAATCTTTTCAAAGAGTTTACTTAACACTGGTAATATCGCAACTGGCCTATAGTTATTAGGATCACATTTTTCTCCTGTTTTAAATAATGGTATAACCTTAGCTAATTTCATGAGATCTGGGAACATTCCATTTTTGATGCAAACATTAAAGATGTGTGCCAACAATGGAGCTATACTTGTTATAATGGATTTAATAACCTTAACTGATAGTCCCCAGTGGTCCTCAGTTGATTTTAACTTAAGTTGACCAAATGTTTTAATAATAGTATAATCGCTAATTTTCTTAAATGAAAAACCTTCATTACATCTGCTAACATTTTCTATCAGCAGTTTGGTTGCTGCTTCTGGTGATGAATTAAGCCCATAGGTTAGTTGGGATGGAATTTCCTTAAAAAACCTTTCGAAAATGTTTGCAACTTCAGCTGGTGAGTCTACTTTTTTATCATCTAAGATGAAACAAATATTTCTATCTTGCAATTTAGACTTTCCAGATTCCTGATTAATCATCTTCCAAACGGTTTTAATTTTATCATCTGATTTAACTATTTTATTTTTAATATGCAATATCTTAGCTGCTAGGCATACCCTTTTAAATGTCTTTGAGTAATTTCTAACATACTCATGAAATTCTGGACTTGGCGTAAGTGTTTTTTCGGCATACAGGTCATAAAGTTTTCTTCTACTGATGTGAATCCCCGTAGTAGCCCAGTCGCAGAAAGATTTACAATTATTACGTGTTATAATTTTAACATTAAATACGGCATTAAACTCTTTTTCTAAAATATTAAACATTTTTCCATATAATATATTGGGGTCCTTGTCACATGGAGTACTAGTAGATATATTTATTAAAGACTGCTGGATAATGGTTTTAAATTTCAAAATCTGACTATTTGTTATAGGTCTAAATTTAATTTGTATCATTTTGTGTAGCTTAGTGAACGGTATTTTAATAATTTGTCCACAATGATCAGAGGGCAAGGCATTGATAATACTTTTAAATTTAATGTCACAATCTTTGCTACAAAAAATGTTATCGATGCAGGTTGCTGTGGTAGCCGTTATCCGTGTTGGTTCTTGAAATACATGTGATAAGTTAAAAGATGAAAATAAATTTAATAATTTACTTTTGAGGGTAGACTCTTCCAATATATTAATATTAAAATCTCCACAAACAATAATGTATTTTTTAAGCTTAATTAAATTACTGAGTACATCTTCCATGACATTTTCAAAAGTTGTATAGTTTGAACCAGGTATTCTATAAACACAGATTATAACTGACAGTTCCAGCTCAACACATGACAGCTCTACAGTGCTTTCAATAGATTGTGATACAATATCTCTCCTATCCTTTGCGTTTATAATATTATTAATTAAAATAAGAGAGCCTCCACGCTCATGACTTTTCCTAGTAAAAGCACTTACAATTCTATAGTTATTAAATCCTATTGACAACTCATGTTCTTTTAACCAGTGCTCAGTTAAGCATAGTACCTGTATCTTTTCGCTTTCTAAAAACAATTCAACATTTAAAATTTTGCCAGAAAAACCTTGAATGTTCTGATGAACAATATGAAGCAAGTTTGGTTTTTCTTTTGTCTTACTTATAAGTTTAAATTATATTTACTTGTAACTTTAGATATGTCTAAATCCCTATCCACACATCTCGGCTGCGGACAAAAGTCCTCGTCTCTATTTATCAGTGGTGGACAATAGTCCTTATCATCTCCTAACTGTGAACAAATCGAATTGCCCACATCTAAAGGCGGACAAAAGTCCTTGTCAAGTACATTGTTAGTAATTGTACTAACGTTAATATTGATAAAATTGGTTTTACAAGGTAAAACAAAGTCAAAATTACATGTTAACAACTTAGCAAGAATATATCTAAAAGAAGTTAAAAAAAATCTTGTCATAAAGGACTTATTAATATAACTATTTATGTCAATTACATTGACAAAATCAAAACTTTTTGACAAATGCAACATTAAACAGTTTTTCTCATATATGAGTGCATTTGATTTACATACAACATTCAATGTACGCAACATTCATTATGTTTTCGAAAATAAATTGACTAGCTACAGTTAGTATGTCAATTTCTTTAAAAAGCTCTCTTAAGGAGTCTGTGCGTTTTAAATTATTAATTGCTCGAAAAGCTCTTTCCAGTAAAATAAAAATAGTTTGATATACCATAGGACATGACACTATGAAAGTAACTAAAATATACTAGCCTAGATGTAGCCACATCCGTGCTTTGTCTGATAGCCCATGTCACTCTCACGTTCGGTCCATGAATCCAATGACACCTCATTTGTTGAAATCTGTAAAACCGTTTGGACGTGTTCTTTTTTACATTTTGAACCCCAAATGGAAATATTGAGAAAAGTCCAAAAACGGAATCCACAAAAAACATACAATTATCGAACTGGCTCACAAAATTTCACAAGAATCGGTTAAAAAATGCGACCTCAGGAAAACAGCCGGACGGAAATCGAGGCATACGAAAGCCTTTTTGCCCAAGCTGAAACGGAGACGCTACGCACGCTCCGCTCGCTCGTTCAACTAATGGAACTGAATATATCCGCGAACTGGCCGAAGTCCGATTGGACAAACTTATGTGAGTAAAATGTTTGCTATGGGTTGAAATGGGAATATCCGTTTCCCTATAGCCTAGCGGAAGTAGACTCAATTGAGCGACCGTAATCACGGGCTCGCTGCAAATAAGCTATTAGGATTACAATTTATTGATATTGCACTGGAGCTGCAGGATTTGTAGCAGGGGTAAACTTCACGCCTTGGTAAATTCTAAAAGAATGATCGAGCAAAAAATCAGTGATTTATAGTCTAGAGCGAAAGCCTAAGCATAGATTTAATTACACTTAGAAACTCTCTCCTCCTTATTGCCTGAGCATCTTGATGAGAACTCTTAATGAACTTAGACCTAAGTGTTATTAGATATTAGATACCTAAAGTTATTGACTGCTAGTGCCGGCTAATTGCGGTTTTGGAACCGATATTGGTATCGGTAAGATATGACATGAACTATTAATCAAAGGGTAGATTTAATGCTTTACTATGATGCCTAAACTAAATGCCTTCTTATCGATGATGTCTGTGGCGTAGCGGTTCAAGAATCTGGCTCCCATAACCCTAAATTTTTGATGTTTTATGTGTGTGACCCTCTGTTTCTGGTTCCAACCACACAGGGTGTTCTGTAGGCCCAAAGCAATATATGTGCATGTATAAAAATGTACAGTGGGCGGTGAAAAGCTTAGGAACCTCAGACATGCAGATGGCACGACAGAACTTACGTCCAGCGAAGAAAAAATGGCGGAAGTACTCATGCGAATTGAGGATGAAAGTCTTAGACTCGGTTTAAGATTAACCAGTCAAAGACCAAGATCATGGTGGTGGACCGAGGACAAGTACTCCAGCCGCCAAGTGCCCTCGCTAGATATGAGAAGGTAAATGAGTTTGTGTATCTGGGGTCGGTGCTGAGAAGCGATGGCAGCTATTCTGAGAGCTGTGCCGATGTATTGGCATGGCCAAATGCGCGACGACCAACCTGGAGAAGATCTGGAAGAACAGGAGTGTTCACCGTATAACGAAGGTACGACTTGTCCGGACCCTTGTAATCTCGATCTTCATGTAAGGTGCAGAAACCTGGTGCCTGAAGAGCCGGGAACGCAGTAAAATCGAAGCGTTCGAAATGTGATCTTGGAGAAGACTATTCAGAATTCCGTGGGCTGCCATGAGAACTAACGTGTCCATTCTGAGTGAACTGAAGATTACAAAGCGGCTCTCGAGAATTTTCCGGGAAATAACTCTAAGCTTCTTCGTCACATTATGCGCTCGTCTTGGCACCAACCGGAAAAGCTCATCATAATGAGTCAAGTGGAAGGCAAACGCGCTAGAGGACGTTCTCCAACTAGATGGTCCGAACAGATTAGAAAGGCGACCGGGGGTACTCTACATAACGCGTACCATCCTACGCGGACCCGTCAGCAATGGAGGAGAGCATGTGGTCACGATTCTCATCATTGAGGGACCGATAAAGAAGAGAAGAGATAAATGTGTTTATGTAAAATGTCAAGTTAATTGTGTACTTATCTCGTGACAGTACTGTGGATATCGATATTAGTTGAACCACATACTACTTCAGTATGCAGCCTGGCCCAGCGAATTCGGCTTATTAACTAAACATAACATCATTCACATAACATTCACATACAGGCACATTCATTGCTTCTGGCCCCACACTAGGATACAGCGATATCACAAACATGTATACAGCCAAGACCTGTGGTTTTTTTTCGTCCAAACCCGGGCTTAGAACTTGGGACCTCTCACTAGAGAAGCACAACACCACAGTCTTATCTTATTTCTATACGTATAAACCATTAAACACGTCTGGTGTTCCCGGTGTTCAAATCACAAATGCAAATCCAGTAGCTAAGTTATTAGATCTGCGTCTGTCACAGCCATTATTCGCTACGTCATGTAACCAACGTTCACTCTTATATAACTTGACTTGAATAAAGTGTTACCAATTTGACTTGAGACAGAGGTACAGTTAGTGTCTCCCGATTCCTATGATGCTGCTGGCACCAATAATTGCTCTCTGATTGTCCAAAAGTCAATTTGAATTAAGGTTATTCGAAATAATAAAAAATAAAGTGATTATGATGTAAACGAAAGTGACAGCGTTAATTACTTGCATAAGAAAGAAAGGAGAGCGCAAACAATGCGCACAAACAAACAAACTAAAATAACGTAGCGCACATACACATAAAAATTGTTTAAAAATAAACTACGCTATTTTGTATTAAATATTTTCAAGGAGAGTTTACGAATACATAATAACAACATTTTGAATACAATCCCGCAATTAAATTAGTTAGAATATTCGAATTACAGGATTAAATAAAGAAATATAGAGGTATTTTCGTAATTGAATTCTATCAAGAAAATTTCATCCGATTGCGTTTTTATTTAGTATGAATTTTAATCAAATACTCAATAAACGTTAACCAAAACATAAAATCTGTAGATGACTTAATAGTGGAGTAAAAGGATTCGAAAAAAACCCGCAACACCTTAAGCGAAAATTCTTCAAAACATCAACTTGACAGAGTTTACGATGGAAATGTATTTATGTGCGATAGAAAATAGAGCTGCAGATATAGAATTGGTTTTGTACAATAAAGTCTATTCAGATTCAGATTCGAATGTGTAGGTTTACTGTCTGTACTTTACATGGCCAAACACATTTCACGTACTGACCGCTGCTGTAAAAAGTGTATGTTAAATGTTAAGCTGGTTGGCAATCCAGAATTATTGTTTTAATTATTTAGATAAAAAGGATTGCTTTAATTTAAAATGCTTGATGCAGTACGATTATTTTAGCTTTAACGCTCGACACTTCTCGGCTTTTAGATGTTATTATATCATAAATCAAGTAACTGTTTTCATGTTTTTGCCTTAATATACTCTTCAACGACATCTTGATCACTTTCAGCGACTAAAACCGAGAAGGGTAGAGTGGTAAAGAGAGTTAAAGTAATCGTATTGTAACTGTTTATAATAATATTATATAGTTTATAACAATTTATAATAATTCTATATTTATACTGTATTGTAGCAATGTTATACATATAATAATAGACTATCTCTAATATTAACATAACATTGTATTCATTGGTCATTACATTTTATAACGTATTATATTAAGTACCTACTTAATTGTACCGAAGACAACAAGTTTCATGTTGCGGATATTTTGGAATAATCTGCTTCATTTTTAGGGTTCCGTTACCCGAAGGGTGCCAAACGGGACCCTATTACTTAGCCTCCGCTCTCCGTGCGTGCGTCCGCCTGTCACCAGGCTTTATCCCTTGAACCGTGATAGTTAGACAGATGCAATTTTCACAGACGATGTATTTCTGTTGCTGCTATATATAATATATATATATATATATATATATATATAAATACTATAAATAAATACTAAAAAACAGAATAAAAGGGCTTCCATACAACAATTCTTTCAATACCATATAAAAACGTATAAATACACCTAGTTACGTACATGGAGTGTGAAAGTAATCGCACCGATAACTTTGTAAACAACATTTTTCTACGTAAAATCCAAACTATTCACTCCACCCTACCATACGGTGGCACGGAACCCTTCGTGAGCAATTTCGACTCGCACTTGACCGGTTTTTGAATACCGTAAGCAAATACTGCATTTTATTATGATCCAGACATGATATGAAATACCCAACAATAATATGGCGATCTGCGAAAAGAATCATTCAATTATGTGGAGTTAGGGCGGTTTTGTCCGTTGTGCTGGATCGAATAGCTGCCGGGCCGGCTCTATTCCCTTTAGTGGTCCCTTGCCGATGTGGCCGGAGAAACTTCGTTATTTCAACAAGAGCTGGTGGCTGGGTGGTGATATTTTAGTTTTTTTACTGCGTTCAATGTTTAGCTTTCGTTGCTTTTTGTCTGCCTCTGATGTTCAACTCCATGTCTCCATGTCATAGGATGTATGGCTGTTGAATCTGTAACTGACTTAAAAACGGAGGAGGTTCTCAATTAGATGGTTTCTAGTATTCCGTTCCCAAAGGGTAAAATAGGACCCTATTACTATGACTCCGCTGTCCGTCCGTCCGTCCGTCTGTCACCAGGCTGTATCTCATGAACCGTGACAGTTAGACAGTTGAAATTTTCACAGATAATGTATTTCTGTTGCCGCTGTAATAACAAATACTAAAAAACACAATAAAATTATTCATTTATCTATAAACCACAAACAAACTTATGAATGCACCTGTTACGTACATGGAGTGTAAAAGTAGCCGCACCAATAACTTTGTAAGCAATATTTTGCTTCGTAAAATCCAAACTAGCGTTTTTTATATGTTTGTTATGCTATTTCGTCAATTATAAATCGATTTTGATGATTCTTATTTTGATTAGTAAGGACACTTCAGAGGTGGTCCTGTTTAAATTTTATCAAAATTGATTAAAATATATTTTTGTTTGTGGTTTCGTTAAGCAAAAGTTTGTATGAGGACTATTCGTGTACATCGACGACATTCGCATCCCGTCCGGGTAGGAAGACGAAGGGCTTCAAGTCGGTTGTTTTAAGTTTGTCTAGGGGAGTTATTGAAGTTCATTTCATTGCGGTGCGGTATTGGAATTTGATCAGACTCTTATGTTACTATCCTGTACTGCTAGTAGTGCTGACCGTCTAAATTCATCTCCATATGAAGCAGAGACTTTATTAAAAAATAACACTAGCGCCAGTAATGTATATTTAAAATTTCATCATGTATATCCCCAGGACATTGTCAAAACGTTAAAATTACTTAACTTAAAAAATACGGAAGACCTGTGGGGTATATCAGTCAAAGTCATTGGTTCAGTAATTCTAGTTATAGCCCCACACTTAGCTTATATATTCAATAAATGTGTTGACGATGGGGCTTTCCGAGACCTCATGAAACACAGTAAACTGATACCTCTGTTCAAGTCGGGAGATAAGGGTGATCCTTCAAATTTCAGACCAATATCTGTTCTTCCAACACTAAGTAAAATATTTGAAAAGATTATACTCAATCAAATGCTCTCACACTTCAACCGTACAAAACAACTCCACGCCAAACAATACGTTTTCACTAGGGGTAAATCGACTACGGATGCAGGTATTACCCTTATATCTCATATTTATTCTGCATGGGAGGCCGCACAGGATGCTCTCGGAGTTTTTTGCGACCGGTCGAAGGCGTTTGATTGTGTTGATCATAATACGCTATTAATTTAATTAAATAATACGCTATTAATTAAATTAAAGCGTTGGATCTACTAAGATCATACCTAAGCAATAGAATTCAAAAGGCAGAAGTTAACGGCGTAAAATCTGATGGATCGGGTGTTAAAATGGGCATTCCACAAGGTTCCATATTAGGCCCTTTCTTATTCCTGGTATATATTAATGATCTGCCTTTCATGGTGGAGAAATTAACTGACATAGTGTTGTTTGCTGATGATACTTCACTGGTCTTCAAAATTGAAAGACAAAAAGGAGATTTTGATGATGTTAATGGTGTATTGTCTTTAACCTTGAATTGGTTCACAGTTAATAATTTATTGTTAAACGCTGGTAAAACCAAGTGTATCAAATTCTCACTTCCAAATGTCAGGCAAGTTGAGACCAGTTTAGTGTTAGACAACAGCACGTTAGAATTAGTAAATGATACGAAGTTTCTTGGAATAACCATTGATAGCAAATTGCAGTGGGGACCCCACATAGATAAATTGGCTGGTAAATTAAGTTCTGCGGCTTACGCTGTTAGGAACATCAGGCAAAGCACGGATGTGGCTACATCTAGGCTAGTATATTTTAGTTACTTTCATAGTGTGATGTCCTATGGTATCTTGTTGTGGGGGAAAGCAGCGGATATTCAAACTATTTTTATTTTACAGAAAAGAGCTATTCGAGCAATTTATAATTTAAAACGAACAGACTCCTTAAGAGAGCTTTTTAAAGAAATTGACATACTAACAGTAGCTAGTCAATTTATTTTCGAAAATATAATGTATGTACGCAAGAACCTTACAACATTTTCCAAACTTAGCGATAGCTGTAATGTTTACCTAATAAATAATCACAGACTATGTGCGCCCCGTTTTAGACTCGCGGAGGTTAGCAATTCTTTCAAGGGTCAGTGCATTCTCTACTACAATAAGATACCTCTGGAGATTTTGAAATTGCCATTTGAGCAATTTAAAAAGCAGGTTAAAGTGACTTTGTCGAAAAAGGGATATTACAATGTTCAAGATTACTTAAATGACAGGACTGTATGGGGTTAATCTGGCTCAACACAGACCTTGCTGTTAATAATTTTGTAATTATTTATTCCAGCTTATTAAATAAAAATAAATCATAATTGTCCTTCTCCCACAGTGGTCCAATGTAGAGAAGAGGCAAAAAATGACGTTTGCTAAGTATATGTAAATATCTACAGTAATAAAGTACTTTTGAGTTTGAGTTTGAGTTTGCTGAGTATGGCCTTTGCAAGTCCTCATTCAACTCGCAGTTGCCTTTGCAACTCAAGTTGCAAAAGCAACCCGCGTAGAGGCCTCTGCCTCGTAAGCGAGTGGCCTAGAGTTCAAATCCGGGCTGGGAAGCCGGCTGGGGGGGGGAATCCTCGGTTCTTGGGTATCTAGGTGTGGGGCCAGAAGAAATGTACCTATATGTGTCTGTGTAACAAATGTAGCCCATTAATGTCCCCACCAAGGGGTACATACCTATACCTGGATACGAGTAAAATTGAGCCATACTCCATCACGCTGGCTCAGTGCGGGTTGATGGAGGGGTTTTACGACTACTACGAATACTACCAAGGAGCGATGGAAGCCGGGAGCCCGGGACGTACAACTTAATGTGTCTTCCGAAATACAGAACGTTCGATAATGTTCTTGGATGAAAGTTTAATCTCTATGTACATGGTCAGCACTGGATACGAACCTGCATCTCTTGCGTGAGGAGCAGGCGTTAACCCATTGGACTTGACTAAATCTCAAACTAAACTATAATATACCACGTTCGTCATCCTGATGAACGACCTACCCCATATCGTCTCCGGAACAGCCAAGTCCCTGATGTACGCTGATGATGTCTGTGTTATCGTGGACGGTAAAGATGAGGCTGATTCAAAGAAACACCTCCAATCGATTACCCTATGTCTAACTGAATGGTTCACAGTAAATGGCATGCTACTAAACCTTGATAAGACCCAGGTACTGAGATTCTCGTTGCGCAACGTAGGTGGGGCTCCCCAGGTTCCACTCGTAGTGAACGGGGTCACTCTGCCTGCCACCGACACTATTCGGTTTGTTGGATTCACTTTTGACGCAGGATTGCAGTGGACTCACCACATTGACTCTTTGTGCAAAAAATTAAACAGTGCGTATTATGCACTATCGAGACTCTCACCTACTCTGTCTAGAGAGCACTTACTAACTACATACTATGGCTACTTCCATTCGATACTTTTGTATGGTATAGACTTGTGGGGAATGGCTGCTGAACGCGACAGACCATTTCTCATTCAGAAACGTGCAGTGCGTAGAATTGCCGGAGTACCTAACGACACCCCGGCTCGGGAACTCTTCATTGAGCTAGGTATTCTCACACTACCCTCTATGTACATCTTGGAAGTACTGAAGTATGTGAGGCAGAACCCATCGGAGTACCCAAGCTTCCAGAACCCAGACCGTAGGTATTCTTCTCGACGGCCCCACGACTTGTATTGTGCGACCAGTCGTCTTGCTAAAACCAGCAAATCATTGAAGGGTATGGGCCCTACCTTATTTAATAAACTACCAGTGGAGATAAAATCCATCAACATACTAAACATCTTTGTAACAAAGGTAAAAAAGTACCTCCTAAGCAAAGCATACTACTCAGTGTCAGAATTTATTGACGAATAAGTTAACCACTGACTTAATTAACTTATGATTGTAATAAAATTGTGACCTATTTTATTTTTTATTTATTTTTTTATTCTGACATGTAATTTTATTAATTTTTACCTGTAGTGGTATTATTCTTATTGTTATGCGATTTTTACATTATTATTCTTTTTGACATAACTTTTATTATTGACTTTTATTAGTGAGTGTATACTATTGTATTATTGTACTATCCTGACATGTTATTCATAATCATTATGCCTGCTAATTTAATTTATTTTCGTTTATTGTATACTGTTGACATGTAATATCTTATTATCAATAAAATATGAATATGAATAAAATGAATATGAATAATTAATTGCTCCTCACCTCCTGAGGACTGTCATCGATGAACCAGTCAATGGTGGCAGCTGGTAGTGAGTAGTCGGAAGTGCAGTTAACCCTAGCTTCCTCATCAGGGTACACCATGGTGGGCAGGCCGGTGATCAGAGGGTCGTACTCTGGTAGCACTGTGGAGGGATTATTAACTGCTAGAATGCTGTTTCTTATATGGCACGTTTTGGGCATCAGACAATAATCAATACAAAACTGGGGTCTACTATTTTCAAATTTATTATTTAATAATGTTAGTTGCCGCTAGTTTCTACGAGATATGAAAGGCGGACCAAGGCAGTACTGGCGTAGTGACTAAAAACAGGATAAATAGTATCGCGCAGATCCCACACCCCAGATCTTGATGGTAAGGCGATATCATCAAAGCAGCTGGGAAGAACTGGAGGAGAATAGCAGGGGTACGGCGGAATAAATGGCGTGTGTTTTGAGAAGCCGATACCCAGTCTCTGTCTGAAATACAGATGTTGATAATGGTGAATGCAACTCACCAGCCAGAGTCATGTTAGTAGACTGTCTCGTAACAGCAAACCGAGGTCCCTCACTTGAGACCTCGCACGTGTACTTCGCAGTGCCGCGCTCCGGGCGGACTGAGATGACGCACGACCGTGAGTCGCAGGAGCTGTTGCTGATGGAAATACCGCTGCTGTTGAAGGCTCGCGTCTCGTACTGTAACAAGGGAAACTTTCTCTTGATGATTGATGACGATGATTATGAGGTGGGACGCCCGCTAAACCACAGGCACACTATTTCGCCCAATTCCCAGAAACTTACTCTTACTTGGACACAAACAAGCGTCAGGTCTTTTCCCATAAAAGGTGACAGATTTAAATCTGTGCCCACGTTTACCCAGTTATTGAATAGCATGTCGCCCAGCAGGGGCTGACTCATCGCCGCTCCTATGGAGATAAAGGTTTCTTCACAATATTTGATAATCTATGCTACGGGAATATGCAATGGAAATCTGTCTTGAGATAAAAATTCAGTGATCTTATCTAAGACATATTTCCACTTCATATTTCTATAGCAGGAGGAAAGCTTGCTAAGGGATGAAAGGATGTGTTCATGCTGATCATTGACCGCAGTCACAGGAAATAACATAGACATTACGTTAAACAAAGTATCGTCATGATTTTTATCTGATTGTCTGAAGTTTTGACTTGTTTTGTAAAGGTACGTTTTTTTCCGTATATTATCGATTTTAGAGAGTTTCTTGTATATTTAACTTGGTGTTACTAGTTAATCCACAGGGGTTTGTATATCGTAAACAATTAGTCTACATTAGTATGTAGGTAGTTAAATTACAGTTTTAAGTGTGAAGTCGTTCGCTGGCTAAAAGGCACAATAACAGTTCGTGTAGAATTATGGTAGTGTATGTATAGAAGGTGTGATTTTAATTTGTGGTTGATATTTTGTGGTTGATTGACGATTTAAGTTCGGGCCAGAGACTATTAAGAAGACGAGGAACAAGATATGAAATTCGGCGTTATTAGTTATAGTAGTTAGTAGGTCCTACAGTCGTCAGTTTTTTCTTATAGGAGCTTCTCGTGCCAATTTTGTGTTCTAGCTTTATTTGGACGGATAAGTTTAAGAATTGAGTTTGCGTATCCCTTGTAACCAAAAGGTATTCAAATTTTCCCTCGAGTAGTTTTGTTACACCTTCACAAATTGCAGTCTTCTATTTCTCCTGAAATAACCGCAACGTGCGAACCCGCCCAGCCCGTCTACGAAGCGCGCACGCGCCGCGCGCCGAGTTCTCGATATTGCAAGCACAATTAGATTTTTTTAGTTTGGCTTTAGTGTCCTGTAAATAATACACTGAGTGAGTCGGGCGTAACTTAACAAATTTACAGCCTTTATATGTAGCTAGCCATTACGGGAGCCTGTTTCCATACTTCACTCCCATCCTCATTACTAACTTTGAACTTTGAACTTTATTTGTCTTTACAAAATTAAGCTTAATTAATATTACAAATACTGATCAGTTTGTTTCGCTAATAGGTACAGTGGTGTGTTGGCCCCGAACTAGGTAGTCCTGTATTTCAGGTACCAACTCGCCAACTCACTATATATTAATTACAAATACAACATGAACTCATTGTGAGCGGTAGCTAGCTATGAGATACAACAATGCTTGTGATATCCGGAGTAAAGTTATTATGCTAAATGAATTGGTTGATTTTGGATTTAATAATTTCTCTAACATGCTAGAGAAATATGCTATAAAATTTAAATAAGAATGATTAATTAGGTAATGTGATAGTGTAGTGAATGTGTTAGTGTGCATGTGTGTAACTGTATTGTTAATAAGAGCTTGAGGTAGAATTTTTGAGAAAGTGTGGAATTAATTAATCGGATCTAGGGCCTATTAAGTGAAGGTTACAGTGCTATTTGGTATAGCACTGAATTTCAAAACGCCGATGTACACAGTGGGAGTAACATGATGTTGGTGGATTAACCACATCTAGGCTTACCATGTAATATTATATCTTCTGCTATACACCGAACGTACAAGATGTAGTGAATAATCCTTTCCTTTCGTATTTTCTCGGAAATGTTCGTTTTTGTCTTACTACTTCACCGCACTCAGTACCCATCGAGACAACGTAGGGAACGGTCGCATTGCAAGAGGAAGTATCTATATAGAGTAGTAATACCACAGAAATATTTTGTTGATATTTATGTTAGATTTTGTGATAAACTTGATGGACTCGTGTATTAATGCAGGCCACCTATATATATATATATTTTTACTTTACATTTCACTCTTGTCTGTCATTTTTGTAAATAATAAACATTGATTTTTTTCGATCCACATTAACAATTTATAACAGACGTGCCGAAAGCACTAAGAAAAGGGAAACGTTTAGATCGGCAAGCCTGCGAAGTTATTTTCAATATTTATTTATATTTCTCAACTGAAAATGATAAATTCAAACAAACCAACTATACTGCTTACTTTTGTAAAGTCCAAAAACGAGTTTCGGAGGCCAGTGGAATTTCTCAACGAACAGTAAATAAAATATTGCAAAAAGAATACATAAATCAATCCACCTACAATAGTCCGAAGTCGGCAAAGTTGGGTAGACCAAATAAATTATTTTGTCTAGGTCTTGACGATTTTGACTACAACGTTATACGCCGATTAGTGTATAATTTCCATTTGATATACAAACAAGTACCTACAATTAAAGCCCTGAAGTCCAAGTTATCCGAAGCCATAAATTTTAAGGAATGTGACTTTATGCTAAGAAAAATTCTTAGAAAAATGGGATTTCGGTATAAAAAAGTTGAAAACAACAGAAAATTACTTATCGAGAAAGATGATGTTCGTTTAAAAAGAGTAAAGTTTTTAGCCGCAATAAAAAAGTACAGATTGCAAGGGAGAGAGATTGTTTATATGGATGAAACATACATCCATACCGCACATTTGGCAGGTAAAAGCTGGGCTGACTCGTCAGAAAACGGAGTGAAACAGTTAATTTCTAAAGGACAACGTCTTATAATAGTGCACGCTGGTAGTAGAAAGGGGTTTATACCTGGGGCATTGTTAATGTATCAGTCTACTGATAAAACAGGTGACTATCACAACGCGATGAACAATGAAAACTATGAAAAATGGCTTCGTAATCAACTCATTCCAAACTTAGCTCCACATTCGGTACTAGTAGTAGATAATGCTGCATATCATAATAAGTACGTAGAAAAACCTCCTAATTCAAATACCAGGAAGCAAGACAAGATTGATTGGCTATCCAAACATAACGTTCCGATTGATCCGTCATTAACAAAACTTGAAATATATGAAATTATTTGCAAGTACAAACAAGACTTTGTATATAACTCTATAGATAAACTTATGAACGAATATGGACACAGCGTACTAAGATTGCCACCATATCATCCTGATTTCAATCCGATTGAAAACATATGGTCTCAAATAAAGGGATACGTATCCAAAAGAAACATCAGTATGAATATGACTACTGTGAAACAATTGGTACAGGAAAAGGTTAATATGATTGGTTCCGATGTTTGGGCCAAAGTATGTGACCACGCCATCAAATGCGAAAACGAGTACCGAAAACACGAACCTGAGTTGGAAAATTATATGGCTAGTTTTGTAATAACCGTTCATGAAAACTCTGACGATGATACACCAGAAAAATAGTTCTGATTCTGACTGTGATATGGAAGTCCGAAGTATCGTTTCGCATCACACTGTCCACCCCGCTCCTCCTCCTTTTATCCCGCTGTCATAATCGAAGTCGTTCATCCAATCAGAAAATCATATTTATTTATATTAATTTCTCTGCTGGTTTGTTTTGTTTTATGTTGAGGTGTCTTTTTTGTTATGTCATAGTATTTTTAATTAATTACAAAAAATTATTGTTATAAAAAAGGTCTGCAAAATCCTATGTACTGTAGTTTTGACTTATAGTTAGACTTTTGGGGTTCCAATCCTTATAGAATCATTAGATCATCCCAACCGGAATTTGGTTTTTATCAGTGCGTTTTATTGAAATAAAACGTCCTCAGTAACTAGTTATATTTTTGTTTACCTAACGAATTATTTATATAATAATAATAATAATACCTTGGACACCTTTTACACACATTGATCTAGCCCCAAACTAGGATTCCCTGTATCTTGCGTACTAGACAACGATATATATACTTATATAGAGAAATATTATACTTAGATAGATAAACAACCATGACTAGGGTACAAACATCCGTTCTCATCAAACAAACATTTGCCCCCACCGGGACTCGAACCCGGGACCCTTGGTTTCGTAGGCAGCGTCACTACCGACTCGGCCATTCGGGTCGTCAAATATGATAGAATCGTGGTGGTTTTAACATCTCAGTGTAATATACGTCAAACGGGCAATTTGACATTTGACATTGATAAATAAAGTATGCGATTTATTTGATACCTACACGTAATTTAATAATACAGTAATTCATAGACACATCGGCACCATTCGGGTGTTATCGTTGTTCCGAGTTTTGCCGATAGGAAAGGATTATTCACTACATCTGTGCATCGATTGTACAACGCAATAGAGGTCCTTTTGCACCTAAAATAATATTTACCTGATTGTGTTGAATTGATTAGTGGTTACATCGTATTGTGGCTAGGATAATATAACTTGACATTACCATTAAATTACATTGATGATATATTAGATTTTCCGTTACAGTCTTTGAGGTATGCAATAAGAATTATGGCTTTTGTTATGGTCCTAACTGTGTGATGGAAAACACAAAACTCCGACAAAACATTACTCAGATTGCTGTGGAACCGTTAAATTGACAGTAAGAACATAATTTAAACAAAAAGTAAAATAGGAAAAGCCAACTTCCATGAAACCCTATTTGGATAGCAACCATTTAAGCAATCGTATTCCAACCCTGTGGGAATCTGTAGGCTGCCTCATCAGTTCCACTTCACCAGTCAAGCTTCCCACGAACTGCAGCTTCCAAATGCACGAAATAGGGTTTCTATACAATATACCCAAATCGCTATAGGTATGCATTTATTATTTTATCTACACAAGTATCATAAACCCTCTTTTCTGCGTCTGAAAATCGCACGTTAAGACCAGCATAATGTAAAACTATTTCGTAAAAACTCATTTCTAATTTAAAAATTTGTACATTATGACCATGATGTACAAAAATTTGTCAAATTATGGCATTCATATTTAGAACGCCGACGCCCGCCTGCGTGCCGCCCCTAATTTGTCTGTGAAGTTGGTACTACAGAACAAGCTAAACAACTGCAGATCAATGATCAATGCCACAATGCCGGTCGAACATGCGGTTCCTGAACACATCAAAGAGAGCTTATGATATGTGTGTAGTTAAACTAGTATATGTAACTGTACATAATTAGGCATTTAAACTCTCGAGTCGAGTTTTAATGCCCTCCATTACGTATCAGTCACATAAACTACTATAAAATTTCCTTTGATTTCTCCATAATACCATCAACAGATAGGTCCTGACTGACGTTGATAAGTTGTTGAGAAACTCTCCTGGTTCATCATCATCACATCCACTTCACCATACGCATTATGGCGAGCAGACATTAGCAACCGTAATAACGTAACCATACCGGAACCTTGTGGGATACCTTGTACTGTGCAGTACTGGTGGCCAGCTAAGGTCTTCATCATAAGTTCCACTTAACAAAATTATGCGTTCTGAAAGTAAATGCACGAATTACTAAGAAATTTACAAAAATCGCTATATGTCTGCCTAAAAGATTTGAAGGTTTCCCTCGATATCTCCAGGATCCCAGGTCAAACGATCCGTCGAAGTACTGCTACTCACCGATAGAGGGCTCTGAAAAAATACCATCCATTAATACCTACAAGATGAGCTGCGCAGCATGCGGAAATCATGTTTACATAAGTGAACGAATAACATGCTGTTCCTGTAAAATAAATTTTCATAACAAGTGTCTAAATATAAATGATGATACCTTTAACAAACATAAACAGGACTATGATTTCTCATGGCTTTGTCCGACATGTGAGCTTAAAAATCGAAGAAATAGAAACGAAGCGACCCCAATAGAAAATATTTATTCACCCACAGTAAATAGAAACCAAAACGAAACCCAAAACACTGCCTCATTTAGTTAAGATTACACAATTGATAAAGTCACGTACAGAAAAAATTTAACCCAAATGGATACATCAATTTTGGATAAGACAGACCTACTGGGAGACACCATCAGCTCTGAAACAACAGCAAAATCACCTTACACGATACCATACGATACTTCCACCCGGACACCTAACGAACTAACACTCCAAAACCTAAGATAAATGTTTGATTCACAGCTCAAAGACAACAACAGGACAATTATACAAGAAATACAAAACACAGTAAAACTGGAAATAGGAAAAGCAATATCTACACTAAGAGCAGAAGTAAAACTTGAAACTAATGCATTATCAAGAGAAAACTTGTCAAGAAAAGCAGAAATCGAAAATCTAACTACAAAAATAGAAGAACTTAGTGAAGAAAATCGGAAAATAAAACAAAAAATAAATGAAATCCTGAATAAAAATAAAATACTAAGACAACACCACAAATAACACGTGAAATTAATAACAAAAAAATAGTGCTCCATGGGCTTAGTGAATATTACGGGGAACACGGGAACGATTTGTACTACAGAATAATCGATATCTTTAAAGATATACTCCACGTATATCTATTTGAGTATATCGAAGACACAAAAAGAATCGGAAAATACAGAAACACTGCTCGCCCGCTTGTTATAGAACTAATAAGCAAAAGAATGACTAGATACATAGTAGAAAACGGACACTACTTTCAAGGAACAAATTTGTCCGTTACAGAATATTTAGATAAAGAATCAAGAGAAAATCTTAAGAAGATGCGTGAAGAAATGTTTATTGCCCGGAAAAAAGGATTACATGCAGTCATTAAGAATAATTTACTTTACATAGAAGGAAGACAGACGAAAATGGATACAGAGACAAATAAACAACCAAAACCAAACGATCAACAAGAAACAGAAACCGAAAACAACAACATGAATGATAATACAATAATTGGTTCCTTTCGAAGACCCAGCCCAATATTTTAAGATATTATATCAAAATTTCCAAAGTATCTTCAATAAACAAGAACTAGTAGAATCCTTCATAGATCAAGACCCCATATATCAATCAATATGCGGAACTGAATCTTGGCTCACAGAAGAAAAACTTAAACTACTTAGGTTAAACGGCTACAAATTTGCAGCATCATTCTGTCGGAAAAATAGAGTAGGAGGCGGCGTCTGTATTCTCTTACAAGAAGATATAGAAAGCGAAGAAATACAAGAAATAGCTGACATGTCTATAGAATATGTTATTGAAGCGTGTGCGTTAATACTAAAAAAGGAAAATATAATGATTGTTACCGTATACTGGAATAGAAGAAAGGAGGTGATATTTTATGAACAGCTAGATAAAATATTAAACTTTATCAGAGAGAAATATTACAAATTTACTGTTATTATAGGAGGAGACTTTAAAACAGATATGCTACAAACAACCCCAAAAAGTACAAAACTTTTAAATTTCATGTTATAGTTTAAATTCAAGCAATATATTACCGAGCCAACACATTCTACACCAACATCATCAACTTGTCTGGATTTAATATTTACAAATACAAATAAAAGCACATTAAAAACTAAGGTAGTAGAGCTAGGGTTTTCAAATCATAAAGGTGTAACTATAAGCCATCAGTTATCCCAAATGACGCAAAAAATAACTTGGTATGCAACAAAAAGAATATACAGTGAAAGAAACATTCAATTATTTAAATCTCGTTTAAAAACTATTGACTGGTACGCATTATTAGACAAAAATAACGATATAAATGACAAATATGAAAAATTTCATAATACATTGAAAATTATTTTAGATGAATGCATACCCATAAAAATGATAAAGCTCAATAATTCTCCAAAAAAACATTGGTTAACAGTAGGAATTACAAAGTCTTGCTTACATAAAAGGTTATTAAAAATACTCATAATACAATCTAATTATAACAATATACTCACAAATTACTATAAAAAATATGTAAAAATTTTAAAGAAGATAGTAATAAATTCCAAAAAAATATGTAACGCGAATAAAATAAAAAGATCAAAAAATGTGATAAAAACAATGTGGAATATAATAAAAGAACATAGTAATAAAAAGGGAAAAAGGGAAAAGACAAATATTGAACTAAAAACCAACAATCAAATAATCACAGATAATACACAAGTAGCAAACATATTTAATGAATTTTTCGCTTCTGTAGGACAAAACAGATCAATCTCATCAGGTGGCCGCCCCGCGCTTAATCCACCGGAAAACTCAATGTTCTTATACCCTGTAAGCAATCGCGAAGTCTATAATATAATAAAATCATTAAAAATGAAAAATAGCTGTGGCGTAGATGAATTACCACCAAGCCTATTCATACAATGCGCAGAGGAGTTAACGTTGCCATTCTATATAATGATAAATCAATCGTTCAACGAAGGTATTTTCCCAGACCTTATGAAAATATCACTAATAAAACCTGTACACAAAAAAGATTCCAAATTAGAAACAACCAACTATCGTCCAATTGCTTTACTTCCAACAGCGTCAAAAATATTTGAAAAAGCGATGTGTAATCGTGTGTACACATTCTGTGAGAAATTCAAACTCTTTGACGAAAGCCAAAACGGTTTCCGAAAAAAGCGATCCACGTCATTAGCGGTATTTAAATATATTCAAACGGCTCTTAATATTATAAATAACAAACAATACGCAGTAGGGATTTTAATAGACTTGTCAAAAGCCTGTGACAGAGTGCAATATAATATTTTATTAGATAAATTATATAATATGGGAATACGCGACATCTCACATAAATGGTTTGCTTCATACCTAATAAATAGGAAGCAACTAGTAGAACTAGAATATTATAACATAGAAAGAAAAGAAATTATAAAAGTCCAGTCAGATGCCGTGGATATAAACACTTCCATTCCACAAGGAAGTGTGATTGGTTGTTTACTATTTCTAATTTACATAAACGACTTGCCCAAATCCATAGATGACCCTAGTGTCCTGTTCGCTTACGATATGTCTATACTTACTTCATGCACAAATAACCAAGAACTGAACGAAAACCTTCACACAATATTAAATAAAATCATAAACTGGCTAGAAGAACATAACCTTCAAATAAATTTAAAAAAAACAAAGTTAATACCTTTTTATCCTTCTCAAAATAAACCTATAGATATAAATTTTCAATTTAATGACATTAAGCTTGATTCAATAAATAATTTTTCGCTACTTGGACTTAATATCGACACAAATATAAATTGGAAAAAACACATTGAAACAATTAAATTCAAAATTATCAAAATTTGTTTACGCTTTCCGTGAAATAAAGAGGTCTACCGACCAGAAAACTGCTCTAGTTACTTATTACGCCTATGCGTATGCGTGGCTAAGTTACGGAATAATATTGTGGGGAAATAGTACAAATGTCTCAAGTGTGTTTACCCTACAAAAAAGGCTTATCCGAATATTAGCAAATATAAAACCGACCGATAGTTGCAAACCATATTTTGGGGAACTCAACATTTTAACACTAACCTGTATGTACATCCTAGAAACCTGTAAGTTCGTTCGCAAACACCCTGAGTTCTATAAAACCCGTCAAGAGAAAATGCAGATCTACCGAAATTTAAGACCCAGGAAAGGACTGGCACAGCTCTCCTCCAATTTAAAACTTCACTCATCTGGCCCACTAAGCATGTCGATAAAAATCTATAATAATTTACCTGAATATATATTAAATGAAACTAAAGAGAACAAATTCACAAAATCACTTAAGCAATTGCTGATTACAAAGCGCTATTACAATATTAACGAGTTCCTAAATGATAAACAATAACCAATAAAATAAGAATTAAATATTATATAATAAACTACTATAATATAAAATTTTATAAAATATCAAAAAATATTTTAATAGAATTTTAATTAATAACAAACTAAACCTAACAATTATATAATAATTCAGCAGTTAATAATTTCTTATGTTTCTCATACTTAAAAAAAAAATAAAAAAAAATAATAATATATAATATATATAATATAATATAATAATGTAATAAGTATAGTAAATAATAAAATATAATAAGAAAATAATATTTAACCATCACAAATGTTAGTTGTAAGCTAGTTATTAAGACATTGTAGTGCCCTTACAGGGTTCATTGTTGGATAAAATTTTGTTAAAATGTACCACAATGACACAATAAATATATGAATGAATATGAATATGAATCCCGTCATCAGATCCTGGCCTGGTGGTAATGGGACTAATCGGAAAGTAAACCCTCAAAAACAAAAAAATAATTTCTTAAAACGATTCATGCGTCTTGGAGAAATCACTGAACATACATAAATAAAACCGGTTAAGTGCGATTAGGACGTCGGACTTGCAAAACGGAAGGGTTCCCTACCATTGTATCACAAAAACGTAAAACAACAGCCTTTTCTACGAGTATATATATTTTAAATTTTATTTATAAAATATTAAATACTCGGTAGGACTACAGTCAAGGCCGTACCTACATCGAAACATTGAAAAAAGAGTTTTGTGTATGTACTGTGTGTGTTTGTGTGTATTGAACGATGTACTCAGGTTAATGGAACTCTTTGCTCATCTAAATCGGAAGTAGATAGAAATTGAGTAACATATTAACATAAGTTAAATCAAATATGATAAAAAACTTGATACTATTTATTATAATTCGAATGAGCAATTATTAAATTGTATAATGACACATAACTAAGCTCAAAACTCAATAACTGCAATTGAAGATCTTTTCCGATAGGATCGGGAGCTTCCAGTTTTCACCGATAAACAAATAAAACAGAATGGCTAAGGAAATAGCCGTACCAATATTTTCTTGTATGGGTACTGTTTATGTTTTATTATTTGTTGTTAAAGCGGCAATAGAAATTCACTCTGTGAAAATTTCAGCTCTCTACCTATTTCGGTTGATCCGATAGAGCCCGGTGACGGACGGACGGACAGACAGACGGACAGCCGAGGCTTGGTAATAGGGTCACGTTTGGCACCTTTCGGGCACGGAAACCTAAAGATTCCCGAAGAATTGAAAACTCCTTCTTTGAAGTCGGTTAAAATTAAATAATGTTTCATGTCGGAGTAGTGTTTTATACGACTTGTAAGAGGCACAGTGGTGCCCACGTTTATTTAAGTGTCCAGTTTGCATGACAGGGGGCTATCCCATCGCCGCAGCTATGGAGATATGAAGGTTTCCCAAAAGTGAAACAACGGATTTCGGAGTATTTCTGTTGCAAAAGCTGCAACTATTTTACGTTCGAATGACTTTGTCCCGACTCCGCAATATAAATGCCGTGTTGCTATTATTTCCCGATTGGAGCATAATCTTTTTACAACGAGTTTTTGGAATGGAGACGCCATCTCTTCGTTAAGGGGTTTAAAATGGGGTTTATTTCGAATCCATTTACTCCACTTCAAAATCATCTACAGATTTGATTTTTGGGTTGACGTTTATTTAGTTTTTAATTAAGATTCTTACTGATGGAAAACGTGTTTGAATGTTTTTTTTTGATAAAATTTAATTACGATAAGACCTAAACTGTTCTATTTTTTCTGAAACTCGGAAATCCTAACTAATTTCATCGCGGAACTCCATTCAAAATGTGGGTATAATGTTTTCGTAAACTCTCCATAAAATATTTTTAACAAAATGGTGTGATTATTTTTAAACAATTATTATGTGGTTTGGCGCTACGTTATTTTAGTTTGAGTCGAACGCAATATTTGCGCTCTCTTTTCTTTCTTTTGTGAAATTCATTAACGCTATCACTTTCGTATTCCTATTATATAATTTATTTCGTATCAGGTGATACGAATGTTAAGGTTAACACTACACCTCTGGTAAAATAGAAGCGTTTTTCCACCATTATTTTGCACGTATGCGTATAAATGTCATTGTTTGTAATTTTGTTATTTGTGTATTTCAAACATTTTTTTTTATCCAAAATAGATTTTTACGAACACTTTTTGAAGGTTTTTTTGTGTTATTTAAACACTTATCGTGGTAAAACCATTATATATTCACCATTTGTTCTTAACTTAATAAGACCTATTGTATCTCTGTATACTCCTGCGGGCCTAGCATGACAGCCACTACGTCGACTTCACTCATTTCACTATAAGCTCATACAGTTAACGATAGATAAATAATGTTCAATGGTGAGTTTATCTCTAACTAGACTGGAGTTTTTTTCCAGAAAATCACGTGATACCCAATCTCATAATGTGTGCCATTGACGCGACGAGGATTCGTTTGCATCTTTAGGAGGGTTTTATCTTAAGGTACATCGCGTCCGTCGTCGTCCCAGCAATCGTAGAAGGACGAGCGCGGGGGACGGGAGTTCCGTCGCGAAAGCTGGAGGACTGAGCAATATATAGCACACAGCTCCGTTCCTCACTTTCCCACGTCATCACTTCCCTACGGGGTAGACATGCTGCACAGACAAATGATAGGCCTTTTCTGTAGGTGATTTCATGAGGAGGAGTGCGCCTCCAGTCCTAAATTATATTTGCTGGATACCCACAGAGCTTTACCGGAAATGGGTTTCATTTTTGTATGCTTACTCCGCCATGATGATTGCGCGTTCTGTTCCGAGAATATAATTTACGTTTGCTAGGTGATTTATAGATTTATTGGATTTTTTCAAAACCTTCTAAAGCTCCTATCCCACTCTATCACGAAAACAAATATTAAACTCCTTTTTAGATCAAATTGGAATATTCCATAGACCACGGGGATTACCACAATCTTTTTCCGATTCAAATTAGGTACAAAACAAAACATCACCATGGCAACCATTTCCATTCTAATTCGCCATCATGGGCTTTATTTACCTGATACCAAGACTTCTTTTAAGATGGTCACGGTAATTATGCGGATAGGGGCATTGCGCTCATAACCGCTCACTTATTCGGCCCTGGCTCGCAGCCCCCATGGCTCACAGTAATATCGAATATCGATAACTGTCATAAAATCAAGGGGTTTATTTCAGTCCATATACCACACGAGCTGATGTCCGCTCAATGTGTAGGGACCCGGACATAGCAGGGAGGTCTGACTCCTGGGCATGGGTAATTCCATTTGTATCCCCTCCAACAACAAAAAACCGCTCATTCGCTGTCTGGCTGTTTTAAATCTTAGCCGTGTATTAATAAACATAAAATTACCTTACTGTGCAGTTATAAACTACAAAAACTCAAGCAGAGTTGTTAGCAAAGAAAATAACGGCGTTTCCTTTCAGATGTTAGTAATTTTCCTTTTGAAATTCGCCTAATTTAATTAATAATCCATTAGTTTTAGTATCGAATAGCGTCTCTCGTTTTTACTGAGATAAGTTAAGACATAGCGTATATTTCCCATGGACGTCATCCACTGCTGGTTCCACTTTACACTATTAATGACATCTGTTTCCTAGCCCCCAATGAACAGTGAATCAAACTATACTTTTGTTAACTGAGGTCGCATGGTAAAGTAGATTTTCTCATGTTTCCGTCGATTTAACCAGATAGTGTTGTACAATGCGACGATTCATTCTAAATTCAATATCGCCGGACGATTCTATTATGTTGACAAAAGAATTTTCATTGCAATGTAATAGAATTACATAAGTAAGATATTATTTTTTATTGTTGTGAATTCATTTTAAATTTCATAGCTTTTCTTTTAATGTATCTAAGTTTTAAATACGTGCGTGCAATAAAGAATTATGAATAATAATAATTATAATATATATAATTAATTTATCCAAAGGATCCAATGCAAAAGGGATATGGATTAATTCCACTGGACAAAGACATTGGTTTCCTATTAAATATAGAAGGATTTGTTCCATATATTTCAACAAAGATGACTTCTGTGGAACAACCAAGAAACGTGAATGGTGCAAATTCATTTCCATCCATGCGCGGTCCCTTTGAATCGATTTGGCGGCGCGCCTTTGAATAGGTTTCACGATTAACTTGTCAACCCTTCACTAAAATGCGCTTGTGACGTCACATTAGGTAGTAAAAAATACACGCTCGGTTCTCATACATTTGACCGTGTTTTTTAGAAATGTCTGTGAATATATGCGCATTATTTAAGTTGAATTTTCCACCCGTACTGTCAAGATCACATATACATTACCACGCGTACTGTCAAGATCACATATACATTACCACGCATACTGTCAAGATCACATATACATTACCACACGTACTGTCAAGATCACATATACATTACCACACGTACTGTCAAGATCACATATACATTACCACGCATACTGTCAAGATCACATATACATTACCACGCATACTGTCAAGATCACATATACATTACCACGCGTACTGTCAAGATCACATATACATTACCACACGTACTGTCAAGATCACATATACATTACCACGCGTACTGTCAAGATCACATATACATTACCACACGTACTGTCAAGATCACATATACATTACCACGCATACTGTCAAGATCACATATACATTACCACGCATACTGTCAAGATCACATATACATTACTACGCGTACTGTCAAGATCACATATACATTACCACGCGTACTGCCAAGATCACATATACATTACCACGCGTACTGTCAAGATCACATATACATTACCACGCGTACTGTCAAGATCACATATACATTACCACGCGTACTGTCAAGATCACATATACATTACCACGCGTACTGTCAAGATCACATATACAATACCACGCGTACTGTCAAGATCACATATACATTACCACGCGTACTGTCAAGATCACATATACAATACCACGCGTACTGTCAAGATCACATATACATTACCACGCGTACTGTCAAGATCACATATACATTACCACGCGTACTGTCAAGATCACATATACATTACCACGCGTACTGTCAAGATCACATATACATTACCACGCGTACTGTCAAGATCACATATACAATACCACGCGTACTGTCAAGATCACATATACATTACCACGCATACTGTCAAGATCACATATACATTACTACGCGTACTGTCAAGATCACATATACATTACCACGCGTACTGTCAAGATCACATATACATTACCACGCGTACTGTCAAGATCACATATACATTACCACGCGTACTGTCAAGATCACATATACAATACCACGCGTACTGTCAAGATCACATATACATTACCACGCGTACTGTCAAGATCACATATACATTACTACGCGTACTGTCAAGATCACATATACATTTTCACACCAACATACATAGGGTCACCCATTTCAAATTCTCGGTGGCATACGCACACTTGCGCTCTGTTAACATCGTGAGATAACCTTCATATCTTCATAGATACAGCGATGAGCTAGCCCCCTATCGCATAAAATTGAGGACTGAATAACTGCCTTTATGTACTTTATATTAATGTTCCCACATCTACATACAACAGAGTTGTCAATATCATGGATGCTGATCTCATATAAAACACAGTAAGTACTTAGCCTGGATTTCGTCAATACCAAAGTCTTCTGCCTCTGCTGAGTCAGCAAGGTGAGTGACATCAAAGAAAGTGATTCGAAGAGTTAGTGTAGCCAAGAAGAAATTATCTAATTGAATTTGTTTCTGAAACCTGAAGCCAGATAAACCTTGCTTTGATGTACAGCAAGTTGTTGGTACTGCGAGTAGGTATACTAATTATATATTCTAATCTAATCCGCACGTAAGCCCTTTGATAGAAATGTTGTGGTCCTTTTACAAAGGATTGCTGATTTTGGGAGGAGAAAAAAATATGTTGATCCTATTTGAACCTATCTAAATCTGACGTTTATTTGGGCCGTAAAATCGTGTCTGTTTTTTATGTATTTGTAGGGAATGATTCTCCTTTTATTGCGGCGAACGGGGATATCGAAACAAACCCTTGTTAAAGTTCCATCACATCACATCTGCGGTTTTCCTTACTTATTTGGGCAAAATTGTTGGATTGATGGGCCATATTTTAAATATTGAGCCCGTTTGGGTGCGTGTTTGTAGGAGATTGATACACAAGGGGGCAAGTCATAAATTACACCCAAGATATTCAAACGCGCGAGCGAGAGAAGCTAGCTAGACGCTCAGTGCCACTAGCTATAAAGCAGATTAGCACTATTCTCCGATTAACTTTGAGAACTCCTTACAAATTTGTATAGAGTTGACAAAGTTAATCGAAGAATTGTGCTGATCCGCTTTATAGCTGGTGGGCCTTAGGGTTCAAGAATTTAATTGATCACTTACACAAGAGTGCAATAATACTCTATTTTTCATTAGGACATATTTTTTTGGTTAAATAGTTATTTGTGTCACACGGGAGCAAAATGATGTATTTACGGCGAGGGCGGTACATTGAACCCAGAGTGAAGTCAATAGTCAATAGTCAATAGTCAAAGTACTTTATTACTGTAGATATTTACATATACTTAGCAAACGTCATTTTTTGCCTCTTCTCTACATTGGACCACTGTGGGAGAAGAAGGGCGTAGAAACTCCCACAGATTTATTTTTAGATCTCTTTTAAAAATAGGTTGTGCTTAACTAATACAAATATGAAAAATTTAATTGTTATGATTAATAAGCAGGAATAAATAATTACAAAATTATTAACAGCAAGGTCTGTGTTGAGCCAGATTAACCCCATACAGTCCTGTCATTTAAGTAATCTTGAACATTGTAATATCCCTTTTTCGACAAAGTCGCTTTAACATGCTTTTTAAATTGCTCAAATGGCAATTTCAAAATCTCCAGAGGTATCTTATTGTAGTAGAGAATGCACTGACCCTTGAAAGAATTGCTAACCTTCGCGAGTCTAAAACGGGGCGCACATAGTCTGTGATTATTTCTTAGGTTAACATTACAGCTGTCGCTAAGTTTGGAAAATGTTGTAAGGTTCTTGCGTACATACATTATATTTTCGAAAATAAATTGACTAGCTACTGTTAGTATGTCAATTTCTTTAAAAAGCTCTCTTAAGGAGTCTGTTCGTTTTAAATTATAAATTGCTCGAATAGCTCTTTTCTGTAAAATAAAAATAGTTTGAATATCCGCTGCTTTCCCCCACAACAAGATACCATAGGACATCACACTATGAAAGTAACTAAAATATACTAGCCTAGATGTAGCCACATCCGTGCTTTGTCTGATGTTCCTAAGAGCGTAAGCCGCAGAACTTAATTTACCAGCCAATTTATCTATGTGGGGTCCCCACTGCAATTTACTATCAATGGTTATTCCAAGAAACATCGTATCATTTACCAATTCTAACGTGCTGTTGTCTAACACCAAACTGGTCTCAACTTGCCTGACATTTGGAAGTGAGAATTTGATACACTTGGTTTTACCAGCGTTTAACAATAAATTATTAACTGTGAACCAATTCAAGGTTAAAGACAATACACCATTAACATCATCAAAATCTCCTTTTTGTCTTTCAATTTTGAAGACCATTGAAGTATCATCAGCAAACAACACTATGTCAGTTAATTTCTCCACCATGAAAGGCAGATCATTAATATATACCAGGAATAAGAAAGGGCCTAAT